>CM060952.1:88406922-88574422 GCA_030765055.1 Mantis religiosa
AAACGATCACTAGGCCTGCATTTCAATTATATTATTTAGTGTAGTTTTAACATTTAGTAAGGAAATATAAATATACAACTACAGCTGCAATTCTATTCATTCAATAATTAAAAAATACTTTCCTCTGTGTGTTTCTTAAAATACTTTTTTGGAGGGGGGTTGTAACCTACGGACCTCCTTTTTAAGCAAGTTAGAACTTTAACTTAACTAACTCTAAGCTCCATGGACCCTGGATGCATTTGAGCATCATTTCACCCATTCTATTCATCGTCCGATATGACTTAAAGAAAAAGTTAGAGGACGTAAATTACAACTATATATATATATATATATATATAACTTCATGCACTCTGCTAATACCATTATATCTTTTCCATAACAGAACATAGCACAGTCCTTTCCGCATGTAGATTCAGATTTGTTTGGTAACAAATCTGATAAAATACTCTCGGCTTCCAGCAATACTTTTTATACTGATACCCCCTGTTCTATCAATAAAGTTCTATTAAACACTGTTAATATAAATTGATATAATAAATTACTGAATTAATTGCCGTAAGTTGTTATACCAAAAATTGAAACGATTAACCAACATTCTTTTGCTCATATTAAGTATTAACTAAAGATACACATCCAACCGACTTTGATCTACATAGCCCTATATATATATATATATATATATATATATATATATATATATATATATATACCAGAAAATAAAATTACAGGTAATTCTCCTATTTTATTTTAAGTTTATTTAAAAAGTTGTAAGCCTTTTTAATTATTAGGATAAGTGTTAGATAAAATATTGTATGGTACAAGACTTTGTTTATACACTCGCTACTCGACTTGTCAAACCTTCCACTCGTAAATAAAATACGTCTTGATTCATTATTACCATGAATAACTATTTATGTAACTGAACTGCTCTGTGTTAGTATAGATCATAATCGCTTTTATTATTATGGGATAACTGCCCTGATATTAATCATTATGGTTCCAAATTAAAAACATAGTCTTTAATTTTTTTGAATAAGCAACTTCATATACAAATAAATATGCAGGAGGCTAAATGTATTAAAACATATTTGTCTGAAGGTACTTCAATATAAAGTTTATACTTTACTTCTAGGATGTATTTTTATTCCTGTTGGATTCTAGTGTAATCTAAGGTAGAGGTCTAAAGGGTGTAGATGCTGAGCAGACTGAACGATTGCTTAAATATATCGCAGAGCATTAAAATGCATTAAATTTTATAGACACTGTTTCGTTTGTTTATGTGTCCAGGATAATGGTAATTTTGTTGTCACTCTTGTTTGCCGGCGGGATGGTTATTCATAATCCTCAAGTTCAAGGGCATAGATTTGTCATGCAATAACCACGTACATACCTTCGTCATGGAATACATTGGTAACTTATCTGTCGCATATTTGAAGAAAATGTATGTTTATATTCATAAATTCTTTATGGTCATGTAAATAAATTTGTACTCTGTAAAAATAAATAAATACATATAGGGCAACAAAAGATAATTAACATTAATTGATGATTCTTCTTCCTCTGCGCCTTATGCCTTTAGGCGTCGAGTCGAGGGATAGAAACTCTGGATCAGGTAGAGAACCCAGGATAGGTGATCAGCCCGATATCTGGTATGAGAGTGAGAGAAGTAAATGACAAAATGAGGGCGAAGTAAATGGAAGGAATGATGATAATGGAGCAGTTGGTTGAATGATGGGAGTGGGGGGAACCGGACATCCCGGTGAAAAAGCCAAACATGGGACGACAGAGAAATAATTAACATTACCCTCTTGCAAACATTTAAATCTTACACTATCGTGAAATTTCAATTTCCCAACTACATCAGAGATATTAAAATCTTCTAAGCCCGACGTTTGCAAAATCCTTGATTCTTGTAGAAGCTTTCCTAGAGATTTCGTTGGTCTTCTTCAGCTTAACATTCACATGTGGGTCCAGTATCTGTACGTAATACATGGCAAAGCGAGAAAGCGTATCGGGAATAATTCGCAACGCAGAGAGATTTACCTGAGCTTATCGCACATACACGGCGAGTCCAGTGTATGTATACTCTGTTCAGATATAATCATGTCTTCTGGACAGCAATGTGTCATACATAGGCAGGCGCGAGAAAACATATACACACGCAGCTTTCAATCGCTCTGTTTGTGTTTCGTAACTTATTGTACATGAACTTATTAATATTTCACTCTTCTAATCGCTCAGATAAGACCCGATAAGAGACGAAGACAGTGCTGGTCGCCTAAAGGTCAATACGTCTCAACGCTCTGTCGGTAATACAGCACAGACTGATTAGTCAGGTTACACATTGGTGAGCAGAACCTGTTACAAGGTGCATATCGTCACTCATCCAAACGAAGGTTTAAGCCAAAATACATGTACATAGTCTAACAATATTCTTAATAGAGTGTTAGAAATTTAGATAACATTAAACCAAAGATAGTTGTGGAAAGCATTTTCCTTGAATAACAAAGCTTGAATTATTTAAATGTTACAGGGGACTGGAGAAGAACTTAAATGGGCTACGCCTGGATAACAATAAGCTGGAAAGTCTTCCATCGGGGTTATTCGCCGATGTACCCGTTCTCAAAAGATTGTCTTTGAACAACAACAGCCTAACTCAGTTTGATACGGTCGACTTACAACTCGGTGACGGGTTAAGAGAAATCAACCTACAAGATAATGCAATTCGCTTTGAACTCCCTTTCATCGGGCTTGACAGCGTCTTTCGTTGTAACATTTCTGGAAAC
This sequence comes from Mantis religiosa, assembly GCA_030765055.1. Lineage (NCBI taxonomy): Eukaryota > Metazoa > Arthropoda > Insecta > Mantodea > Mantidae > Mantis > Mantis religiosa. The sequence goes on from CM060952.1 coordinate 88,409,709, forward strand.
TTCCTACCTTCAAAGTTACCCAGCGACTTCTTCAGTAACATGAGTAGCCTTAAGCAACTGGACATGTCACACTGTAGGGTGGAGGAGATTCCTGTAAAAGCTTTCAGAAACAATAAAGAGCTGCAGGAATTGAACCTTGGGTACAACAATCTGAGCACGCTGGATGTGAGGACATTTAAGGAGCTGCCACAATTAAAAGAACTACAGCTTCAAGGCAACCCACTGAAATGTGACTGCGCACTTCGTGAGATTCTCATGTGGTCAAAGAAGAAATACGTCAAAGTGGCCAATCCAGAATGTGAAGAAGAAGTTGGAAAAGATTGGGAGGACTTATCCTGTGACAGTGACTTTCTGTCGTCTATTGTGCAAACAGGACTCTTCCTGTTATTAGTATTGACTTAAGTGTATACAATTAACAATAAATAAATACTTTTGTCTACCTCGCAGAGATTGAATCATTTGTTTAACCCTCAGTATGGAAGTTGTGCATGGAAATTGAAGAATAAGGAATTAACTTAGCTTGATTTTTAACACGTGAGATCTATCGCACGATATCACATTAGGAGTACAGAGACTGAGGGACCTTCAGAGAAAAGCCATAGTTGGTTTAACTTGGGGGGAATAGGTCCTGGGATTTCTCAAATTCGGGGGAATCTCCCTCGGTAGTAGGATAAATTATATTTTCCCCGGATAGTTCATTTTTCTCTCCTTACTCAGTCTAACACAAACGGAGCAAGTGGACAAGGAATTGCATTCCATTGTCAATAGAGATTCCACCAGAAATGCTTAATGTCACTGATTAAAAAAAAAAACATTTTTTTTGAAAGGTGTGCGTCTGTGACAGTATGACTAAAACGAAATCTTCGGTGAACAATTATATTATAAATATTATTTTCTAAAGATAAGAAGGTTTAAAAGAAGGTCCCTGCAAACCCAAACAGCACCTGCTATGGGCAATTATTAATAACTTACTTATTTCATATTTTCAAGAATGGCTGCATATGGTATTTTCATTAATCTGCTATATATTGTGGGTTTGTGGGTTCTTAGAATTAAAAGTTCAGTTGCAGAAATTCCAAAATGCTCTTTATTTCCTTAGATACACACTTTGGTCAACCCCTACAGCAGTAGAATTATGTATCATACACAAATACAATGCTCAAGGCCGTTGACCACAAACAAAATGGTTCACTTTCAAAACACAGCTGTACGCGGACGATTCTCAACTTGCAATTCGACCACCCTGGCGAGTCGCGGTTTCTTATATATACCTATACTCATATTTCTTGAATGAGCAGGACGGCACTAGTATCTTCTAGTTATCTAACAATGTGTTTCGGAAAGCCTTTTATCTCCGCGCTATATTTATTTGTACCATTGCACGCGCCGCCCGCGCCAGTCGCAACAATGGCTGGCGACACTGCTCCCTCATCAAGGCTGGTCGTCCCGAACAGCACCATCGTAGCGGGCCAGACGATGTATCACCAACATCTTTCCTCGGGACACCCTCTGGATGCGGTAGACGACGTCCTTAACATGGTTGTTGAAGTTTCGGGCACTGTCCCTTGCTCCGAGTAGGATGGTACAGCCAGACCAGGTCACCCTTCTGGAACCCTTGGCTGTTGGCTTGCCTAATGTTTCGGGTCCTTATGCGGGCACTTGCCATCTGGATGTTATGACGAACCATTTCATGCATGTCGTGAAGATGATCCACGAGGCTCTCCACATACTCCGTTGCTGACTGATTTTCTTCCGGGGTTCTCCCAAAAGCTACGTCACAAGGGAGCGGTAACGCTCGGCCGAATATTAAGTTGGCTGGCGTCATCCCAGTGGTGTCGTGTGTTGATGAGCGGTAGGCCAGCAGCAATAGTGGCACATTGACGTCCCAGTCTCGCTGATGGCTGGTCCCGACCTTCCTCAGGTGTTCTTCTGAGGTCTTGATCCACCATGCCATCCGACTGCGGATGTAGGGGTGTTCTGTGGGTCTTGTTCACCCCAATACTTTCCAGTGCCTCCTTCATCAGTTTATACTCAAAATTGCTGCCCTGGTCACTGTGGAGCTCTAACGGCACCACAAAACGGCAAAACAGTTGCTCCACGAGACAGGTTGTGATTGTCTTCGCCTCCTGGTTTGGGATGGCTTACACCTCCGGCCACTTGGTGAAGTAGTCCACGAACACCATTGGGTACTTATTGCCTCAGTCGGACAAAGGGAATTGTCCAGCTATATCGACAACGATGCATTCGAATGGCGCTCCGACGTTGTACTGCTGCATGCGAACCCGGCTCCTAGTTTGGGGCCCGCGACTCGCCGCGCACACGTGACATTGACGGCACCAACTCTCAGCGTCTGCTCTGACCCTCAGCCAGTAGTAGCTCTGTCGGAGTTTGTCGATCGTACGGTTTGCTTCTAGCTGTCCTGAAGTACCAGCGTGCACTTCCTCTAAGACCTCCGGGACCCTACTCCGGGGAAGGGCCAACTGCTCCCTCTCCGTTTTCCCATCGGGTGATTCCCATACCCGGAACAGCACGCCCTCTCTTGTCTACAGTGAGTCCCATTGGGCCCAGTACGACTTGCATGTGGTGCTTCTTGGTGCGATGTCCTCCCAGGCTGGTCTTGTCCCTGCCTCCACTTCCCTCAAGAATGGTCCCAAGTCGGCATCCGCCAGCTGCTCTCTCCTCAGGCCTGTGCTATCCCAGCAGTAGTTAAAAATGGACGGCTCCAGCACAGACCCAAAAGAGCAAGATGGCGGCCATGCGCAATCGGTAGTTTAGTGGATTTAGACAGTGTTTAGGTAGGCAGTCAATCCTCTTAATTTGCTGTACCTTATAATGCTGTGTCTTGAGGTGTGATCAGGGCTTGTCTTGAGCTATGATCTGAGGCTCTAGGGTTAAGAGCTGCAGGGTTTCTTATGTAAAGACTGTTGGTCTGGGAGGTTAATAGCTATAGGACTTAGAGGTTAGGTCTTGAGGCATGATCAGCCTAAGATTTGCAGGGTTTTCACAGTTGAGGCTGTTGGTATGGGATGTTAATAGCTGTAGAATTTAATGGTTAGCTCTTGTGGTATGATCTGAGGCTCTAGGGTTAAGAGTTGTAGGGTTTCTTAGGTAAAGACTGTTGATCTGGGAGGTTAATTGCTATAGGACTTAGAGGTTAGGTCTTGAGGTATGATCTGGGGCTCTAGGGTTAAGGGTAGCAGGTTTTAACAGGTAGGGCTGCAGGTATGGAAGATTAATAGCTGTAGGATTTAATGGTTAGCTCTTGTGGTATGATCTGAGGCTCTAGGGTTAAGAGTTGCAGGGTTTCTTAGGTAAAGACTGTTGGTCTGGGAGGTTAATAGCTATAGGACTTAGAGGTTAGGTCTTGATGTATGATTTGGGGCTCCAGGGTTAAGGGTAGCAGGTTTTGACAGGTAGGGCTGCAGGTATGGAAGATTAATAGCTGTAGGCTTTAATGGTTAGCTCTTGTGCTATGATCTAAGGCTCTAGGGTTAATAGTTTCACAGGTGAAGTCTGTTGGTCTGTATGGTTGAGAGCTGTAGGATTTAGGGGCTAGGCATCTATGTATGATCTGGGGGGGGGGCTTCTAGTGCTAAGAGCTGCAGGTTTTTCACAGGCAAAGGTTGCTGGTCTAGGAGGTTAATAACTGTAGCATTTGGAGGGTAGGTCCTGAGGTATGATCTGGGGGCTCTAGGGTTAAGAGTTTTCACAGGCGAAGTCTGTTGGTCAGGATGGTTGAGAGCTGTAGGATCTAGAGGTTAGGAATCTATGTATGATCAGGGGGGGTTCTAGTGTTAAGAGCTTCAGGTTTTCACAGGTAAAGATCGCTGGTCTGGGAGGTTAATAGCTGTAGGATTTGGAGGGTAGATCCTGAGGTATGATCTGGAGCTCTAGGGTTAAGAGTTGTAGGGTTCATAGCTAAATGTTGTTGGTCTAGAGGATAAAGGCCGTAGGGTCTTTTAACTACGTTTTATGGGCTGAGGTATGGTCTTATGATTTTGAAGTTCAGTTTGCTAGTCCAGCGATTAAAGGCGGTTAATCTCGAGGCAAGTCCTACATTTATGCTTTACTATGTCATCCTATTATAAACTAACCTAACCTAATATACTCATTCATTTCTACCTTCTTTCATCATTCTTTATTGTAACCTAGCTGTGTTTTGCTAATGGCTTCCTTTGTTGCATCTGTTAACCTAATTGTTCTCTTTACTTAAGTTCCTCTATTCTGCCACTTTAACCTAACCTAATATATCCCTTGCTTTAACCTTCTTGATCATTGTTCAGCTTACTTGATTCTGCTATTAAGCTGTGCTATTCTTACCTCCTTAACCTATCCTAAGCATGTTTCTTTTCTTCTCTATCTAACCCATATCTTTTAAGCTCAAATATTTTGTCTAATGCTAACTACTTGTATGTATGATGCAAATTTTTGAGGCATGTCGATGTTAGAGCTATCTTTGTCACCGCAAGAGGTATATATGCTGATTACAGATCTTTATACAGTAAATTTAACCCTTTGTGTATCTGCTTCTGTTTTCCGAAAAACTGAAGTTTTTTGTTGCTAGAGTTTCTTGTTTTTCGTACCTTCTCTATGCTTTCAGGAACTCTGTTCCACCTTGTTATGTTTTGAGGTCTTATGCTTATACCTTAGGCTTTTTGATTGTCTTTTTGATCTGAAAGGCTATGTATATTTGTTATGGTCCTCATTCCTTTTGGTCACATAGTTAGGTCTTGAGGCACGATCTTAGGGCCTGGGGTTTAAAGGATTTAGGTCTCATAGCTTAAGTTTGCAGATCTGAAGGTTAAAGGCTGTAGGTCTAGCGGTTAGGTCGTATGGATTCAAGGTTAGATCTCTCGGTCTAGAGTTCAAGGCTGTAGGATCTGGAGGTTACGTATTGAGGTATGATCTGAGGGCTCTAGGGTTAAGAGTTGTAGGCTTCATAGCTAAAGGTTGCTGGTCTGAAGGTTAAAGGCTGTAGTAGGTTTAGTGGTTAGGTCGTATGGATTCAAGGTTAGATCTCTCGGTCTAGAGATTAAGGCTGTAGGTTCTGGAGGCTACGTATTGAGGTATGATCTGAGGGCTCTAGGGTTAAGAGTTATAAGCTTCGTAGCTAAAGGTTGCTGGTCAGGAGGTTAAAACTGTAAGATCCGGAGGTTAGGTATTGAGGTATGATCTCGGAGCTCTAGGATTAAGAGCTATAGGTTTCATAGCTAAAGGTTTTCCAGCTAGAGATATCTTAGTTACTCTTAGAGGTATATTTGCAATGGTCTAGGCGTAGAGTTTCCATACGTATTTTCATGCAGATTGATATCTTTATACTCTTGTGCCTCTTTTCAAGCTTTTACCCCCTCTGCATCGTCTTGTAATAAGTCGTAACGCTAAACCAATGTTCTTATGCTATTTTCAAGCTTTTTCAGATGTTATGAGGTTTATGGGTGTTTCAAGGATTTTTTAGACCAAGTTCAGTTACTTAAATCATTTTATAACTAAGTAAAAGGTTTTTCAAGGATATTTCAGATTACGAGATAGTAGTTACTTTTTCAATTTACCTATTTTAACATTAACTAAAGTGCGTCAGTTAGCTTGTAGTTCAGTAGTAGACGCCTCTCCTCTTTTATCTGGGCTGGAGACCAGCACTAGAATTTAATCCTAGTGGCAGAGTTAACGCCTTCCTCCATTTTTGTTATTTCTTCTTTCTTCCTCAGGCGTCATGAGAGTCGTAGGATAGATGTCACTTGTGTAAATATTCATTCTGTAGCTTAGCTTACAGAGATAACCGTTATCTTCTGATCTAAGTTGCCCCCTCTTGCACACTTTTTGCAATACTATAGTGTCCGTACGCGTATGTTGATACTCCATCCTCAGCAATCACTCTCTTGTCGTCATGAGGCGATAGGGCTATTTTATTAGCTTCAACTGTAGAAACATTATGTTTTCGGGATAGCATTAAGTTCATAGGAGTTCTTAGGATCTTTAGGGTTTTAAGACATTCCACATAGCTATCGAAGTTGATGTACTGCCTGATTGCGCTACGCTTTATGCCTTTAATCTTCTTGATGACCCCTCCATCTATGTCGAGAGCATACATCTTAGGTCTGAGCCCTACAAAACGACAAATAATTTTTCCATTGGCTTCATCTTTAAATTTTCCCAAAACTTTTCTGTTTTTTGTAGAATGACATATATGGTCGACAGGATAATCAGCAGTATCCAGATGTTCAAGAAAGCGTAACTTATCCTGGTATATATCTTTTGTAGTCACTCTATGGATGAAAGAGTCTGTATCCATGTACATGAGTTTTAGATTTTCAGTCCCGTAATACGGCAATAACACATCATAATGATATCGATACATCAAGGTTTTTGAGATATCCAGCACACACATCCCAATGTCTATAGGTTTGTCGAACACTATCTCTCGCGAAGCCATGTGTACTGCAGCCAGATTAGGTCCATATATAGTTCGATCAATGAACGTAGGCTTAGCAACCAGCTTTTCCAATGTCTTCCAATCGGTAACAAGTCGTATATTCATTCGGTTTCTTATATTCTCCATAGTTTTTCCGAACATGGCATTTTTAAAAAGTTCGTACAGATCCTTCTCGAAATCATTTCTAGATCCTTGTCGTAGTCCGTTATTGAATTGGACATAAGGCTTTAACCAGCACGACTGTCGAAATTGTAGTATACGATGGATTTTTTCAGTTTTATCCCATGATCAAGAGCTTGCTTCAAGGTCATGTAGTGCACCACATACTTAGTTCGTGATCCAAGGTGTGGAATTAGCTTCTTTGTAGAAGAATCCTTAGGCTTGATACACTCGGGCAGGAATGGTAAATCATTATGCAGCTCGTGAAGTTCTGTAGGATATTCAAGATCCACTTCTAAAATGTAGCCGAGAGGGTCATCTTCTCGAAGTATTTCTAGGTTAATATCTGCAGGAGAAACCCACTCAAAACCCCCATAAGGAAGGGCGTGGCACATCGCCCAGCGATATTGGTTATTTGCGCCCTCGTACGTAATATATTGAGAGGGCTTACTTGAGTCATACTCCTCCATATAGATGTTGTTCGCCTTTGCGTATCGATGGGACACTTGGCATAAACCTCCTCTTATACCTGATTCAACCATGAGTAGCTGATCGTAATCCTGTAGCAATTCTAGTTCATTTCCTGTATACAGCAGCATTGCATCCCACGTAAGTCCAGGAGATGTAAAATAATGTGCAGGATCAACTTTATGCGTTTTCAAGGTCTGGTCTCTGAATGTCTCAAACACATCAGCTAGAAGAAGAACATCTGAAGTTAGATAGAGATCGCTATACTCTCCTAATGTTTTAATGTTGAACTGTCTCCATATACTTTTTGCATGTTCATACTCTCCATCACTAATTTCTTCTTTGTTCAGCTTGTTGTAGAATGCCTCCCTCGGAGGAAGTTCTGTGTCATTCAAAACATCCCACGATGTAACGTAATCGTAGGGGAAAACACCCTTACGTGTCATCGATTTGAATTGCTCTGCTCCAAAGTACTTTATGGTTTCAGGATATGATGTTAGATTTTTTGCTAGTTTATCCAAGCTGGTACTAAGGAAGCGATAGGTATCCACAAAGCGAAGTTTAATATTTCCAACATACTTGGAAAATGATATATAACTTTCCTCAGAGCTAGGAATAACTTCTACCCTATCGCTAGTACAGCCTAACTCCTTAACAATGAAATGGGAGTCATATCCACTCAGGTTATGTATGAAGACAGGAATATAATTAGGCGTTTTACAGGTTAGATTACACTGATTATGTAGACTTCCTCGATATTCACCACTTATATGATCATGATCCCGTACTTTCCAGTTATCATCGGTAAATTCTTTACCACATAGGTAGCATTCTGTAGAAGATTCGAATGATTTTTGCTGCTTATCTTTTAGAGTTAATGGAGCACCAGTTTTGTATACAGCATTAATCTTCTTTGCGAGAGAACTTACATACTCCATAAACTTCGGTGCAGCATCATAACCACGATATACATAGGGTTCAGTAGGAAGATCAGTCTGTAAACCTTCAATTATAGCTGAGGATTTGACATAAACACAGAAACTCATAGGAATATGCTTCTGATATGGAACTGTATAAGACGTTTCGGGATTAGAAGAACACCCGTGGTAAGGGGTAAGAATGCTTTCAAAGTCAGCGTATATGACATAAGGTAATTTCAACATCCTTTCATGATTCTTGAATCTAACAATAGATTTCTCCTTAGTTGGCATAACAATCTTAGCAACTCCGTGTTGGCTACATATTTTTCTATGTTCATTTAACCTCTCAACTCCTCCATTTCGATAATCAAAGTGCGCAAAACAGCGTTTACAGATGTAGAGTTATCCCTCACGTTTGGTTTTTTGTTGATGAATAAGTCTCTCGAAATTCTTTATATAAACGTAATGATGACGTCCAGCTGCATTACTTAATAGAAACAGGTCACGATGGTCGGACAGATCTTCATCGATAACCTTCATAGGAAACATTTGATTTTTCTCATCCAGTCCGAAAACATTTATAGAGATGTTATTTCTTCGTTCAAATTTTGGGATGTCACTCAAACTCATAGGAAATGAGACGCAGCTAAAGTCATATCTTTCTTGAAGATTCTTATACTTGCTAACACGTTGAGGATCCTTGTGAATGAACTTGGCAAGTACAGCGTACATAAAACATTTCTCATCATCATAGTTGTGCGGATTTATGCAGGCTCCTTTAGCTCCAACAATAGCCGGTAGAGGGATGTAACTGCTCCCTTTTAGACCATTATTCTTGTTGATCCTAACACGCACACCATCAACAGCTAATAAAGCCCAGCTGCTTCCTTTAAGTTGACTTTCCTCCATTTCAGTACAAAGTTTCTTGAATTTACTTTCCAATATGGCGTCCAAGTCACTTTCTAAAAATATTGATTGATTTGGTGTTTTAAAGGCTTTATCAGTAGTGTCACCAACGGCATTCACAAACCGACATTCAGCCATGAGGTTAATTTTCACACTTTTATGCATCCTCAGTTGCTTCTGAACGGCTTGAATTATCCGCTGTTTTGATTCCTGGAGATATGTATTCAGGTCTTGGCATGTAGAGCACTGGATGAAATATGATTTCAGTCGATCCTGGAAAGCTGTTTCATATTCTACGACATCGTCTTCATCAGGAACCATTAACAGCAATTTATGTTTGGTAGGCTCGATCTTGAGTTTCTTAGCAGCAGTTATTCTCTCGCATCGTTCTTGATGAGTATCTCTGCGATTCTCAGTATCATAAACATTACCACAATGTTTACATTCGTAAAACCGGCCACATACCAGCTCATGTCTCTTTTTATTGTAGCTTTTCAGGAAACTCTTTGCACATATGCTACACCTATTTTCAGGTATAGTGTCTAACAGAGCTTCGATCGCCATAGTTTTTTGTTGTGTGCAGGCTAATTCTCGGGGAATATGTTGCCAAGTGAGTGTCTTGATACACTTTTCACTTCTCTTGTTCACCTTGATAAGTTATTTTTTTTTTTTTTTTTTACCGTGGGGGGAAAAACCCAGTTACAGGCGACGGCCCTCGTGCGATGGCCGACAGTGTGAGGGTCCCCGTGCCCTGAGGGGGCAGGTATACTCACTAAAAAACCCCTCCACGTGTTAGTTACGTAACTTACATTATTTTGCGTGCATTTATTAACATGCTTAGTCGGGTCCCGCATAGCACCCCGGTTAGTATGTGGTATCTATTAAGCTGGCATGCGATGCATGCGAGCGCGTCTATGTTGCTTCTTGGTGGTGACCATGAAACCTGGGCACCACCAAGTGTAATTTATGCTTTACTTTAATTATGTACATTTGGCCGAGGCCGGGTAGGCCTGTTGGTCAGTGTTACGTGTAACTTATCTGTTATATATGTGTTATTCGTAAGCTTGTGTATTGTAATGGTAGAGCTCAGGCCTTGGTGACCTGATAGTCAGGAATTGGTATGGTTGTTAGTTCTACTTATGGCCCCAGTCTTTCTGGGTTTGTCAGTAGTTAGTACATGGCATGCAATTCGAACTATGTGTTCGGTCGTCCTTGGTTCCGGCGTGGCCGTTCGTTATTTCCTTTGTCCATGCGTTGTCGTCGGTGTGTCCTACTCCATCTGCAGTCGCCCGCTGTCTCTGCACCTGTAGGACACTGGTGGGAGACCCTCTAACTCCCGGGCCGCCTTGACTGTTGTCAAGGGCTTGGAGGGCTCTGTGCGGGCAGTGTTCTGAAAAGAGTCAGAAGAAAAAGATTAATGAAGGGAAAGTAGGGGTGTCAACCTAACTGTCTGTGTCAGTTGTCCCTTAATAGGTTGTTCAGGAAGTTCTGAACGTCGTCTTCGTCGTCATCATGTGTGAGTCTTCTTTCGAACAGTGATAATGGTCGTGTGTGTGTGTTTATTTCTGTAGTGTAGTTTCCGAGTCGTGAGATTAGAGGATTGTGGTGTATTTCAAGATTTTTATATGTGTCATATGCTAGTTTCTTTATGAATTCTTCTACTGTGTGCATTTTTAATTCTCTGTGTAGTAGGTCGGCTGGTGCTGTGTAAGGTACTTTTGCTATCGTTCGTAGTACTTTGTTTTGAAATTTTTGTAATCTTAGAATATATGTTTTGGCAGCATACCCCCAGACCGGCGTTGCATATGTGAATATGGGCCTTATGAGAGTTTTGTATAGAGTGAGCCCTAAATTCATGTTTATGTGGGAATTCATGTTTATGAGGGGGTAAAGCTTGCCCAATTGAGCGTTGGCTTTACCCCTGATTTGGTGAACGTGCTCTTTCCACGTCAGCCCTTGGTCCATTTTGAGTCCTAGCCAAGTGACTGTGTCCGTCCATTCTATATTTTCTCCGAATATAGAGAGTGGGGGGAGCTGGTGTTTCCCCAATCTGTGCTTAAGCTTTTTGGTGAAAATTATGGCTTGCGTTTTTCTTGGGTTTACTTTAATACGCCATTTGGTGAGCCATTCTTCTAGGTTATTCAGGGCGTTTTGTAGTCTCCGGTGGATGAAGTCCAGTTTGGCTGATTGGGTCACAATTGCTGTATCATCTGCGTAGATGTACAAATCTGTGTAGTTGGTTTTTGGTATGTCGTTCATAGTGATATTAAAGATAACCGGCCCTAGGATACTTCCCTGAGGGACTCCCGCTTTGATTAGGCGGGGAGTCGATAATTGGTTGTTAACTTTCGATTGGAATTTGCGGTCGTGTAGGTAGTTCGCGATGAGCTTTATTAATATGTCGTGTATGTTCATGGTTTTAAGCTTTTTGAGCAGTCCTGCGTGCCACACCCTGTCGAATGCGCGTTCGACATCGAGCAAGAGTGCTCCTGTTGATTTGCGGATGTTAAACCCGTGAGTTATGTGTTCTGTGGCTCTCAGTAGTTGGAGTGTTGTGGAATGTTTGGCTCTAAATCCAAATTGCTCCGGGATTGTGATATTTTGTTTGATTAGTTGGCTGTTGAGTCGCTTGAGTATGACCTTTTCGAGGAGTTTGCCTAGAACGCTTAGAAGACTGATAGGTCTGTAGTTCTGTGGGTGAGAGGCGTCTTTGCCCTTCTTGGGGAAGTGTACCACAGTGGCAAGCTTCCATCTCTCGGGATAATATCCCTTCTCGAGGGTGTAATTAAATATATTGGCTAGTAAGTTAATCGCGTCTTCCGGTAGGTTGGCAAGTGCCACGGTTGGGATCCCATCAGGTCCCGGCGCTTTTCGCTTGGGGAGGTGCTTAATTATCCATTTAATTTCGCTGGGGCATGTCTTTCTTACTTTATTGTGGGTTATTAACTCTTTGTAATTCTTTGTTTCTGCTTCCGTCTCTTCCGCAAATTGTGGGCAAGACGGATTGGCATTCGGAGTTAGCGTAGCCTGCAGTGCGTCCGCTAGTGCATCTGCTTTTTCTTGATCCGTTGTGGCTATGTTTTGGTTATAGTGTAGCGGAGGGATATGAGCCCTGTCACGTGTTAGGCAGCGTGCGACCTTCCACACTGAGTCTCTCTCGTAATTGAGATTCTCAAGCGTGTTTTGCCATTGATTTGTGATATGAGTGGATATTCTTTGTTGCACTAGTGTGTTTAGGTACCTGTAGTACTCTTGGTCAATTATATGTCTGGACTTTTGCCATTTCCGCCTGGCTCGATTTCGTTCTGCCGTTAAGGAGGTTATATCTCGGGGAAGTTGATTATGGAACGTTTTGGGCTGGCTTGTGGGCACTGATATTACTGTTGCCGCTTTTATGGCCTGCTCCAATTGGAGTACTGCCCTGTTCACTTTTTCGTTTGAGTTTAAAGGGAACGTGGGGAGGTTTTTGCTTACTGTTGTTGCGAACTTCTCCCAGTCTGCTTTATTGTAGTTCGGGCGTTTAAGTGGTTGGACCTTAGCCGCGTCGCCTTCCAAAGTGATCATCAGGGGAATATGGTCTGATGACAGTTCGTTTTTTGTCTGAAGGTGAAGCCTTCGGGTTAAGTTGCGTGATAGTGCTATATCAAGTATGTCGGCTCTATCTGTTCTGTTGAATGGTATGTAAGTGGGTTCTTCCGGCGCATGGATTATGAGATCCGTTCGATTTTCAAGTCTTAATAGGGCGTTTCCAGCGGGGTTTGTCTCATTGCAGCCCCATATTTGATGTTTTGCATTGAGGTCCCCCGCTAATAGAAATTTGTTATTTTGTTGCATCAAATTTGATATATCTGCTGTGTTTAGGGTTCCGGGGGGGGGGGGCATATGCCGCTGATATGAGTGTTCGACAGTTGTCTAGTGTTATGTATATATTTGTGGTTTCAAGGCTTTGCAGTTGTGGTATTTGTGCTATGTCATGCATTATGTTGTGTCTTATTATTATGGCTGTGCCGCCGCCATATTGGTTCCTATCTGTGCGGTGTGTGGTGTACCCTGGTATATTGAATCTGACCTTACTAGTGAGATGGGTTTCTGTAATTAACGCTATGTCTATAGTGTTCTGTGTCAGGAAGTTCGAAAGTTCTGTCTTTTTACGTCTTAGTCCTCTAGCGTTCCATGTCAGTAAGTTTAAGTGGCCTGGTCTGTTCATGGTTCTGGTCTAAGGAAGCCGGGGGTGACAAGCAGTTGTATGAAGTCCCTGTAAGTTGCCATAATGGAGCGGGCCTCCGACGAATCCGCTTCCACCAGGGATTGAAAGATGAGGAGGCACGTAGCTCTGAAGTCGTCCTCGCTCATCCCGGTCCTAAGTACTTCGTCGTACATTCTTCTCTGATGAAGTACTCTTTCGTCTGTTGGTGGTGCTTGTGGTGCTGGTCTCGGTTTTTGTTGTCTGGGCTTATGCTCCCGGGGCTGCAGTCGTGGGTCTCGGGGTCGAGCAGTCGTCTCGCGCCGCGCACCGGTCACAGCCGCAGGCGGCGCCCGCGCCGCAGCGGCTCCCCGCGCCTCCCGAGCCACCGACAAGCCAGCCGGACGTCCGTTCACCTCCCGGAGGTTGCGCGCCGCCGCAACTTGCCTTTGGTATTCCGGGCAAGCCCGGTACCTGGCCCCGTGGCCCATGCCAAGGCAAAGGGCGCACTTCCTCCGGGGGGGGCGGCACATCACAGCCACGCGAGTCATGATCCCCGGTGCACTTGGAGCACACCACAGTCGCCGCGGTGCATCGTCCTTTTGATAAGTTACGGGATTCGAAGGTGGCACTCCTATCGGAGAAAACCTAAAGGAAAACTTCATCACACCACCACCACCTTTGTAGTTCGAAGGTGGCGCTCCTATCGGAGAAAACCTAAAAGAAAACTATTATCTTGCTACCACAGGGGTTCGAAGATGCTTCTACTATTGGAGAAAACCTAAAAGAAAACTCTATTAATTTTCCAGTTTTCGATTATTCTTTAACTACTATACAATTCACATGAGAGAAAAATTAGACAAATTAAAATTGAAAAAGCAAATAAATACCTAGATTTGAAGATAAAATTTAGACAATTCAAACGAGTATAAACACGACTAAACTCCGCCTTTTAGTTTTAAAGTTACATTAGGAGCTCCCATTGCCAACCGTAGACACCTCTCCGTCATCTTCAACCACGTGTTATTGATTCTTTTCACACATATCTTAACATAACAGTTCTATTTTTCTCAAGTTCATCTATTACACCGTTTAACTGATCCACGGGGCACCCTTAGAATCCTTCACTTCATCCTCAAACACACCTTCTTGAACCCTTGTGATATATTTTAACCTATTTATGTTTGTTGCTACGGGCATCCGTTCTCTTTTCTTAAGTTAAATTATTACGGCCATCTTGTTATGTCTGAGTCTCATCCTTATATATTAAACTTTGTGATTAAGTATTTTGATTTGAAAGTCTATGTAAATCGGTTAAGGTAAACATCTCTTCTCAACATGAGACAAGTCATGATGTATGATCTTATGGGGTGAGCTTGTCAACACGCCTAAAAGCATTTATATTCAAAGGTATTTAAATTATCCCACCGAGATTTGAACCCTGATCCTAAGGCGTAAATTACCATTTCAACAACAATTCAGACCTAAAGTATATATGTATACGCTATTTCATTGCGCTAACGTTATTAGTTCAAGAGTTATTTAAGATTCAAGTTATTGCGACAGAAGCGGTTATCGAACCACGGGTCTGTAGGATACGGAATCATAAATCATTCACAGCATATGTTGAATGAAAAAAACCTGCGCTTTCCCCTGCTGTTCTATGTGCAATAGATCAGAAATAGAACACAATTACATAATTCAATGGACGATGGGAACTGAACCAGGGACCCTTGAGCTACACGTTGTCAGCATATGATTAACTATGAGAAGCATAACCATATAAAGGTTATTTCACTTCTCTAGACCCAGTGGTTACAGAGATATTTAAATTAAACAATTCAGGACTCGAACTAAGGACTACAGGTATACAGCATAAACCCTGTGGACCCCGCTAACCATATGTAAGTAATAAAGTTTATCCGATCTCTCTATCATAATTAGTTTCGGAGTTATTCCAATATAAGCAGTACTCTTTTGTGCAGAGTTTGATTAGGGACCATTGATAAAACTACAAGTCACAGACAGTCAGTAAGTATATGGTCACCCCTTACCAGGCGCTAAAAGTTGTCATCCATTGTCTTTCCACCCCTGGTCGGCATCCCATTGTTTACGCACTCTCTATTTATCACATGCAGGTGTGCCGGCGTCTTGTGACATGGGTTTGACAGGTCATAAATCAAGTAGTAGTAAGATGGGCGCCCTGGAACAATAGAATATCTAATTAGCATATAAATTGAAAGGGGCGGGGTAAGGGATAGAGGACCATCGTTACGTTACATCGTGGGATGTTTTGAATGACACAGAACTTCCTCCGAGGGAGGCATTCTGCAAAAAGCTGAACAAAGAAGAAAATAGTGATGGAGAGTATGAACATGCAAAAAGTATATGGAGACAGTTCAACATTAAAACATTAGGAGAGTATAGCGATCTCTATCTAACTTCAGATGTTCTTCTTCTAGCTGATGTGTTTGAGACATTCAGAGACCAGACCCTGAAAAGGCATAAAGTTGATCCTGCACATTATTTTACATCTCCTGGACTTACGTGAGATGCAATGCTGCTGTATACAGGAATTGAACTAGAATTGCTACAGGATTACGATCAGCTACTCATGGTTGAATCAGATATAAGAGGAGGATTATGCCAGGTGTCCCATCGATACGCAAAGGCGAACAACATCTATATGGAGGAGTATGACTCAAGTAAGCGCTCTCAATATATTACGTACGAGGGCGCAAATAACCAATATGGCTGGGCGATGTGCCACGCCCTTCCTTATGGGGGTTTTGAGTGGGTTTCTCCTGCAGATATTAACCTAGAAATACTTCGAGAAGATGACCCTCTCGGCTACATTTTAGAAGTGGATCTTGAATATCCTACAGAACTTCACGAGCTGCATAATGATTTACCATTCCTGCCCGAGTGTATCAAGCCTAAGGATTCTTCTACAAAGAAGCTAATTCCACACCTTGGATCACGAACTAAGTATGTGGTGCACTACATGACCTTGAAGCAAGCTCTTGATCATGGGATAAAACTGATAAAAATCCATCGTGTACTACAATTTCGACAGTCGTGCTGGTTAAAGCCTTATGTCCAATTCAATAACGGACTACGACAAGGATCTAGAAATGATTTCGAGAAGGATCTGTACGAACTTTTTAAAAATGCCATGTTCGGAAAAACTATGGAGAATATAAGAAACCGAATGAATATACGACTTGTTACCGATTGGAAGACATTGGAAAAGCTGGTTGCTAAGCCTACGTTCATTGATCGAACTATATATGGACCTAATCTGGCTGCAGTACACATGGCTTCGCGAGAGATAGTGTTCGACAAACCTATAGACATTGGGATGTGTGTGCTGGATATCTCAAAAACCTTGATGTATCGATATCATTATGATGTGTTATTGCCGTATTACGGGACTGAAAATCTAAAACTCATGTACATGGATACAGACTCTTTCATCCATAGAGTGACTACAAAAGATATATACCAGGATAAGTTACGCTTTCTTGAACATCTGGATACTGCTGATTATCCTGTCGACCATATATGTCATTCTACAAAAAACAGAAAAGTTTTGGGAAAATTTAAAGATGAAGCCAATGGAAAAATTATTTGTCGTTTTGTAGGGCTCAGACCTAAGATGTATGCTCTCGACATAGATGGAGGGGTCATCAAGAAGATTAAAGGCATAAAGCGTAGCGCAATCAGGCAGTACATCAACTTCGATAGCTATGTGGAATGTCTTAAAACCCTAAAGATCCTAAGAACTCCTATGAACTTAATGCTATCCCGAAAACATAATGTTTCTACAGTTGAAGCTAATAAAATAGCCCTATCGCCTCATGACGACAAGAGAGTGATTGCTGAGGATGGAGTATCAACATACGCGTACGGACACTATAGTATTGCAAAAAGTGTGCAAGAGGGGGCAACTTAGATCAGAAGATAACGGTTATCTCTGTAAGCTAAGCTACGGAATGAATATTTACACAAGTGACATCTATCCTACGACTCTCATGACGCCTGAGGAAGAAAGAAGAAATAACAAAAATGGAGGAAGGCGTTAACTCTGCCACTAGGATTAAATTCAAGTGCTGGTCTCCAGCCCAGATAAAAGAGGAGAGGCGTCTACTACTGAACTACAAGCTAACTGAACGCACTTTAGTTAATGTTAAAATAGGTAAATTGAAAAAGTAACTACTATCTCGTAATCTGAAATATCCTTGAAAAACCTTTTACTTAGTTATAAAATGATTTAAGTAACTGAACTTGGTCTAAAAAATCCTTGAAACACCCATAAACCTCATAACATCTGAAAAAGCTTGAAAATAGCATAAGAACATTGGTTTAGCGTTACGACTTATTACAAGACGATGCAGAGGGGGTAAAAGCTTGAAAAGAGGCACAAGAGTATAAAGATATCAATCTGCATGAAAATACGTATGGAAACTCTACGCCTAGACCATTGCAAATATACCTCTAAGAGGAACTAAGATATCTCTAGCTGGAAAACCTTTAGCTATGAAACCTATAGCCCTTAATCCTAGAGCTCCGAGATCATACCTCAATACCTAACCTCCGGATCCCACAGTTTTAACCTCCTGACCAGCAACCTTTAGCTACGAAGCTTATAACTCTTAACCCTAGAGCCCTCAGATCATACCTCAATACGTAGCCTCCAGAACCTACAGCCTTAATCTCTAGACCGAGAGATCTAACCTTGAATCCATACGACCTAACCACTAAACCTACTACAGCCTCTAACCTTCAGACCAGCAACCTTTAGCTATGAAGCCTACAACTCTTAACCCTAGAGCCCTCAGATCATACCTCAATACGTAACCTCCAGATCATACAGCCTTGAACTCTAGACCGAGAGATCTAACCTTGAATCCATACGACCTAACCGCTAAACCTACAGCCTTTAACCTTCAGACCTGCAAACTTAAGCTATGAGACCTAAATCCTTTAAACCCCAGGCCCTAAGATCGTGCCTCAAGACCTAACTATGTGACCAAAAGGAATGAGGACCATAACAAATATACATAGCCTTTCAGATCAAAAAGACAATCAAAAAGCCTAAGGTATAAGCATAAGACCTCAAAACATAACAAGGTGGAACAGAGTTCCTGAAAGCATAGAGAAGGTACGAAAAACAAGAAACTCTATCAACAAAAGAACTTCAGTTTTTCGGAAAACAGAAGCAGATACACAAAGGGTTAAATTTACTGTATAAAGATCTGTAATCAGCATATATACCTCTTGCGGTGACAGAGATAGCTCTAACATCGACATGCCTCAAAAATTTGCATCATACATACAAGTAGTTAGCATTAGACAAAATATTTGAGCTTAAAAGATATGGGTTAGATAGAGAAGAAAAGAAACATGCTTAGGATAGGTTAAGGAGGTAAGAATAGGACAGCTTAATAGCAGAATCAAGTAAGTTGAACAATGATCAAGAAGGTAAAAGGAAGGGATATATTAGGTTAGGTTAAAGTGGCAGAATAGAGGAACTTAAGTAAAGAGAACAATTAGGTTAACAGATGCAACAAAGGAAGCCATTAGCAAAACACAGCTAGGTTACAATAAAGAATGATGAAAGAAGGTAGAAATGAATGAGTATATTGGTTAGGTTAGTTTATAATAGGATGACATAGTAAAGCATAAATGTAGGACTTGCCTCGAGATTAACCGCCTTTAATCGCTGGACTAGCAAACTGAACTTCAAAATCATAAGACCATACCTCAGCCCATAAAACGTAGTTAAAAGACCCTACGGCCTTTATCCTCTAGACCAACAACATTTAGCTATGAACCCTACAACTCTTAACCCTAGAGCTCCAGATCATACCTCAGGATCTACCCTCCAAATCCTACAGCTATTAACCTCCCAGACCAGCGATCTTTACCTGTGAAAACCTGAAGCTCTTAACACTAGAACCCCCCCTGATCATACATAGATTCCTAACCTCTAGATCCTACAGCTCTCAACCATCCTGACCAACAGACTTCGCCTGTGAAAACTCTTAACCCTAGAGCCCCCAGATCATACCTCAGGACTTACCCTCCAAATGCTACAGTTATTAACCTCCTAGACCAGCAACCTTTGCCTGTGAAAAACCTGCAGCTCTTAGCACTAGAAGCCCCCCCAGATCATACATAGATGCCTAGCCCCTAAATCCTACAGCTCTCAACCATCCAGACCAACAGACTTCACCTGTGAATCTATTAACCCTAGAGCCTTAGATCATAGCACAAGAGCGAACCATTAAAGCCTACAGCTATTAATCTTCCATACCTGCAGCCCTACCTGTCAAAACCTGCTACCCTTAACCCTGTAGCCCCAAATCATACCTCAAGACCTAACCTCTAGGTCCTATAGCTATTAACCTCCCAGACCAACAGTCTTTACTTAAGAAACCCTGCAACTCTTAACCCTAGAGCCTCAGATCATACCACAAGAGCTAACCATTAAATCCTACAGCTATTAATCTTCCATACCTGCAGCCCTACCTGTTAAAACCTGCTACCCTTAACCCTAGAGCCCCAGATCATACCTCAAGACCTAACCTCTAAGTCCTATAGCAATTAACCTCCCAGATCAACAGTCTTTACCTAAGAAACCCTACAACTCTTAACCCTAGAGCCTCAGACCATACCACAAGAGCTAACCATTAAATTCTACAGCTATTAACATCCCATACCAACAGCCTCAACTGAGAAAACCCTGCAACTCTTAGGCTGATCATGCCTCAAGACCTAACCTCTAAGTCCTATAGCTATTAACCTCCCAGACCAACAGTCTTTACATAAGAAACCCTGCAGCTCTTAACCCTAGAGCCTCAGATCATAGCTCAAGACAAGCCCTGATCACACCTCAAGACACAGCATTATAAGGTACAGCAAATTAAGAGGATTGACTGCCTACCTAAACACTGTCTAAATCCACTAAACTACCGATTGCGCATGGCCGCCATCTTGCTCTTTTGGGTCTGTGCTGGAACCGTCCATTTTTAACTACTCCCAGCCATCCGTAGGCACTGCCGTGACCACTCTGACAGCTGCGGCACCCTTCATCTCTTCTACCCTTGTGCACTGACCGCACTCCTCTGGGCAGGGTCTTAGGGACATGGCTTCCCTCTACGATGTTAAGAGGTGAAGTCGTACTGCTGCAGCCTCTGGACCCAACGGGCTGTCTGGCCTTCCAGGTTTCTAAAGCTGAGTAGTCAGGTGAAGGTGGAGTGGTCAGTCCTCAGATGGAACGGCTGACCATACAAGTATTTGTGGAAGTGCTCCAAGGTCTTTACTACCGCCAGTAGTTCTCGCCAGTTAACGCAGTAGTTATTCTGTGCCTTGGACACCGTCTTGCTGTAGTAGGGCTATCAGCCGCTCGTGGCCGTCATGGACTTGGAATAGGACGACTCCAATACAATGGTCGCTGGCGTCGGAGTTCACAATGAAAGTGCCACCTGGTTGTGGAAATCCCAAAATTGGAGCACTGCAAATTGTCTTCAGCTGCTGGAAAGCGCGTTCGTCGTCCTCCGTCCGGAGGACCGGTGTTCTTCTGTCAGGCGGGTGAGGGGCTTGTTGATGTTCGAGAAGCTCTTTTGTGAAGAGGCGGTAGTAACTGCACAGCCCCAGGAAACTGCGCAATTCTCGCTTATCCTTTGGCCGAGGCCAATCTCTCACGGCCTGTGTGTTCTCTGGGTTTGTGGCCACTCCGTTTGGTGAGACTATGTAGCCGAAGTAGTTGACTTCCTTGCGGAAGAGCTGGCACTTCATCGCGTTCAGACTCAAGGTGGTCACCTGCAATCTCTGCAGCATTTTGCTCAGGTTTTCCAGATGGTCTTCGTAGGTCTTACCGACGATGATGATATCATCCAGCTATAGCAGACAGGCGTCAAAGTTAGTCCTCTCAACACTGACTTCATGAGGCTTTGAAGGTAGCCGGTGCATTGAAGAGGCCAAAGGATGTAACTATAAACTACCAAAGCTCTTGACCTGTCGAGAATGCAGTCTTTTCCTTGTCTCTGGGGTCTAGAGCCACCTGCCATTAACATGACTTCAGATCCAGGGTCCAGAACAACTACGCAGCAGCAAGCGTGCCCAGGGTGTCGTCAATCCGGTGTAAGGGGAAACAGTCCTTCTTGGTGACAGCGTTCGGAGTACTGCTGTCCATGGAGAAGCGTAGCTCGTAATTCTCCGTCACCAGTATAGCAGGGGAACACCAAGGGCTGTCAGTCTCTTCGATTACTTCCCTGGATCTCATGTCTTCTAGATGTTCCGTATCACCGCTTTTTTACCAGCGGAACACGTCTGGGTGCTTGCCGAATAGGCCTAGCGTCTCTGGTTTCGATGGGGTGGAGCACCCGATCCGTGTGGCCGTAATCGCGGTAGTCTTGACTGAAGACGTGCTGGTACCATCCCAGCAGTTCTCGAACCTGCTCCAGCTGTTCTGCAGTCAGGTGGTCATACGCCCTCTCCAGTAAGCCTTCCAGCTGGGGCCCCAGTTATTGCGTCGGCACCGGATCATCAGTCTGGTCGATTGGTGTTACGCTTACCACGAGCTCGCACGTGCCCAGCTCCGTCCCAGCCTGGGCCTCGTGATCGAAATCGATCAGGTTGAGCAACCTCACCGACACCTACTCTCGGCACGGCAAGTATGTCCTGGCTACACGTAGTCTGTGCACAGTCGTCTTCCGGTCTAGCATCATGTTCTTGGTCCGTTGGCATTACAGTCGCGCCGTCAGGATCACCTCGCTTCTGGCGGGTACTACCACGTCTTCCTTCAGGATGACTTTGCAAATTCCCAGGTGTTCTTCGGGTTGCCGGAATTTCACCTCTTCTCCATTGAGCCGCAGGACCTTCCTGCCTTCGTTGACCGTCGCCTCGTGGCTCCTAAGGGCATCCATTCCCGCTGCCCAGAAGCACGCTTCACGGCTTCCCCTTCAGCCAACCGTCCGCGATGGGGCTGTCATCCATACACCGGCTGACGGCACGCAGTGTCACTCGAGGGGATGGTGGTGATGGCGTCGACGTGCCCCTCCCCACGACGGCCTTTAGTCATTTTCCGGCTGCTCTCCCTTGTGTGGGCAGTCTCTCTCCAGGTATCCCGGCTGGCCACACCCCCAACACATGCCACAAGGTCTTCGTCGGCGTCGCTCGGCTGGCCTTCTGTCTCCAGTGTAGGGGATAATCCTTGTTCTCGACGTTGGGTTAGCCGTCACCTTGGCCACCTCCATCCTCACTGCTGCCGTTAGCGCCTCATGGATGGTTATTTAGTCGCCGAGCAATAGGTGCTTACGTATATGGGTGTCTCGTACCCCGTCAACGAATATGTAGGCGGCTTTCCGGGATACGAACTCTGGTGGGAGGTCGACTAAGGCTTTACTGGCTAGCTGCTTGATTGCCAGGGCAAAATCCTGCAGCGTCTCCCCTGGCTGCTGGGACCTTGATTTCAGCTGGCTGTGGTACGCTGCGGTTAAGCGGTGGTTTCCGAAGCGGTTTTCCAGAGCTTCCCAGATTTCCTTGGGCGCCACTGCTGTTTCGACCACGTTCAGAACTTCTGGGGCCCGTCCTTGGCTATTGCTGTGTGGCCTCTTCCACCGGTGACCGCTTGTTGTGCTTGGCCATTGTGTCGAACTGGTGGCGGAAGACTTCGAAAGCTGTTGTGCCGTCGTATTTAGGAGCTTTGACGAGCGCAGATGTTGTGTCGCGTCCCGGGGCGTTGGCCTTTAAATCCTTCAACCTCCTGCCGACGATGTCCTCTACCATGGCATTCAGGGACTTGGTGTTGCTGTCGGCCTTTGCCTCCATGTCGTTAACGTGGTTTGCCAGGTCTTCGACGCGCTCGTCCAACTCCGTGACGTCCTCCTCCACGCTGGCCAACTGCTCCTCAAATTTGTTGGCAAGGGCTTCGTTCGGAGCCTTCATTTCAGTTGCCAGGCTATCGTTTGCGCTTTCATTTCCGTGGTCAATTGGGCCATCTTCGTGGTCATCGTCGCTGTCAAGTTGCTATATGCCGTTTCCATCTTCGTTGTTAATTCGGCCTTCATTTGTTCCATCTTCTCGGTGATGTCGTTAGCCCTCTTTATTTATTTCAGTTCCGCGGTCAGGTTGTTATTTGCCGTTTCCGTCTTCGTTGTCAATTCTGCCTTCATTTCTTCCATTTTATGTTAAATCTGTTCCAATGCAGCGTCCATTTTCGAATTTACCACTTTCTGACAACAATTGTGACTTTGTGGGTTCGTAGAATTAAAAATCCAGTTGTAGAAATTCCAAAATGCTCTTTATTTCCGTAGAAACACAGTTTGGTCAACCCTTACAGTAGCAGAATTACGTAACATACACAAATACAATGCTCAAAGTCGTTCACCACAAACAAAAGAGTTCACTTTCAAAACACAGCTGTTACATAATAATTAACTGTATATATTAATTTTTCTGAAAAATCACTTCATTCATAAAAAATTTTGCATAATATTATATAGATCTTAAACTATACGAGATAGACGATAACTTACAGGGAAAAAAATTGCTAATCCTTAATCACACTAATTACGTCAGCTAAGGTTTTATTGCCATTAGCCCTTTCCGAGATAATTCAGTAGCTTGCCATTTTCTCTGATGATTTTATAGAAAATCAATGGAATGCGTTGAAAACTTGACTATCGTTGGGATTTCTTGATTCCCCTTGTGCCTACAACAAAATGCATACGTTTATCTCTCTTAGCTGAAGCAGTTGGCAAAAAAGTTTTGAAAGAAGAGTGTGACTTTGTGGTTTCATAGAAATTCAAACTGATTCTTATTTCCGTAGTAACATGTTCTTGTACAGCCCTGCCAGTGGCAGAATTACGTAACATACACAAAAACAATCTTTAAGGTCGTCTGCCACACGACCACAAACAAAACAGTTCACTTTCAAATCAAAGCTGCATGCACACGATTATCAAGTTCAATAACGACTGTCCAATGACAAACTAGCCACGGCTTCCTGTATACCTCTACTCATTATGCTAGAAATTAGTGGAACGTTCTGTAACTATCAAGGCGGCATCAGAAGAAAAGAGTCTTCCAGACATTTATCCGGGGTCGGAGTTTGGCAGTTAACCCCCTGATGGAAAGCGTCTAGTGGAGTATTCATAGTGGGAGGTAGGGTGTCTTGCGTGTGCACCCGACCCTACCAGACAGTGCCAAACTTGCTCCCGGGTGTTCGTTTCGACCCTGGGTACTCCGACATGTCCGGAGTAGCTGAGAAGAGCTCTAAATCACAAGACAGAGTGAGAAAAGAAGAAGCGAATGTCTTTAAACCTAGACAGTCACTACTGATATCTCCGAAATCGGATAGTGGACCTTACCTTCTAAAGTGAGCATGGTTGAAGGTGAGGTTGTGGCTAGGGAGCAGATGCCCCTAGTATTGTGGAATACCTAAGAGAGATAAATGCGGTGATAGCCGCTGACAAAGTTGCAGGGGGAACAAAGAAAACAATAATAACCCAGATGGGTAAAATTATGGAAACATTTAACGAACTAGCTGCAATAGTAAAAATTAACAGAGTCAGAAGACAGATTGCATAAAGCCGTAAAGAAGCAAACACATGCTGTGCTTATTGGATCTACCCAAGGAAGAAAGGCAAATGAAGTACAAGATATTGTTACCAAACATTTAAAACCTATAGAGGAGAAAATTAATATAACTAGTGTACGTGCCACTGATTCCACTGTTATAGTGGAAGTTGAAACAAAAGAAGACATGGTAAAGATTGTAAATAGCAATAATCTGAGAGATAAGGACATAACGGTTGAACAAGCTAAAAAGAAGCAACCAATAATGATAATTCACGATATACTATAGGAGGACATAACACGAAACATGCACGAGCAAAACTACAAAGACGAGATGCCGTGGGAGGAATTGGACCAAAAGGTTACTTTCAGATTCGGAATCGGACCGAGAGACAAAGGAACAGTACATCATGTATTGGAAGTTGACCCTAAACTGAGAATTAAGTTGATTCAAAAAGAAAAAAAATATATATTGGCTTTCAAGCCGTTCAGTTTAAATACTATATAGTAGTCGCCAAGTGTATGAAGTGCCAGAAATTAGGCCACATAGCCAAGTACTGCAAACAGGAGAAATATGTGTGTTCACATTGCGGTGAACAGGACCGCAATAAAATGAATGTCAAAAGGCCAAGGATAAAGAAAAGTCTCTATGAATAAAATGCAGCACCAGAAAGAACAATCTAGACGTAGGAATTAAAATTCACTGTGCCAACAGGAATAATTGCCCAACATATAGAATGTTTGGGAGCAATTAATAAATAGAACTCATTATGACAAGACAATTCAAACTAAAAGCAAACTCAGGAAAATAAACAAAAGTAATCCGAGCAAACTAAGATGGAATGCATTATGGGTAATGAAGTATAAACAAAAATGTAAGAGTAAGACGATAGATGCAGCTAACCAGATGGAAGGAATAGATAAAAATTATCAGATTATGACAAGTACACAAGGAAAGATAAGAACAGGAGACAGGTGTATTTCTCTGCGATATAGTCATATTAATGAGGTGATAGAATACGCGTTTGAGAGAAAGAATAGTAACGATATAGCAGGATTGAAGAAAGGATCTTAACAGGATTGAAATACAAGAACATAAGAATTGGTCAAATAAATGCGCAGAGAGCAAAAATGGTAATGCAAAAATTAAGGAAAATAAGAGAAGACAGAGAAGTTGATATATTATGTATTCAGGAACTTTATTTATTGAAGAATAAACCCATATACACGGCAGCAACGTCAAGAGTGATGATGGAGGGAAGACAACCTATGAAGGCAACCATAATGATAAACAGGGAGGTAGAAGTAGTGAAAGTGACACAATTCTGTGATAAGCACATTAACTGTGTAGAGGTGGTTGCAGATGTTAACAGTTTTGTTATAAGGAACCAGTACTTCCAGTATAGTGATGATATAAACAATCACATTAGGAAGATCGAGAACACACTGGATGCGTATCCTACCAAATCGATAATATTTACGATGGACTGTAATGCGAAATCTACATGGTGGTTCAGCAAACACCCAGATCAGAGAGGACAACAACTAGAAGAAGTGATCATATAAAATGACCTAGTAGTAATAAATACTAGAGACAAGAAAATATTGATGTCACCCTAGCTAAGGGGTACATAGCAGACAGAATAATAGGATGGAAAGTAGCATAACAACTGACGGCAAGTGATCACAATTTAATGTTTCGATGTCATAGCATGGAGAGAAGGAGAAACATTACACAATAAAGGAGAGAAAAAGGTATCAAATTAAAAGTGCAGACTGGGAAAAGCTTAGAGAATCGTTCCAAATACCTGCAGAAATACAAATAGGGGATGACGTGGATTCAACAGCATGGCAACTGACAAAATGTATACAAGAAGCAATGGAAAATTCTTTGAAAAAATACATAAACAGTAATAAGGGATATAGAGTATGGAATGATAAATTACAAAAAACTTAGAAGTAGGGTACGAAAAGCAAGAAGGAACTACTAAAAGAGTACCGCTGCACAGGAGAGACAAATAAGGTTAAATGAATTTAGAGAACTGAAACAACAGTATAAACAAAATCTAGAGGAGACCAGACAAGAAAGTTGGAAAAGATTTGTAGAAGACAATTTAGATGAAAATTTATGAGAAACCGCATATAAGTTAGTTATGGATATATTATTTCAACAATGAGAAAATATGATGGGACATTCACAAACTCATGGATTGAATCAACAAATCAACTCCTAAAAACTCTATTACAATCAGATGACCAAGATGAAGAAAATGGAGAACAAAAACTGCGAAGGAACTTTGAGAAAGAATACAGTAATCACAGAATAGTTTATCCGTTTGATGTCTCCAAAGTAACAGTTTCAATCAGAGAAATGAAGAAGAAAAAGGCCCCAGGTTCGCATAACATAAATGCGGAAATTATTCAAGCATCGGAGAAACCAATTGCCCTATATCTTTGCAAATTACTGAATGAATACCTAGTACAAGGTAGAGTACCTTACTGAGCGGGAGCGGGAGGTAAGAAGGAGAGAGCCACGGCAAACAGGACCAATCATAATGGGAACAACACCATGAAGGTAGGAAAGATTAAGGCAAGGACAACCCAGAATTACAAAACAAGAAGAGGCCGAGGAACAAGAAGTGTGGGATTAATTGGAACAATTAACACCGGACAGGATTTATCGAAGAAGGCAGTATTGGACATCAATATGGAAAATGGGAACCGGTTCCAGGACCAGAAGTGAGGAAGATATAGAGGTGGTCAACTAATGTGGACTTAAGACATGGACCGAAGACCAATCTCTCGTCAGCGAAAATGGCTACTCTATAAATCCAGTCGAGTGGATTTGGACACCGAGTCATGCTAACAATCGATAGCCGGACAGAATATTAGACTTAGACTTGTAGTAGAAATTATAGTGATATATGTATTGCGATAGAACATTTATAAAGCTACTAGTTTCCAGTAGTTATAGGTTAGAGTAGGTATAGCACAGCTTAGGACATAGCTGCACAGACTATGTAAACTAAATGATGAAATAGATAAAGAAGGTTAGAAAAGAAATAAAATTTGCGGACACTTGTGCTCTGGTATAGCCTCTAGATGCCAGGGCACAAGATGAGCAGAATTTTTTCTTTTATCTTTTCTTATTATTTTTTATTTTTTTTAGACATTTATCTATCTCTTTCTTTCTGTGTTTCGGCCAGCTCTATCTTCACGCTGCACTATCTGTCTTTTAGCGCGCCGGCCGCGCCCGTCGCAATAATGCCTCGCGACACTGCTCCCTCCTCAAGGCTCGTCGTCCCGAGGAGCACCATCGTAGAGGGCTAGACGATCCAGGTGCACCACCAACATATTTCCTCGGAGCACCCTCTGGATGTGGTAGACCACGTCGTTGATCCTCTTTACCACCCGGTATGGTCCTTGCCATGGTTGTTGAAATTACGGGCAGTGTCCCTTGCTCCGGGTAGGACGGTACAGCCAGACCAGGTAACCATGCTCGAGCCCTTGGCTGTCGTCTTGCCTGTCGTATCGGGTCCTCATGCGGTCACTCGCAGTCTGGATGCTATGACGATCAATCTCATGTATGTCGTGAAGATGCCCCACGAAGTTCTCCACATACTCGGTTGCTGCCTGTTTCGCATCCGGGAGGCTCCCAAAAGCCAGGTCATAAGGGAGGCGTAACTCTCGATGAACATTAAGCAGGCTGGCGTCATCCCAGTGGGGTGGTGTGTTGACGAGTGGTAGGCCAGCAGGAACAGTGGCACCTTGCCGTCCCAGTCTCGCTGAGGCTTGCCACGACCTTCCTCAGATGTTCTTCTAGGATCTTAAGGTACCTCTGGACCATGCCGCCCGACTGCGGATGTAGAGGTGTTGTGCGGGTCTTGTTCATCTCATGTCCTTCCAGTGACTCCTTCATCAGGTTAGACTCAAAATTGGTGCTAAGATCACTGTGCAGCTGTAACGGCACCCCAAAACGGGAGAAAAGTTGCCCCACGAGGCAGTCGGTGATCGTCTTAGCCTCCTGGTTCGGGATGGTATACACCTCCGGGCACTTGGTGAAATACTCCACGGCCACCATCAGGTACTTGTTGCCTCGATCGGACATTGGGAACGGTCCAGCTATGCTGACAGCAATGCGTTCGAATGGCGCTCCGACGTTCTACTGCTGCGTGCGACCCCGGCTCCTAGTTTGGGGCCTGCGACTCGCCGCGCTCATGTGACATTGACGGCATCATCTCTCAGTGTCTGCTCGGAGCCTCAGCCAGCAGTAGCGCTGTCGGAGTTTTTTGATCGTTTGGTTTGCTCCCAGTTGTCCTGAAGTATGGGTGTGCACTTCCTCCAAGACCTACGGGACCTTACTCCGGCTAAGGACCAACTGCTCTCTCTGCGTCTTCCCATCGGGTGATTCCCATTCCCGGAACAGCATGCCCTCTTTGATCCTCAATGAGTCCCGTTGGTCCCAGTACGACTTGTATTTAGTGCTCCTTGGTGCGATGTTCTCCCAGGTTGATCTTGTCCCTGCCTCCACTTCTCTCAAGAGTGGACCCAACTTGGCGTCCATCAGCTGCTCCCTCCTCAGGCGTGCTCTATCCCAGCCGTCCGCAAGCATTTCCGTGACCACTCTACCGGGCAGGGTGTTCGGGACATAGCGTCTGCGTTGGCGTTGTTCTTCCCTCTACAATGTTCGGAGGTGAAGTCATAATCCTGCAGCCTCTGGACCCAACGGGCTGTCTGGCCTTCTAGGTTTCTAAAGCTAAGTAGCTAGGTAAGGGTGGAGTGGTCAGTCCTCAGGTGGAATTGCTGACCGTACAATTACTTGTGGAAGTGCTCCAAGGTCTTTACTGCCGCCAGTAAATCTCGGCGCGTGACGCAGTAGTTCTTCTCTGCCTTGGACAACATCTTGCTATAGTAGGCTATCAGTCACTCGTGGCCGTTCTGGACTAGGATAGAACACCCAAAATTCAGTGGTCGCTGACGTCGGTGTCCACAATGAAGGCACCGCCAGGTTGTGGGAATCCCAAAACAGGAACACTGCAAATTGTCTTCTTCAGGTGCTGGAAAGCATCTCCGGCGTCCTCCGTCCACATATAAGGCCGATGTTCTTCCGTCAGGTGAGTGAGGGGTTTGGCGATGCTGGAGAAACCCGTTCTGAAACGGCGGTATACCCTTCGGGCGAGGCCAATGTCTTACCGCCTGTGTTTTCTCCGGGTCTTTGACCAGTCCGATTGGTGAGACCATGTGCTCCAGGCAGTTGACTACCTTGCGGAAGAGCTTCTTTGCGTTCAGCTTCAGGTTGGTTGCCTGCAGTCTCTGTAACAGCTTGCTCAGGTTTTCCAGATGGTCTTCGTAGGTCTTACCAACGATGATGATGTCATCCAGGTATAGTAGGCAGGGGTATTAAGTCATTTCTCTCATCACTGACTCCATGAGGCGTTTGAAGGTAGCTGGTGCGTCGCAGGGGGGCATAACGGTGAACTACCAAAGCCCTTGACCTGTCGAGAATTCGGTCTTCTCCTTGTCACTTGTCACCCATTTCACTTATCCTTGTCCAGGGTCGAGAACCACTGTGCACCAGAAAGAGTGTCCAGGATGTCGTCAATCCGGGGTAAGGGGAAGCAGTCCTTCCTGGTGTCAGCGTTCAGCTTCCTGTAGTTCATGCAGAAGTGCAGCTCGCCGTTTTTCTCCATTAGCAGGATTACAGCGAAACACCCAGGGCTGTCAGACTCTTGAATCAATCCCCTGGATCTCGTGTCCTCTAGCATATCCCGTAAAGCCGCTTGGTTTGCCAGCGGAACGCGTCTGGGTGGTTACCGAATAGTCTGGGCGTCTCCTGTGTCAATGCAGTGGAGCACTCGGTTCGCGTAGCCGTAGTTGTTGTTACCTTGGTTGAAAACGTGCTGGAATCGTCCCAAGGGTTTTCGAAACTTCCCGAGCTGTTCTGCGGACAGGTGGTCGGCCGCCCTCTCCAGTAAGCCTTTCATCCGGGGCCCCAGATGTTGTGTCGGCACTGGCTCCTAGGTCTGGTCGATAGGCGTTACGCTTACCTCGCGCTCGCACGTCCCCAACTCCGTCCCACTCTGGACGTCGTGATCGGTGTCTGTTGATTAAGCAGCCTCACCGTCACCTCTCGGCAGGGCAACAATGACCTGGCTACACAGTATCGGTACAAAGGCGTCTTCTGTCCAGCGCCATGCTCTTCGTCCGCTGGGCTTCCATTCGCGCCATCACCACCACATCGCTTCCTGCGGGGACAACCACGTCTTCCCTCACGATGACCCTGAAGATTCCAAGGCTCTCTTCAGGTTGCCGGAGTATCTCCTCTTGCCCATTGATCCGTAGGACATTCCTGCAGACGTCGCCCCTTGGCTCCTGAGGGCATCCAGTCCCAGTATCACCTCCTCAGCTACCTTCGCTACGAACACCCATAGACGCACGTATTTAGTCCCAAGGTCAAATACTGCGGGGCCTCCCTCTCCACAGGCAAGGTGTAGTCCGATGCTGTCACTAACTGATATGGTCGGCTCGGTTTTCTCGACGAAAAACCTTTGGCTATGTCAGGTCTAATGTTGGTCACGGCCGCACGTGGCTTGTCTTCCCTCTCACCCAACCAAAGAGGCTGCCATCCATCCGTCAGCTGACGACGCGCAGTGTCACTAGAGGGGATGGTGATGACGGCGCTGATGTACCCCTCGCCTCGCCGTCCCTTACTCGTTTATCCGGCTGCTCTCCCTGGTGTGGGCAGTCTCTCTCCAGATGTTCCGGTTGGCCACACCCTCAACACAGGTCACTAGGTCTTCGCCGGCGTCCCTCAGCTGGTCTTCGTTCTTCAGTGTAGCGGATACTCCTTGTTCTCCACTTCAGGGTAGCTGTCACCTTGGCCACCTCCATCATCAATGAGGCTTTAACGCCTCGTGAATGGTCTTGTAGTCGCCGAGCATTAGGTGCTGAAGAATCTCGGTGTCTCGTACCGCGTCGACGAAGGTGTAGGCGGTTTCCAGGGATATGAACTCGGGTGGGAGGGCAACTAGTGGTTTGCTGGCCAGGTGTTCGATTGCCAGAGCTAACTCCTGCAGCGCCTCACCTGGCTGCAGCGACCTAGATTTCAGCTGGCTGCGGTAGGCTGCGGCTAAGCGGTGGTTTCCCAAGTGGTTTTCTAGGGCCTCCCAGATATGCTTGGGCACTGCCGCTGTCTAGACCGCGTTCAGGACCTCTGCGGTCTGTCCCTGGAGGCTGGCTATTAACTTGCGGTCTCTTTTTCTGGTGACCTCTTGTTGTGCTTTACCACTGTTTCGAATTGGTGGCGGAAGCCTTCGAAAGTTTATATGCCGTCGTAATTTGGGGTTTGCCTCGCGCAGATGTTGTGTAGTGTCCCGGCTCGCCGGCCTTTATATCCTTTAATCTACCGCTGACGATGTCCTTAACCATGGCATTCAGGGACTTGGTTTTGCTGTCGGCGTTTTCCTTTCGCTAAGTCTTCGACGCGCTCGCCCAACTCTGTGACGTGCTCCTTCATGCCGACCAACTGCTCTTCAAATCTGGCCTGGTTCGCAGCCTTCATTTCTGTGGCCAGGCTGTCGTTCAAGACTTTCATTCCGTGGTCAATTCGGCCTTCATTTTATTCACCGTCATGGCTAGGTTTTGATTTGTCGTCTTCAAATTCGTGGCCAGGTTGTTATTTGCCCCTTCCGTCTTCGCAGCGAGGGTGTCATTCACTGTCTTCATTTCTTTCAGCTTGGTGACGTTATTATTAGCCCTCTTCATTTCTTCCATCTTCTCTAAAATATTTACCAATGCAACTTCCATCGTCGTATCCCAGTCACAAATGTGTCTATGTGAGTTTGTAAAATTAAGAGTATAGTTGCAGAAATTCAAAATGCCGTAGAAGGACAGTTTTTAGAGCCCTTACAGACTCTAAAAATGACGTAATACACACGAACGCAAATTTCCAGGCTGACTGCCAAATTAACAGCTCTCGACTGCTAACTAGCAACTAACTTGCGACTTGCTGTCTCTCGTCTTTTATAACCGAACCATAGTTTTTCGAAAGTTGCCGAAACCACACGATCTTTCGTGGCATAGCGAGACAGGGAGAGAATTACCCAGATATCTTTCTGTCTCTTTCTCCCTCCGTTGCTCTATCGCCAGGTGCCTAAGCACTCATCAGCTCCATGGGCGTGGCTTGGACGCTATCTGTCTCTTTCACTCCCCTCTTCTCTCTCTCGCCAATAACACGTGCCTCGCGACATTATTTACTACAAGTCAGTTGCAGCAAAAATAATAAATAAAGGTAATAATAAATAAAAAATAATGAAATAAAAGAAATGCTCAAAAATTTGATGTGTTGCATCCACGTGATTTTCGCTTGAATGGGCATGACGTACTGATCCCAAGGTCGCGAGTTCAAATCGGTGGATTGTAAGTATACCACTTAAAATCGACAGACCTACATTAGTAGATTTATTGCCAGTAAAATAGTTGTGAATGTGGGAATAAAGTAAACTTTAAGTGGTAGTCAAATTCATAAGAGCTGTTTACTCTGCGTAGCTTTGAAATTTCTGTTTATGTAGCCAAAAATTAAAAGAATCATAATGTTTTATTCTTCAAAGGAATGTATTGCAGTCTCATGATGTTTCCTATTCTTGAACAAACTATTGCTACAAACGCTTTTTCCTCTGTCTACTGCATACTAAGATAAACATCCGAGGAAATTATCTTAACTATAAATTTGTTGTACTATGAGAGGAATATAGGTTGTACGTCGCGCTCCGTGGCGTAGTGGGCTAGAACTTTGTGCTTTGGTTCACTGCGCCCGGGATCGATCCCTTCCTGGAGTTGCAGATTTTAAATCTCGGGTATAGGAACGGTGCCCACTCCGGATCGTGAGGAAATTGAGGAGCTACGCTAGGTAGCAAACCCTGTCTAGAAACATAACTTTCCTACTGGGGGTGCCGATATGCTGACCACGTCTGCTCCCCGTATCGGTTGAAGGATCGTCCACTTTTGCCTTGAGGATCTGGACGTGAGGCTGGCAGTCGGGTTGGTAGGCTCAGGCCCACTTTGGGCTGTTACGCCATGGATTACGTTATATAAATGCACAGTAACTTGAAGCGATAATGAAATTCTTTAATAGCTGCTCTTTGAAATTACGTTCTCATTGCATGGCGATGAGATAAAAAGGGAATAATGACGTATTTATATTTGAGAAAACTAAAAAGTACTGAAACTTTCAAATACCGATACATATTTCGGAAATGTCTCTACAAAAAGAGTCATTATAATGAGCTCAATAATAACTCATTATGTCACAAATTGCATGCTTTAATGAGATCTACATTTTTGACCATTAAGATTTCGCCTATCTCTTACCAGTTATATAAAAAAACCATCCAGAATCAGGAATAATTCGGAGGACATTCCTTAAAAATTCAAGACATAGATTTCATGAAAATATCCTAAACTTATAGTAAGTACTTTAATCAAACTCGTTAGGGAGGATTCTTCAAAAAGTAATGTTCGAGAAATGTCCGATGTAAAGGGTAGTTTGGGGTGATGGGTTTTCTTTAAAATCTTTGTCTCCAGTTTTGGAAAATATTAAACGTAAACCAAGTATGATATTTAACCGACTTCTTTTTGCGTTATACTATTCACTGACCTTTTCCAAAAACGCGTTTTTGTATTCAGGCGCCTCAAAACTTTATTTCGTTGAAATTCCGGTATCGAATTTTTGGGTGGGGTGTAAATACGTGAAGCAAATTGCAATACTAACTCTACCCAAGGTGAGCATTGAAGATATGAACGGCTATTTTAGGAGAACGACTGCCAAAATCCAAGAGTCGTGACCTAGTGTTTGTGACATCGATTTTTATGTTTATATGTTTTAGCTGATTATCAGGATAAAGGTCATGGCAATTTCGATTAAATATATACATGTAGATGTCTGAAAAAATCGCAGTTCGTCTACAACAGAACATGTAAGTAGAACGTTTACTTTGACTCCTTTGGACAACAATAATGAAATTTATAACTGTTGTAGTTTTAATATAACTACCATCATTTTTTTTTCCATATGAACTGCTCAATCACCATAATAAGTGGGGCCCAAATGACCTAGCTGTCGACGGGCCCTAAAACTCAACACACTCACACATTCACAATTATGAACGTGTTTTAATTTCCATTCAGGTGTCTACATACCACTGCCCCGCTTTTTTGTTCCACCCAATGAAAAAAGTACTGTTAATACACAGAAGTAGCATATAAAATGTAAGCCCTCTTCTAGTTGTAAAAATGTAAGCCTTTAAATGCAATTTTGAACCTTGTTTACCACGTACCTATAGCAGATAGAGAATGTAATACATTAATAATTTCAGTAAAATATTTGATACTCAGACCTCGCTACAAATATACTTTTTGAGGTTTTATTAAAACATTTTTAGAAAAATTCGTGCGAGAGTGTCCCGTATATATGTATCTGTTTGTGCAGATTATAACTAAAAAACGGAATGTGGGTCAAATATTTAATTTGGTATTGAAATTAAATGTTTTCCGAGATTGTACACATTCCAAACTACCATTTACATGGACAATTTTGAATTTCTCAAAGATGGCTCTACCGATTTTGATTAAAATACCATTTGTTTAAAATGTTTTTATGGCAAATGAGATGTTTAGCTTGAATTTTATAATTCTTACTACAAAAGCCTGCAAAGTATGCATACATGCGTCTGCCGTCTTTATGTATGTGTATGTTCGTGCGTGCATGCGTATGTATGCATTCCAAATATTTTTTTTCCAAATAGGGAATTATTCTTTATTTTCTCCCTTCATTTTCTTTAATGTCTTTGTCATGCAATGTGTTGGTCATACACCGACCGCTTTTAAAACATTTGACTATCCATTCCCATGTTCCTTGTATACATATAAGAAAATTGGCAATAAGACAATTTGTGCAAATGTTACCTTAATTATGAAAAGAGGAAGATATAGAGGAATAAGGATTTGCAAGCATAGTTTCCATAAGAGTAGAGAAAGTCATGTGAGTGCAACACATTCAGGTAGAGGGGATACACCTACATTTTGATCAAGGTGAAACTACCTGATTAAAACACAAATTCTTGGTAAGTGGCTTGCATGTATGTGAACAGCGGAAATTATAAATACCGATCTTGGTGTTAAATGTTCATCATCCAAGGATGCAACTCGGAGATCGTTAAAGAAATATCATCTTCATTTGAAACTATTCCTTAAAGAAATGTTTTCCATTCTACATTTTCTCAAAAGAAAATGGATTTAATGATTTGGATTCAAGAATATTTGCATGACAGGTGAATAATTTGTGAGAATAAGGCAAACTTGTGGAATAAACAAAATGTTGATTAAGGCTTCACGGTTAATCAGCCGCGCCAAATTTAAGAAGATCGAGCTTTCGGCCCTTTTGCACCTCATGGCCTTCATCAGGAGCTGAATATTATTATTATTATTATTATTATTATTATTATTATTATTATTATTATTATTATTATTATTATTATTATTATTATTATTATTATTATTATTATTATTATTATTATTATTATTATTATTATTATTATTATTATTATTATTATTATTATTATTATTATTATTATTATTATTATTATTATTATTATTATTATTATTATTATTATTATTATTATTATTATTATTATTATTATTATTATTATTATTATTATTATTATTATTATTATTATTATTATTATTATTATTATTATTATTATTATTATTATTATTATTATTATTATTATTATTATTATTATTATTATTATTATTATTATTATTATTATTATTATTATTATTAGTAGTAGTAGTAGTAGTAGTAGTAGTAGTGGTAGTAGTAGTAGTAGTAGTAGTAGTAGTAGTAGTAGTAGTAGTAGTAGTAGTAGTAGTAGGAGTAGTAGTAGTAGTAGTAGTAGCAGTAGTAGTAGTAGTAGTAGTAGTAGTAGTAGTAGTAGTAGTAGTAGTAGTAGTGGTAGTAGTAGTAGTAGTAGTGGTAGTAGTAGTAGTAGTAGTAGTAGTGGTAGTAGTAGTAGTAGTAGTAGTAGTAGTAGTAGTGGTAGTAGTAGTAGTAGTAGTAGCAGTAGTAGTAGTAGTAGTAGTAGTAGTAGTAGTAGTAGTAGCAGCAGTAGTAGTAGTAGTAGTAGTAGTAGTAGTAGTAGTGGTAGTAGTAGTAGTAGTAGTAGTAGTAGTAGTAGTAGTAGTAGTAGTAGTAGTAGTAGTAGTAGTAGTAGTAGTAGTAGTAGTAGTAGTAGGAGTAAGTTGATGGGTGATCCTAAACGGATTTTTTTATGCTTAATTCGAAAATAATCTCCATTTTCTCTATTCACATCAGGTTTTAACTATTTATAAGTAACGGAAATGAAATTAACGCGTTGTCAGACGTAATAAAATAACTTTCAAACAAGAATTTTGCATGAAAAACAAGGTCATTATAATCCACACGTTCAAGAGGTCCCGAGTTTGAATCTCGGTCAGGGTGAGTTACCTAGATAAGGGTTGTTCCAGGGGTTTCCCTTATCCTTCAAGACGAATGTCGGGTAATTCTAAGCTCAATGGACCCTGGACTCATTTGAGCATCATTTCACCCAATTCATTCTCCGTCCGATATAACTTAACGTTGGGGCGGACGTAAATGAAAGAAAGGCCATTATAATTTATTCTCCACTAATTAATCATTAATTAATAACAAGGCCCGCCTCGGTAGCGTGGTGGTAGCATGTCTGCCTAACGTTCAAGAGGTCCCGAGTTCGAATCTCGGTAAGGGTGAGTTACCTGGATAAGGTTTTTTCCGGGTTTTCCTTTATCCTGATAGACGGATGTCGGGTACCTATAAGCTCCCAGGACCTCGCACTCATTTGAGCGTCATTTCACCAATTTCATTCATCGTTCGATATGACTTAACGTTGGAGGACGTAAAATTACAAACAAACGAACATTAATAATAATTATAAGCACATCCAGAAATTTACCTCAATTGCACTTAAAATTTTCACCTTTTTACTCCTCGCATGTTGTTCAGAGCGGACTCTTTTTAGCATCCAACAATTGTCCACTATCATGTGAACACCCCCTTCTCTTGATAGCTCAATTTCATAATGTTTTATATCCTGGTAACATCTTTCACCGTTTCTCGCTAACATCTCCTAAACTTTTAGGGAAACAGTTTAAATAGGAATGAAGAGAGTGTACTTCGGCATTCATGTGACAACCAATATGTTGAAATTTTGTAGCAGCACTTGACTATGTTAGCATAATTTAGGTCGTTTTTTGTTTCCAAGGAAATAAAAAACGACATTTCTGAAAGCATTCTAGGCATCTGTCACTTCTCGACTCATAGAATTCTCGAACTCATTGTCCATCATCAGTTTTCTAATCTGTGGGCCAATTTTTCAATAGGATGATGAAGGAACATAAAGGTATTTAAACCAGTCACTGTCTTTATCCAGAGTTATCGGTGTTAAACTACAATTTGGCTGGCCGTTCTCCGGCTCTGACATTTTTCGAGAGGGGTAAGCACGCTGTTCCTTAAGTAGAAGAACATGCGTATTTTCAATATTTCACGCATTGGCATGTTTCACGAACCAGTAGCCATATTATTATAATAGCGATAATAATAGGACTTACAGAAACTAAAAATTGGAATTCACGCTCGCACAAAATAGTGAACAAACTTTACCAGCGCAAGCCTTAAAAGCAATGGAAGCCACTGGTCCAAACAAAATTAAATTGGCAACAGGATGTTGTATTCGGAAGCCAGGTCTAGTAGCGACAATGCTGATTGGCGCTAGCAGACAGTTTTAACTTCCTGACCACGACACCGGATATTGGGACTGCCAGTACTACCAACAGAAACAGTGGGTGTAAAAGTTGTGAAAGAAATATTCGAATACAATGATGTAATGATGTCTTGAATGATAATGAAAGTGCAAGTTTGATTTCAATGCTTTCATTCTAAAGATCATTTTGAAGATATGTTTTCAATTGCTCATTACTGTATGTTGGTACTATTAATCTTCCCCCTCCACCTCCTGCAATCGCAAAGCAGGAAGATCCAACGAAGATCCAACGACGTGACAGCCGTTCCTTTCCCAGTGTTCTGAGCTAATCCTTGTTTCACATAAGCTTGCCCCGTATCTCTTAACGGTAACGTGACCTTATCACTTCTCATTGTCTGCTCTTGCATTATAGACTGTTGTGCGGTAAAATTAGTTCGTTATGTAACATGGTGATATATCTTTATATGTTGGAAGAGAATTGTCAAATTTGTATCTGTTTTAATTAAATATATTATGCAACAGAGTTGATTTATATGAAATGCATGTTAATTCTTAAACGAAGTAAAGAGGAGGTTCCTTTGCTCTCAAGCACATGGCACGATAGCACGTGATTTAGCGGTAGTGGTGATATATTTGTTTATATGACTTTTATCACTGACCTTGTTTTGAACTGGAGTAGTCATACGTCGCCATTCGAAGGTGTGTTGTGCTGAGTGCAAGAGCTAAATTATTTTATTGATCGTTTATTTCGTGTATACTTATATGTATAATGGCAGATTTTCGCTTAAGCATCGCAAGGGAAAACCTTTAGAGTGGCAAAAAAAGAATTGTGGTGCATGTGTTTAATGCACTCACAGAGAAGAATCCGTCTTTGTCAGTGAGAGAAGTCCAACAGCTGTGTTCTGAACTTACAGGTGTTAGATGCGTAGGAACATCGCGACATGAAATGAGACAACAGGAAAACTTACTACTCCAGGGGCGAAATTGCTGTGTGGCAAAGACGTTATTTAAGGATAATCAAACTTCGCTGGGATACAAATCGCAAAATATACTACCTTGACTATACTTGGGTAAATTAAGGACATACGACAAGTATGGCGTGACACGACTTTTAAGACTGAAAGGCAAGCATTTCTGCAAGGTATGTGTGCTGATTTTAAAAAATTCCAGTGGAAAAGGCCAAAGAACTTTCATTATAAACTTGTTTCAATTTCATTGATCATTCATTCAGTTTCAACTTGCTCAGTTTCATTACAAACTTCATATTCTTATTTGTATGATTTTATCTATCTTCCTGGAAATTATTATGACGTTTACTGCAGTTTTAAATGTGACGGGAAGGCACCGCCTATGGCCTATTGCGCGAAAGCATTAGCCAATTAGGTTGAGGAGGAAGGTAGTTGCACGCGGAGTGATACATGTCAGCGGGGCAAGGTTATATGAAACAGAGAGTAATCCAGTTCAAAACAAGGTCAGTGATAAATGTCATATAAACAAATATGTACCACTGAAGCACGTGCTATCGTGTCATATGCTTGAGAGCAAAGGAACCTCCTCTTTACTTCGTTTAAGAATTAACATGCATTTCAGATACATCAACTGTGTTGCGTAATATATTTAATTAAAACAGTTACGAAAATATAAATTTGACAATTCTCTTCCAACACACATAGTTATATACAGATATATCACCATGTTAAATAACGAACTAATGTTTACCGCACGACAGTCTTTACCACAACAGCAACCAATGAGAGGTGATTAGGTCACGTGAGCAGTAAGAGATACTGGGCAAGCTTACGTGAAACAAGGATTAGTCATATATCGGCATTCGAAGGTTGTTGTGCCTAGTGCGAAAGCTAAATTATTTTATTGATCGTTTATTGCGGGTGTACTTCTATGAATAATGGCAGAGTCTACCGCCAGTTTTTCGCTGAAGCATCACAAGGGTAAATCCTTACAAACAGGCGAAAAAAGAATTGCGGTGCATGTGTTTAATGCACTCATAGAGAAGAATCCGTCTTTGTCAGTTAGAGAAGTCGAACAGCTGTGCTCTGAACTTACAAGTGTGAGTGTTAGATCCGTAAGAACATCGCGATGTGAAATTGAGAAAATAGGAAAACTTACCACTCCTGGCAAAAGCAGGAATAAACAATAGTGCGTGCTCGGAGAAAATACGTGAAAAGTGCTGTGCGTCGTCATGTGTATAGTTTTTTCTTTAGAAACGAACTCCCTCACATAAATAACACTTCATCTGCTGTAAATGAGGATGCAGGTTCAGCAAATTTCAGCAGACTGCTTACACAGCTGGTGTTTGTGAATGAAAAAGGAGGCAAGAAAAATGTGCTAAAAACAGAGGCGAAATTGCTGTGCGGCGCAGACGTTATTTAAGGACAGTGAGACTGTACCGAGATACAAGTAGCAAAATATACTACCTAGACCAGACTTGGGAGAATGAAGAACACACGAAAAGTAAGGTATGGCGTGACACGACTTTTAAGACTGAAAGACAAGCAGTTTTGCAAGGTATGTGTGCGGGTTTTAAAAAATCCCAATGGAAAAGGCCGAAAACCTTTTATTATAAACTTGTTTCAGTTACATTGCTCAGTCATTTAGTTTCAACTTGCTCATTTCATTATACACTTGTATTTTTGCATGCCTTCATATCCTTATTTGTATGATTTTATTTATCTTCCCGGCAATTATTATGACGTTTACTGCAGGTTTAAATGTGACGGGAAGGCACCGCCTATGGCCTATGGCGCGAAAGCATTAGCCAATTAGGACGAGGGGGAAGGTAGTTGAACGCGGAGTGATACATGTCAGCGGGGCAAGGTTATATTAAACAGAGTATAGGATTGTTTAAGGCTTCAAATACTAAACACTGACACAGTACAAATTACAACTTCCTCTTTATCGATAAGAAGGGTGCAGGTACTGTCCATAAACATCTCCAAGAATAAACATTGGATGTCTTATCAACGGTTAATTCTAAGAGGAAGACACATTTCTGTGCATCCCCTAGGGCAGATATAGCTAGTTTTAATAAATAAAATAATATGTAAAATATAAACATAATATGTACATTATGCCATATTTTAAGCAATAAATTAAAGTAAGCTTCTGAGCCTTTCTAACAAATCATAAGCACGCGTAACATTGCTACATATATACTCGTAGAGTACCAAAAGTATTCAAAACATAAAATTGTGAATTGCAAGATATTCTGCGCGAAAACGCATTTCAATTTTGTAATCAGCGTGAAAATGTGATTCAGAAACGCTCATTCGTTTCGAAAAAACTAAATCCGTGCAAAACGGTTATTCTACGCTACAACGAAATATGTAAATTTGAATTTAGAGTGTTCTAGGGTTTGCAGGAAGCAATAAGGGTAGTATATTGTAGAGAGAGTAGATAAATTCATGTGAATGCAAATCATTACAGCTTTTCCCATCTGCCTGTATTTGCTCTATATAGTCATTTTTGGAACTGAAGTGCTGCGGCAGGACTGTGAACTAAGTGTTAACGATGTCCACAGAATGATACAGAACGATGTCCAAAGACTCAGAACCTTTTCAAATATGCACTTTTACTACATGACAAAGCGAGAAAGCGTATCGGGAATAATTCGCAACACAGAGATGTTGACCTGAGCATCCCGCACATAACACGGCGAGACCAGTGTATGTATACTCTGTTCATATATAATTATGTCCTCTGGTCAGCAACGTGTCATACATCGGCAGGCGCGAGAAAATATATCATATGGATAGACGCAGCTTCCAATGGCTCTATTTATGTTTAACTTACTGAACGTCAACTTATTAATATTTCACGATTCTAATCGACAGGATAACACTCGATAAAGGACTATCACAGCGCTGGTCACCTGGTCAATACGCCTCAACGGTCTGTCGAGTAACACTTTTGTCATTCACTATTTCCAAGATATCCATTTTCATTAATGTGAGTTTTCAAATACATCTTCTAATATTACTCAAATGTTAAAATGCTTACTTTCTATGATAACTAAAAGCGTAAACAGCCCTTACATAAGGCACATAATAAGAATTTTTCTGCAAACATTTATTGCAAATGATAAGAGGTGCGTAAAACCTTGTTAACCTGGATAAATTTAAGAGAAAAAAGTGATTAGCGTAGCAAATGAACTGTTTTACAGACGATAAATTGTTGTTCTCGTGGCTACATTACTCGAATTCTCATCATCATCATCATCATCATCATCATAATCATAATCATCATCATCATCATCATCATCATCATCATCATCATCATCATCATCATCATCATCATCATCATCATCATCATCATCATCATCATCATCATCATCATCATCATCATCATCATCATCATCATCATCATCATCATCATCATCATCATCATCATCATCATCATCATCATCATCATCATCATCATCATCATCATCATCATCATCATCATCATCATCATCATCATCATCATCATCATCATCATCATCATCATCATCATCATCATCATCATCATCATCATCATCATCATCATCATCATCATCATCATCATCATCATCATCATCATCATCATCATCATCATCATCATCATCATCATCATCATCATCATCATCATCATCATCATCATCATCATCATCATCATCATCATCATCATCATCATCATCATCATCATCATCATCATCATCATCATCATCATCATCATCATCATCATCATCATCATCATCATCATCATCATCATCATCATCATCATCATAATCATAATCATCATCATCCTCATCATTATCATCATCAAAATCATCATCATCATAATCGTCGTCGTCATCATCATCATCATCCAGAAGTTTAATTCTTATACGCATATTTGGAAGCTACAAGACTATACAAATACCCATTCATCAACAGTTCATCGACATCTAGAGGGTAGGTAACATTTAAGTAATTTTTATCTGCTATTATGAACTTTATTTCATTTTTATTTATGGGCGCTCTTTATCTGCTGTAATTCTCAGCATCCCATTCCACATTGATTGTGAAACACGCTCAATGTTTCCTCAGATACCTCTTTATTTGAGGTTATTGCGTGTCGTAAATATAGGAGACGGAATCACCAGCTTTACGTACCTTCCGGAACAATCAATCTAGGAACTTCTACATCCGTAAATGTCCATCGCCCTTCGCCGGTTTTGAACCTAAACCTCGGAACCAGAGTCCAGCATGTTACCCCTAGAGAGTAGGGGACGTCGTATTATTAAAGGGCGCAATTTGAGGGATTACGCGCTTAATCATGATCATCATCCAAAATTCTAACATTTCATTCCATCTTTCAAATCCACAGGTTATTCAAGATCATCTTGTGGTTGGCTTTCGCAGTTCTACTGCTTCTCCTTCCAGAAACCAGGGCTGCTTCATGTACATGGAGTAAGACTGCAGGAGCTTGCTTCAACTCGAGTCTGACCAGGATTCCGAATATTCCGAGGAACATCGTGTACCTCGAGCTACGACATAATGCGATCTCATCATTGGAAGGTTTACACTCTCAGATTCTACACCTGGACTTGTCCGTCAACTCTCTGGGCTCCCTAGAGGACGAAGACTTCAAGGAGTTCACAGAACTTCAGGAGCTGCGTCTTGCCCACAATGCTATCAATTCCATTCAACCGGAGGCTTTCAAAGGACTTGAGCGCCTCAAGAAACTCTTTCTCCAGGGAAATGAGCTATCCTCCATTCCACCGAGGGCCTTTGAGTACCTCATTGCCCTCAGCGAGCTGGACTTGAGTTACAACAATTTGGTGGATATCGATTCGGAGAGTTTCAGGTACGAATACAATATGGCATAGGATATATACTGTTTATATGTATCTTTAAGGATACCCATAACTAAAATTTAGCGTAATATTTATGTCCAAAAATAGTTATTGTGAAAGGAAAGCTAACCAACAATGGACACATGTTGGTGTATCATTTGTATGAATTCAACGAGCAATTTGTTTATTTGTTTGTTTATAATATGTATGCAAGGTTAATGCAGTTTTACGTCATTGGGCCATGATTGGACTAGAAGAATCAATTGATTTCATCTCGCGCTGCAACCTATCTGCTATTACTATATGACTGTAGGTTTGTTGTGTCTGTTGAATACTACGAGATGGGGGGGGGGGGGGGGAACATAGCATATGAAGAAATTACCAGGCAGATTTCCGAAGAATGGAACAATGCATTAAAAACATTGTATTTAGCGTATATACTCTTTATTTGTAATCTATTCCTTAGTCAGAATCTGGTTTCATAGTTTATAATGAGCGAAAATATTACATTATACACCTAACGAAAATGTTTCATTGCAAATTGTCATGTCG
Source organism: Mantis religiosa (assembly GCA_030765055.1). NCBI lineage: Eukaryota > Metazoa > Arthropoda > Insecta > Mantodea > Mantidae > Mantis > Mantis religiosa. The sequence goes on from CM060952.1 coordinate 88,454,539, forward strand.
CCAATACATTACTTTGTAAGTGATGAAGTGGTTTAGATTAGCTAAGGGACAACGTGTAAATACACATTTATGACATTTTCACGTTTATCCAGTACTTGTTAAGTCTTGTCCAATCTTGTGAAACATTCATTGGAAATTACAGTAGAAACATGTTAATCTGGACCAATTGGGGATTAAATTGTTCAGATTAGCAAAAGTCGGATTAAGCGAAAGGAACACCACAGAGAAAAAATTGTGAATTAAACTAATGGTCTATATAATTTTAATACAACGTAAGACACAATAAAGCTACCTGATTTTAATTATAAAATATTTATTTGTATGTTTGAAGAAACTATTAATTTTCTTTTGTGGTTTATTACACATCTCTTTCACAATGAGATCACGAGGACTCTTCCTATGATGGTAGTATCCATGCAGAAAGCTTATTGTTAGTTAGTGGCTAATTAATTGCACAATAATTGCAAGCTCAATCGCAGGTACACAACGGTGCGAGAAGGATATCTAATGTACCTTTGTCACTAATATATTCCTAGTATACCTAGGAAATTCCTATTGTACAATCTATGCAAAAGTAAAATGGACAATTTCCTTAAGTTTGTCATTGTGCAGTAATGTAAATTAAATTAGCAATTCACAGACTTTTTTTTAAGAATGCTTTTCCGGATTAATCGAAATTCGGTTTAAAGGGAACCGGATTAACGAGGTTTTACTTTAGTTTGAAAGTTTTTGTGTAGACTCTTAAATTGGAAAAAAAAGCTACAAACGGAAAATTTCAGTTATGTACAGCGAGCTTTAGTCAATGACATAGCTGGGGCTGAATAGTTAATTTCTACTCGTCTCTAAGGTGCTACGTAACACAAGTATCTTTCGCTGTTAAATCAGAATAAATGACTTTACGCTATTTGCTTTCAGAGGCCTGAACGAACTGTTGCTTTTGGACTTGAGCCATAATCACATCCAGAACCTTAAAAAGGGTGCCTTCAACGATTTGTCGAACTTGCAATACCTCAGTCTTCACAGTAACGAGCTAAAGAATTTGGAAGATGGCGTCTTCCAGAACCTGGAGCGGGTGTCTCTTCTGGATCTTTCCAACAACAACATAAACACAATTGGACCAGAGTTATTCAAAGGCAAGTTCTATACGCTGTACATAGTTAAGGTCTTACACTTGCGTTGTTCTGCCAGAACAACTGTCTGAAGGGTAAAACTAGCGTATTTGTTTTACCATCAAGCCTAATAGATTCACGACTCAACGGATTGCTTCTGGCGGAGTCACAATAGTTACATGAGGTGCATCCCGAAAATCCTTAAAAAAAACGTTATAAGAGAACCCTAAAAGCTGTAGTGTTTCTAGATTAAATTATATCATTTTATAAGGTTTGAAATTAGAAAATTACGCAACCTTTGTTATTTTTATTAATGAAGCTATTTTAGAAATAATATAGTATGAAGTGTTAGTAAGCAAGAACCCGAGGAAGAGTCAATAGTGAAACACGAAAGTAAACGATTTATTGTTCAAGACAGGCCGGTACTTCCACCTTCCAACTGCCAGTGCTAGTATGTACTGTAATTATGGAGTGGGGTGACAGCAGCTATTGTGGCTCTACAGAAAGTAGGAATAGCTCTATGAAGAAATTTTAAACTCTTGAACAACCTTGGAATAAGTAAAATAAATATTTCTACCATGCCATCAGTCAATATAATGAAACCCAGCACACTGCTAACAGACCAAGAATAGGTCATCAGACTCCAGAGCTAATAGGCCAGATTGTGTAGAAACGTTGAAAGAAATCAAATAATGTTTACTTGCGAATCTGAGGTCTCTAGATACAGGATAAAACAAATCTCCGGAGGCACAGACACTTTCTAAGTCCTGAATTGAAGACATCGTGTATGCAGAAATCAGAAATACTCATAAAGTGTTGTATTAAAGGTCAACACAAGACTATTTTCACCAATGAGAAGCTTTCAGACGTGAACATGTACTTTATCTGACCTTAAATTGAATGAAATAAAATAACAGAGTAAAATAATATAAGAATATGAACTTTGTATAATTTATACAATATTGAAAACATTTTAAATATCCAAAATTTCACAAAAATGTAGTGAAGTGCAAAGGGTTAAACATTGTAAAAGTATATACCATTTCTAATGAAAAATCAAAAATTCAAAATCTATTAGGAAAAAAATAATTTTTGTTATTAAACAACTTTCACAAATCAAGAATGAAAATAATGTTATAAGAAGGTTTGTGCTTCACTAACTCCTAACGTATCTCCAATGAATTATTTGATTCGGTGTCCAGTGTATGTGTCTGGTTTGCAGGTATGTCGGCAGGCTGTAGGCATTCACAGCAGCTGAACGTACTTCTCATTGTGGAGGGGAGGGTTGTGGAAGATAAATCGCGGACTTCCTTCAGGTCCAGACGAAATTCCGAACGCTTTGCCTAAACGGACAGGAATAGATAGGAAACTTTACTTATATAGCAACGAGTCACAAATTTGTAGTTTTGCACATTGAGGCAAAAAAGGGGGGGCAGTCGTTCATACTGATACGAAGTTTCAGACAAGTGGATGATCAAAACTCTTATGATTGGATCTAGAAGTTGTTAAATTTATTTAAACGCCAATTGTTATGTTTACAGACATGGTGGCGTTACAGCAGATCCAGTTAGATCACAACCATCTGAGTACCGTGTCGCCAGACGCATTCGACAACTTGGAACATCTAGTGCATCTTGACCTTACTCAGAACTTGCTAAAAGGTTTGGAGCCAGGCACCTTCAAGAACTTGGACAAACTCTTCTCCTTGGAACTGGACAAAAATAATATTCCAGAGTTGAAGGAAGGCACATTCGAAGGCCTATCTCAGCTAACCTATCTTACCATTAGCGGCAATGAAATTGCGAGAATGGAACGTGGAGCATTCTCCGGGGTAGGTGAAAAGAAGAAGGGAGGTGGTGGTGTTAGGATTAGCCTGGAGAACAACCGCATATCTAGCGTACCGTCGCAAGTCTTCCAGGGGGCCAAGAATGTCCGCTTCCTCAATCTGGGCAACAACACTATCACAGAGATAGCACCAGAAGCATTCAAGGTGAGACTCCACAAATATTCCTTACTTCTTTCGTATAGAGATTGCCGTTATAATGTATAACCCATTTTTTATTTTTATGCACCAAAAACATGATGAAGGCTCTATAGAAAAGTTTAATATCCAACTGGAATGATTTGACTTCTTTATTTTTCATTTCCTTTAGTTCTCATCACCTACCTTATCATCTACTCAGGATTATAGAAGCAGTCGAGGGTGTTCCGTGGGTTGCCATTGGGCATAAATGTACCCTTTTGGGAGGTTTATTCTCTGCTGTCGATTGGAACTGTCCAGTCAAGACCCGCTCTCAAGTGGGCCTCAATAGGGAGTTCACCAGGAGTTAGGGTCCTTTGGGCGGACCCAGCGGCTTCGGAGGCCTTCAAACTGTAAACGTCAATTACAAGGAACAGCGTCAAGTACTTCCACAGTTGTTTTGTATCACCTTTCACACTCCACACCTCCGCCAAACCCTCCTTCCTCCCAGGAGTCAAAGTATTATCTTGCCTCCTCTGTACCTTTATAGCTTTATCGAGTCCCAGGGTTAATAATTTGTGAGGTTTACAAATGGTAATGAGTAAAAGGCGGATTAGCGTAACGGGTTTTCGTGAGGTTGACTGACCATATGCTATAGTTTGGAACAAAGAGGTAGCACAGATGTAAACAATCAGCATGTGCCCGCCGTGGTGTACTGGCTGTGTCAAAGCAGTTGATTGTTAATTTTTAATTTCGTTATAAAGCATTGACGTTTATGCATAAATATGTAAACTGAATACCACAGAGCATGTTCATTTCAGTATGGAATAATGTATATTCGAAGATGTAGAACGTGAACGTTTTTCTTCTGTCACTTAAACATATCGAACGAAACTCCTTTCCACATCGCAAGACGTAATGTGTACATATGAATAACACACTACATCGCTCTCTGATACATTTCTTACACCTGCTCGGTTTGTTTCTGTAGCAAGTAATCTCGTACAGCACACATTACTGAGTAACCAGTACTTTTTTCCTAACGCATCCTGGAGCTTGTAGTTCATCTTTTTAATAATCTCTCCAGTTTTGATTTCCTTAATTTTTACACACACTACTTTTACTGTGTTTAAAACGAATTAGAAGCTCTGTATTGTTACACTGCACACGTTTAAGGCATCCTGGCAGTTTCAGTCGTAACAACACCATCACACGCTTCTTCCAAGCCTCTCTGTACGACCGCTGTTTTGTCTACTGCGTCGAACACCTCGTTTTCTTTGTAACACTTTTGAATTTGCAGTAGCAGACGTAGTGTTAGCAAAGCGGGCCCTCAGTCCTACTGCGGTGCATTTCTTTACGCTCAGCCTGTAACCAGGGGACGCGTGTCAAGACAGTATGCTCCCCGCATCGGTAACTTGACATTACGGACCGGGTCTCACTAATCCGCCATCTAGTAATGAGTAAAACAGTAACGCAGAATAAAACAATCTGAAACAGCTAAGGTAACCGTTACGGATGAAATCGTAAATATAACTGCTGCCGAATTTGTATTTCAAACAGTCGTACAGTTCTGATGATGAAAATGCATAAGAAAATTCGAGAAGCTTGTGCAAATTCAGAGGTAAGGAAACGCAGCTGAAGTTCATTTGCACGTGGGCGACATATTTTAAAGCCCAGATCTAATATACTGCATGATTAAATAGGTTTTATAGTGTATTAGCGACTTTGCTGTTATCTTTCAAAGGGATACACGGTTTAAAATTAACGGTTGAGCTGTGTTAGCGATACAGTCACTAGTATTCTGAAGGTAACGCAGAACCTTCGTGGACTCGAGGCTGATCTAAAGGGAAATCACCCAGAATCTCAAATTTATAGCCCGTAATGCATATATTTCTCACATACGCTCTTCATTGAAGATGGAAGCTATGTCCTTGTAGGCAACACATCGACCATGCATTTAAAAGTTGCATTAATCTTCGCCACAGGTAAGTAAAACCGATAGAATAGTAATCGATAAAAAGGTTTACAACGGGGTCAATAACAGTTATCCAGCACACTTTTTCGTTAGTTATCTCCACCTCATTATTTCAGCCTTGCTATTCCTGAAGTACATTTATCTAATAGTCTTAGTTTTGAAAGTTTTGTGGCATTCCAAGCCAAGGTTTGCGGACTTACTAATTTCTGTGCAACTTTTGTCAGATATTTCTTTCAATTCTGTTACAACGCTTTATCGCCGAGATTTCCTCTGTAAGAACCTGGCGATTTAATTTGTGTTTCTTATGAAGAATAAATCAGTTTCCTTAAATCTGTTTCCACAATATTGCACATTTGTTCTGCGAAGCGTGGGGTAGTTTGTTCTTCGCCATAACATATATTTATTTCCGTTGTATATGTTTCTACATTAAGGTAACTCGAATGTTTTAGGGTCTGAATACTCTGGAGTACCTCAACTTGGATGGAAATCAAATTTCCAATCTTGGAGCCAATTCTCTTACTGGATTGGTGGAACTGAAGGCGCTTGCTCTCAGAAGGTGTGGCCTTATTCACATAGACGATGGTGTCTTCACCCCAGTAGGAGAGACTCTGGAGGCAATATCTCTTGATAAGAACAACCTTACCGTTCTGACAGCCGGCATGTTCTCGGGTCTCAAAGCAGTAAAGACGCTGTCCCTCACCGGCAACGGGATCGAAGAAATTGTACCTGGTGCATTCAAAGACTTTGCTAGCCTCGATGGTCAAATGGACCTATCCAACAACAAACTGAAGGTGATCCGTACAGGAACTTTTGAGGGCCTCCTGCACATATATCGCCTGATGATCAAAAACAATTCCATTACTGAAATCGAAGCAGGTGCCTTCCGTGGAATGGAAACTTTGAAAGTGCTCAGTCTTGATTACAACAACATAGAGAAATTGAATAAAGAAGCTTTCGAAGGTATGGTTAATGTTTATAATCATAGTATATAGAATTAGATGAGATAAATCAAAACAATACGATGTGTATTCCCATAGTTAAAAAGTATTTTATTAAAAGCATTACTTGCAGAATTGAAACTTATTTTCCACGCAGTCAGCTACTGCATTTAAGTATTTGTCACACCAACACCCGACCTTTAAAATTCAAGAAGTTTATAAGTATAGAACGAGAAATGTTTGCGAAGTAAATTTGTAATTCATCTTTAGTGTCTGTCGTAGGATTTTGTTATTCATTGATTCCTGAGTGTAATGTAGAGCTCGGATGTTATATGCACTATCAAACATACATACATGCATACATCTATGCACTAACAATTTGGTAAATATACTGTTAAATACTTTAAAATATATATTTAAAATAAAGTATATTATTTCACTTTTCTCATATTTATTAATCTTGATGAATTAATCAAATTTGTAAGTTTATTCTTAAATTCAGGCATTAACAAAGTTAACATTTAATAGTCTCTTTTTCAGTCTATTTCAGCACTAGTAGCTTTTATTTCAATTAAGGAACTTTTACACTGTTTTTTGGAAGAAGCGTTTTTCTTTTGTAGCTTAAAATGTTTCTATACGAAGTGAAAGATCCCTCTGCTTCACAAAAAGTCTCGGGACAGTATTGAAAAGAGCTTTTGTCACTTACAGAACAAGCATTAAGTTCTTTTGCAGATTCACCTTGTAGCATCTTATTTACATCCAGAAAAAACATTAAACTTGGATGCCTCGCTTAAAGTTTCTCAATTTTGTTACGAGAACACTGCTATTTCTTCTTGTATGCGACTGGTTCAAGGGATAGACGAGTATCTTGCATCATATTAGTAAATAATTTCACTCTTGATGGCGCCTTCAATAAAACACCTTTTTTCACAGAAGAAATTAAGGCATTCACTTTTGGAAAATTCGCTTGAATTTCCTCAGTCAATAAGTGGAGAACATATGCTAAAGAAGTCATTTGAACTTACTATAATAAAATACAAACAAAGCTTTAAGTAGCCTTAAGTATGTAAGCTGCTGCATCTATAACATCACCAAGAGTTCTTCCTCGTTTTCGTTGATATCGTCTTTTATTTCTCGTATTACCTGAGTACAATTATTTTATTGAAAAATAGTAAAGATCAGAGGAGTAATTTGGGATCTCATTTTTGATGGGGAACAAGTGAAAAAAAATTGTTGATCACAAGCTAAGTAAATCAATCTCCGTGGCGCTATTACTCATATATAATTTTGCTTCCATTTGAAAATATTTTTGTAAAATAAATTGAAATGTTTTTTAAATACCACTGGTCAACAAAATTTAAGATGTTTAATGTTAAAAGAAGTGTGATGTTTACTGACGTTTGTATGCTGATTACAGATCTTTTTGCAGAAATTTTCCATCACCCGTAGTTTTAAGTAGTTGCATTAACAAGATTTCTGGTAATTACACAGTTGAATACCTGTTACATACTTAAGTAGTTGCATTAACAAGATTTCTGGTAATTACACAGTTGAATACCTGTTACATACTTAAAATGAATGTGAAGTAGATTTTGTATGTACTTTGCTCGAGGAACATTTCTGTTGAGTACGTCTGCCAACATATTTGGAGTGTATTTTCCCTCATCTTTCCATTTCAGCAATGTCCTGATGGAAACGTTCACCATGTTCATCGCTGATAGAACTGATGTTCTCAAGAGAGAGGTCAGATGGAAATCCAACATGTATATTTTAAAGAATATATCACATCCCATGAACTTGTAGTTCTCAATCAGCTCACTGATGAGGTCTGCATAATGTTCAGACCTGTGGTTTTCTGGGAAGTTTATAACAATGTTTATGTAAGAGGACCATGCAGCTCGTTCTTGCATAGATATTTAAAAGGCTTTCAAACTGCAAATATTTTATAAGTTCTCTAATTTGTAGACCAACAAATATTTCCTCTTTTAGTTTCTCTTCACTGATCTTTGGAAACTTGGTTTTCAGGAACAGAAGTTTACTCCCATCACGATCCATTGCTTTAACAAAGTTCTTAAACAAACCTCATATTCTGTGTAATAGAGGCAATAAAATTTTGTCAGTGCTTACAAGTGTTTGATGAACAACATTTTTCTGTCCTGGGTTGAATGACTCTCTCCTAGGCCAACTTTTTATTTTTACTTTTACATGATTGCATTTGACTCTACTATCCCACATGCACAATATGCAGCAAAATTTTGTATAAGCAAGTTGTAATCCAAGTAAGACAGCTATCACTTTAAAATCTGCACATATCTATCTGCCTTGCCTTGAGTAGTCATCATATCGGATACTGGATAGCAAGAGTTGCATGTTCACATAACTCTCCTTCATATCAACTGCTTGAGCTATAGGAATGGATGGAAACTTGTTTCTTTTATGTAGCAAGGCTCCTTTCAAGCTTGTTTTTGAATTCAATGAACAAGCACCAAACTTCAGGCTTATGTTGAACACCCAGGGACTTCTTCAAAGATTGACATCATTACAGAAAACTAGGTCCTCCTGCTTTGAAAATAAATGCTGAAATTTATTTTGGCGTTCACAAAAAGAACTTATTTTGGAGCCGTTCTTGAGTATGTACCAGCCTTTCAATCTTGAAGCAAGTAACTCAGTTTTACCTTTAGATAATTCGAGATCCCGAACGAAGTTAGTTAGATCCACCTTGGATAATAAGTGCGGCTTGTGTACGTAACTCCTTCCACAAAATCTAGGTCACTTTGTAGTAATTTGCTAATGCCATCAACACTTTTGGTGAAAGGCCTGGTTCATGAGGCACTGGTCCAATTGTTGAGTCTAAAGATACATGTTTAACAGTATGTTTGGACTTGGAAATTACTCCAGATATATTTGTGAAGAAGTAGCAGTCCGTAGGTTCCCACCGTATCATAGGAGCTGCAAAAAGCATATGGCAACACCCTCTTAACCAACCGATTAATAGTGTTACAAATTTGACACAACAGATTTCCAGAGCCCAAAACTTATTCTCGTCTATTTTAATTCAAGGAGTCAAATTTTATCTCTGCACTTTTAAAGTGAGCTAACCACAAATGTACAAAAAAATGTTATTGTTTACACATTTGCGAGACTTTTTCCTCTTAATTCCCAATATTTAAGAAAAATACACCTTTAGAAATACTAATGTGGTTAATTTACAACTGAGAACACACAGGATTAGCTTCTATAAGCTTCTACTCCTTTGGCAACTATGCAGGACAGTTTGTATCTGCAACTAAGCGTCCTCATCTGATGCTGGAGTAAACATACGCCTGGGCGGGTAAAGCATAGTTTTGTGAGGAGAGGCTCATTGTTCAACATTTGTCATTCCTGAAGTCACAGACAGCATTCGCCTAAGGCAAATATATCATTTATTGACATATTTGTTGGCCTAATAAAACAAAACTAATTTCTTTTTATCATCACATTAACCTCCCCCCATGCTAATAATCACGATAACAGTTTTTACAAGATTACAAAACCTGCCTGCCGTGCTAGGGGTCCCGGGTTCGATTCCGGCGGTGGGGGTGGGGATTTTTCTCCAACCAAGATAATTCCTCATCTTCCCCAGAGTCTGGAAGTATGAATGAGAGTGCGAATGTGTGCATGATATAATGATTAAAACCTAACGTTTACGAGTTAACACCTTCAACGTGTTCCAAAGGAGAACAGCCGCCGATATGACCATTGTAGTTAAAGGCGGGGTATAAATGGAACAAATAAAAAAAATATCACAAAAAAGTGGTGGGAGATGGAACGTTTCTAATTTCACTTTGAAATTAGCAGCTGCAAACACATAAGAATTAGCAGACATTATTGATCTAACATTTTCATTGTTGACCAATGTAATTTACAAATTTTTATAAAGCTCAAAATATCGGCGAGGTTTTGCGGCATTGATAAACAAACTAGCTCATTAAATTACTTCTTCATAAACTTTGGCAAGGCAGTATTTCATTATTGTTGATTTAGGAACCTTTTTTCGTGATATTTTTCCACGAAATTTCGAAATGCTGCATTATTTAGTTTATTCAAAGGGATGCTTGCTGAAACTAATGCTTTGCAGATATCTCAAACACTACCATTGCCATCATTTCTACTTCTCTTGCAGTAAATGCTGCTGGTAAGGTTGTTTGGATCTTCTTTACAGAGTTGTTTGTATGTGTTGCATAATATGTACATTTTGTCACAGGGCACCTATAACAATGATATAAAATAATATGGCTTTATTTTAGTTTAATAAAACCAATAACCATTAACTAGAAAATCACATTGATTTTTAAAATATTCTGAAAATACAAAATAAAATGATTTACAAAGTTGTCAAACTACTATATTTCCATCATTTTTTAAGAGTAGGATTTGTTGTAGAAGCTGCATTGTCTCTCCGCCGGGCATCTTCAAAAATAGTCGACTCAGGCAATCCTGCGAAAAGGGGCGAAACGTCAAGTGCTATTTCAGCCAACCGACCACGGCCAAAAAGCCCGGATAACACATTTTATTGGACGAAAGCCGACCGTGAAAGCCTAAGCATGTACAAATTCCTTTGTGTTAAGCGGCTGCATGGTAATTTCACTTGTATATGATAATTATTTGACTGATGTTTCATATCAGAACACGGAGCTCCTGAGTGCTCTATTTATGTGTATCACTTACTGTACGCCAGTTTACTAATACATCGCTCTTCTACTAACAAGATAACTAGAGAATGCAGCGATATCACTAAAGGTCGATATTCCTCAATAATGGTAACTAGTAGTTTAGAAATTACAGCTTTAAACAAAAATGAAATTATGGTTGCCACCATGGATAGCAATATGACTTAATTTTTAATTGAAATTGTTATTTATTCTATGGAACGTGTCACTAAACAGAGATCAACTGAAATTTTCTCTTTCCTTTCTATACATAAAGATTCTGGACATCTGCTTACCCGCAAAAGCTCATAAAAATGGAAAAGAAAAAGAAATTAATCCAACGTATGGTAGCAAGAAAAATGTTATTTGAAACGATTTTGTCATGTTCTCTTTGGAGCGGTTCCCCTCCGTGTGGGTTGGACTTATATCACACGATGCGGTGACATATCTGAAGTAGGATTCGCCCCGTCGTGAGGTCTACGCCCCACACGCGCAAAAGTTTCGCGCTCCCTCAGTGTGGCGACGCGTGTAGAAGCCAAACCTTACCTTGACGTAGAAGCGATGAACCTTTCGTCTAAAAGCCATGAAGATGATGTTCTCGGAGATTTCTATAAATCCTCTCTCCGGCAGCTGTGGCGAGCGATGAGATGTGAAACTTCTCAGGCGTGGTATCGATACAAAAGGGATTTCACTTTTGGGCAACTTTGAAATAAAATAATTAATACCGTTTCACTTTACTTGGGATTATATTTCTATACATCATTTTCTTCTTTACATGGCATTTTTTCCACTGATGTATATAGCCCTTTACTATATTTTAATTTTCTCCTTTTATTTATAAATGATGCAGCGGTTTCTTACTTAAATTATTTATCGCAGCGTCGCGTCTTCGAAGTATATTTTAAACGTTTACTAAACCTTCATAAATGATGAACTCCACTAACTTCTCGTAGCTTCAAGAAATCTTTTACCGAAAACGCGTCTATCCTCTTCGAGAGTTCAAGCCAGAAGAAAAAATTCAAGAATAAAATCATTGGTTCTTTTTTCTGTTTTGGTTGCAAAGTTACCGTAATACTTAACTCTGATTGGTTGTACGTCACAATTTGGGATTTCAATAAACCTAAGCATTTGTTACATCATCTATATGGCCTGCTTGGTTATTAACTTACGTTGAATTACAGATGGCCATGTTTACCTAATATGTCCCTATATGCAATATCAGCTTCATCTTCCTGTAACCGTAAAATGTGGAATTGGAATAACTCTTTTTCTAACCGTCGAATTTATAGTCCCAAGTTTTTGTAGGACATATACATATATACAGCGTTATATATACAATATATATACCGTGCTTTTTTCTGTAAAAAACAAGCGTACTAGAAATCTCTCACTCGAACATATTGTACAACAAATCAAAAACCTATGAGACTCTACTCTCGGAAAATAACAGTCTTGCTCTATAATAAAGCAGACGCATAGAAGAGTACTGCATCTTACCACAGGCTGTTTATTTTACTCTTGCATTGCCGTTTACTCATGTATAGCCTGCACTCTCTAATCCTAATATATCTAAGGAACGGATGTGGTGCAATAGGCGGCTGTAAGGCAGTTTCAGATTAACGAACGAAGATAGCAGCACTAAACGCAGTTTATTAAAGAATTTCTTCTGCATCAACGATGATGACAGAATGCAAACTCTTGGACTTAATATGGGAGGTAATTGCAATTTTAAGTTACATTGGAGTTTGGAAAAGTTTTCCAGAACGCGTTCCGGTGCGTTCCGGCTAAAACGCAGCCCTATAATTCGGCTAAGTACCAAATTTGGCATTGAAGTTTAATGTATTCCAAAATTGACAAATAAGCCAGTCAATATAGCTATAATTAACTTATAATTTAACAAATATAACTTATAATTTACATATAGCATATTTTGTTATCTTTTACTTCCCCAAAATGGCTGCAAGGATTTGGATTAAGAGATTTTCATGAGAAACAAAATACTTTTGTTTCTACTTCTAAGAAAATACCGTCAGGTCCTGTTCATTCTGAATATATAATTTCTAAACTGATACAGATAGATACCACAAAACATGTTGGTGTTATTACTCTCAATTTATGTGGTAAATTTGTGAAATGATCGTTTCAAATTTTATTCATCTGCTCGTTCCAGAAAACATTAAATATTTTTAAACTACTCTGAGAATGAAAGTCAAAAATTTCATTGAATCTTAAGGTTCAAGGTATTTTTCGGGCATGATCTGCAGATAAAAGAGGCCGCAAGGCAGATAGAATAAGATTTTGTAAGAACAGTTTTAGGAGAATTTTAACGGAGAAAGTCAGGTGAATGTATTAAGTCATAAATAAATTTTCATTGTAAATAGTAATTTTAAAGTTATGTCTGACTACCAGAATATATACAATATGCAGTGTTGTCGGATAAATGTGCAGGGTTATTAAATGTGGCAACACTCCGCTCTCCTTCTTCTGGTGGTCAGGCACTTATGTTTATCGGGTTTGAGCTTCACTAATGCAACATATTCGTCTCTGTTACAAGGTTTGAAAAGCTTAATGGGCATATCAATGCAACATCATAATCTGAAGATGCTGGAGCCAGGCACTTTTGAACTGTTGGAGAGTTTGCGTGGGGTACTTCTGAGTTTTGGGAGCTTTGAGGAAGTTCCCGCAGACATGTTCAAAGGCGCTGACTCCCTTGTGTATGTGGGACTCAGCAACAACCAGATCAAGACTGTGGAGCCTGGAGCGTTCTCCAGCATGAAGGACCTGGAGCAACTGGAACTTTCCCACAATCAGCTGGAGATTTTATCGGATGAGACCTTCCTGGGCGCTGACAGCGCCACCGAGGTCGATCTAAGTCACAATAACATTCGGGAGCTTGGTCCCCGCGCTTTTAAGTAAGTCTATCTTCTAACTTGAATTTTAGTATCTCAAGTAAAGTAATTGTTTGTAAGGAAAGGGGCTTAAAGTGAAGTTACCTCTGTAGCGTAGGTGATGGTGTATCTGCCTCAGGCTGATGAGGTCCCGAGTTCGAATGTCGGTCAGGGTGAGTTATCTGGATAAAGTGTTCTACGGGATTTTTCCTTAACCAGAATAATGAATGTCTCGTAACTCTAAGGTATGGACCCTGGGCTAATTTGAACCTGATTTCATTCATCTTCCGATATTACTTATCGTTGGAAGTTTCCACTTATCCTGAAAGTTGAATGTCAGGTAACTCTAAGATCTGGGCTCATTTCAACATAATTTCATTCATCGTGAGATATGACTTCATGTTGGAGGTTTCCCCTTACCCTGAAAAATGAATGTTAACTCTACGCTCTATGGACCTGGGCTCATTTCAACATCATTTCGTTTATCGTGTGATATGACTTTATGTTGGAGGTTTCCCCTTACCCTGAAAAATGAATGTTAACTCTAAGCTCTATGTACCCTGGGTTCATTTGAACATCAATTCATACATCGTGCGATATGACATAAGGTTGGAGGTTTGCCCTTATCCTGAAAGATGGTTGTCCGTTAGCTCTAAGCTCTATGAACCCTGGACTCATTTGAACGTCATTTCATTCATTGTGAGAAATGACTTAATGTTGGAGGACGTAAATATTAAACTGGCGAAATAATAATCATATAGGAAACAACTAGTAAGAAAGACATTCATAATAAAGAACTTATATTATAATAATAATAATAATAATAATAATAATAATAATAATAATAATAATAATAATAATAATAATAATAATAATAATAATAATAATAATAATAATAATAATAATAATAATAATAATAATAATAATAATAATAATAATAATAATAATAATAATAATAATAATAATAATAATAATAATAATAATAATAATAATAATAATAATAATAATAATAATAATAATAATAATAATAATAATAATAATAATAATAATAATAATAATAATAATAATAATAATAATAATAATAATAATAATAATAATAATAATAATAATAATAATAATAATAATAATAATAATAATAATAATAATAATAATAATAATAATAATAATAATAATAATAATAATAATAATAATAATAATAATAATAATAATAATAATAATAATAATAATAATAATAATAATAATAATAATAATAATAATAATAGTGCACATATCCATATATAAAATACAAAACGTAAAACAGATGAAAATAGCAACCAAAATAGTTTTCGTAATAGAAAAATTATCAAAATTATTAATATGATTTAATAGATACAGCAAATTCATACAAAGTTAAAGTATCTTAGTGTATGGACTTTTCACTTACATACACAAAAACATTAAGAATGTGTTAGGTATTTCACGACGTCAATAAATATGAGGATCTGTCAGGGAAAACCACCTTCTCCACCTCCTACTTCTCCACCTCCTCCTCCTCCTTCTCCGCCTTCACCTCCGCCTCCTCCTTCTCCTCCACCACCACCCCCTCCTGCTTCTTTTTCCCTAGTTTTACCACTATCGTGGTGTTAGGTGATTCTTTTTCCTCTGTGCCTTATGCCTTTAGGCGACGGGTCAAGGTACAGAGACTCAGAATCTTATAGAGCACCGATGATGGGTGCCTGGTATGAGAATGAGAGAAGTAGTTGACAAAATGAGGGCGAAGTAAATGAAAGGGAAGATGATAATGGAGCAGTTGGTTGAATGACGGTGGGGGAAACCGGACACCCTAGTGAAAAAAACCGCAACTGCAGCCTGTTGTCCCTCTCCAATCCTAGATGTGGTCTTCTGGGAGCGAACCCGGATCACCTTGGTGAGAGTCAAGCTTCCTAACCGCGGCCGACAATTATTAACCTCCAACTGAAAAGTTTGGCGCCTGACCAAAGTTTCTAGCACAGGAAAATATATAGTGTTATTTAAAATGGCGAATGATGAACTCACCAAGATTATCGTCAAGTATAGGAGCAGCAATGGAGCAGAAATTAGTTTAACTCCAGTAACTCTGACTCAAAGTCAACAAGGAAAATGCGAGAATGGAAGACAATGCAGAACGAAATGCTCACTTTTGTAGTACCAGTAAAACAAGACGGTGAGCATTTACAGCTTGGAAATCGTTTTGCATTAATACAATATTCTGTTTGAGTTTATTTATCCAAAACCTACCTGTAAAATTGTACTTTATTAATGCTAATCAACCTAATAAAATAACACTTTAATGTTGAGGATGGATAAAACTTCACTGTATGAACAAAAACAATCACTTGGCCTGCATTTCAAGCATAACATTTAATGTAGTTTTAACATATAGTAATGAAATGTAAATCCACAACTACAGGTTCAATTCTATTCATTCAATAATTAAAAAATACTTTCGTATGTGTTTTTCTTAAGATATCTTTTTTCTGGGGGTGGGTGTAACCTACGGACATCCTTTTTAAGCAAGCTAGAAGTTTAGCAAACCTCGAGATGTCCACATTTTCTTTCAGTGATAATGTAACTTTCCGCATGGAATAATAAGACCATAGCTTGAAACGCTTACCTTCTGAGATTTTTTCATTAAAATATGCCAAATATATCTTCATGCACACCTCTCATACTATTATACCTTTTCCGCAACAGAACACTCCTTTTCGCAAGTAGATTTAGATTTGGATGGTAACAAATTTAATAAAACACTCTTGGCTTCCTCCAAAACTTTGTTTGATACAGATACTTTTTTTTTACATCCTCCAAAGTTAGGTCATTTCGGGCGATGACTGGAACGGGTGAAATGATGCCCAAATAAGTCCAGGGTTCATAGAGCTTAGAGTTACCCGACGTTTGTCTTTCAGGATAAGGGAAAAACCTTATCCAGGTAACTTAACCTGACCGAGATTCAAACTTGGGGCCTCTTGAACATGAAACAGACACGCTACCACCACGCTACCGAGGTGGGAACCCCTTCTTCTATCAATAAAAGTTTATTAAACATTATTTTTCTTAATCAGTCACCGAATTAATTGCCGTAGGTTGTTATACCAACAATTAAAAGCACTAACCAACATCGATTCTCTCATATTAAGTATTAGCCAAAGATATATATCCAGCCGGCTTTGATCTACATAGCCCTATATATACCAGAAAATAAAATTACATATATTGGCCTATTCTATTATAATTTGAATTAAAAAGTGGTAAGCCTTTTTAATGATTATGGTAAGTGTTGGATACAATATTGTATGGTACAAGACTTTGTTTATATACTCGCGGAAATTAACACGCTACTCGACTTGTCTAACCTTCTATTCGTAAAGAAAATACGTCTTGATTCACTACTACTATGAATAACTATTTATTTAACTGAACTGCTTTGTGTTAGTATAGATCGCTTTTATAATTATGGGATAGGTAACAGCCCTGATATTAATCATTATGGTTCCAAATTAAAAACATAGTGTTTAATTTTTTTCATTAAGCTACTTCATATACAAATGAATATACAGGAGGATAAATGTATTAAAACATATTTGTCTGAATGGACTTCAATATAAAGTTTATACTTTACTTCTGGGATGTAGTTTTATTCCTGTCGGATTCTAGTGTAATCTGAGGTAGAGGTCTAAAGAGTGTAGATGCTGAGCAGACTGAACGATTGCTTAAATATATGGCAGAGCATTAAAATGCATTAAATTTTATAGACACTGTTTCGTTTGTTTATGTGGCCAGGTTAATGTGAATTTTGTTGTCACTCTTGTTTCCTGACGGAATGGTTATTTATAATCCTCAAGTTCAAGGACATAGATTTGTCATGCAATAACCACGTACATACCTTCGTCGTGGAATACGTTGGTAACTATATCCTTGTGCCACCACTTATCTGTCGCATATTTGAAGAAAATGTATGTTTATATTCATAAATTCTTTATAGTCATGTAAGTAAAGTTGTACGTTGTAAAAATAAATAAATAAACATGGGACAACAGAGAGATAATTAACGCTATCGTATTGCAAACATTTAACTCTTATATTATCGTAAGATTTCAATTTCCGAACTATATCAGAGAGGGTAGAGCCAGACTGAAAAATTCAATGCCATAGCCGGGATTTGAACCACAGATCTTCTAGTCTCCGTCCAGCCGCTTTAAACCATTGAGCTACCATGGCCAACATGCCGACACTTAATTCTCCAAATGACTCGTGTTTTTCCCGGTAAACCACTAGGAGTTCTCATAAACACATGAGACAACTACCTTAATGGCGACTTACTATGCTGTAAGTACTTTAAGGCCCGGGC
The DNA here is from genome assembly GCA_030765055.1 of Mantis religiosa. Taxonomy (NCBI): domain Eukaryota; kingdom Metazoa; phylum Arthropoda; class Insecta; order Mantodea; family Mantidae; genus Mantis; species Mantis religiosa. Next base: position 88,472,463 of record CM060952.1, read on the forward strand.
TTTATAGTTCGGACAACTAATATTGGTTCAAATCCCTGCTATGGCATTGAATTTTTCAGTCTGGCTGTACCCTTTCATAGTGCGTCTCTACCCTTTTATAGTGAAAGAACAATTAATTTCTATATCAGATATATTAAAATTTTCTAAGCCCGAGGTTTGCAAAATCGTTAATTCCTACAGAAGCCTTCTTAGAGATTTGTTTGGGGTTTTCTTCAGCTTAACACTGAAACATGCGTGTTTATAGCGTGCCAATCTCTCCACGTACAGCACAAACTGATTACGGTGGAATTAAAATTACTTTAGGATTCTGACATTTGTCGTGAAGCACGTGCTTTCGTAAAAAGAATGGCACGAAAAATGGCCCTTAGGGAAGGGGGTGAAGAGAGAAGTCTCACCTAATTGGACGAAGTTATGCACCCGGGCCTTCAAGAGGTGCGATCACTGCCGTTGCCATAGCAACTCTCCCTCCCATAACTTCCCCTCTGTCAGAATATCAAAGTAATTTTAATTCCACCGTAGTCAGGTTACACATTGGTGAGCAGAACCGGTTACAAGCTGCATCTGGTCATGCATCCAAACGAAGTTTAGGTAGTCTAACAATATTTTTAATAGAATGTTGGAAGTTTAGATAACAGATTAAACCAAAGATAAGTGTAGGAAGCATTTTCCTTGAATAACAAAAGTTGAATTATTTAAATGTTACAGGGGACTGGAGAAGAACTTAAATGTATTACGTCTGGATAACAACAAGCTGGAAAGTCTTCCATCAGGGATATTCGCCGATGTACCCGTTCTCGAAAAGTTGACTTTGAACAACAACAGCCTAACTCAGTTTGATACTGTCGACTTACAACTCGGTGACGGGCTAATAGAAATCGACCTACAAGATAATGCAATTCACTTTGAACTGCCTTTCATCGGGCTCGACAGCGTCTTTAGTTGCAACATTTCTGGAAACTTCCTACCTTCAAGGTTACCCAGCGACTTCTTCAGTAACATGACTAGCCTTAAGCAACTGGACATGTCACACTGTAGGGTGGAGGAGATTCCTGTGAAAGCTTTCAGAAACAATAAAGAGCTGATGAGATTGAACCTTGGGTACAACAATCTGAGCACACTGGATGTGAGGACATTTAAGGAGCTGCCAGCGTTACAAACACTACAGCTGCAAGGCAACCCACTGAAATGTGACTGCGCACTTCGTGAGATTCTCATGTGGTCAAAGAAGAAATACATCAAAGTGGTCAATCCAGAATGTGAAGAAGAAGTTGGAAAAGATTGGGAGGACTTATCCTGTGACAGTGACTTTCTGTCGTCTCTTGTGCAAACAGGTCTCTTCCTGTTATTAGTATTGACATAAATGTATACAATTAACAATAAATAAATACTTTAGTCGACCTCGCAGAGATTGAGTCATTTGTTTCACCCTCAGTATGGAAGCTATTCATGGAAATTGTTGAATAATATAGCATAAAGTTGAGTTGAGTTTTAACATATGAAAATTATCACAACACACCACATTAGGAGTACAGAGACTAAGGGGCATTTAGAGAAAAGCCATAGTTAATTTGACTTGGGGAATAGATACTGGGATTTTTCGAATTCGGGAGCATCTCCCTCGGTAGTAGGATAAATTATAATTTCCCTGGACAGTTAATTTTTCTCTCGTGTTTACTCTCTCCCTAACCCATAGCTAGTAACTGGAGGAGGAATTGCATTCCATTATCAGCATAAATTCCACCAGAAATGTTTTATGCCACTAATTAGAAAAAGGAGAAAAAACTTTTTGAGAAAGGTGTGCGTCTGTGAACAGTATGACTAAAGCTCAATGTTCGGTAAACAATTATATTATAAATATTATTTTCTAAAGATAAGGGGGTTTAAAAGAAAGCCCCCGCAAATCTAAAGAACACATGCTAAAGGCAAATTTTAATAACTTACTTATTTCATATTTTCAATAATTGCTCTGTATGTTTTTTTGATTAATCTACTATATATTTAAGGTAGTTATAATCCTGCTTCTCAAAAGGTTACCATGGATTTCTCTTTGGTAATAGATAGCTCTCAGATGACGCACTGATTACTCCACTTGGAGTGAACATCTGTCGTTTGTGATTCCTGCACATTCCATCGGTTGAAGTGATGAGTTCATTGGGGCTTAGCAAAGATCTCAGAACTGCGGCAGTTCCCCTCTCACTCTTACAAGAGTAATCAGCGCGTTATCTGAGAGGTTTCTATTAACAAAGTATCGCTCTGAGAAGCAGGATTATACATAAAAAATAATTGTATATATTGAATGGTCTGAAAGGACACTTCATTCAGAAGAAATTTTGTATAATATTGCATAGCTCTTAGACTATAAGAGGTAGACGAGAAGTTACAGGATAAAACATTGGTAATCCTTAATCACACTAATTACTTCAGCTAAGATTTCCTTGCCGTTAGCCTTTCCGATATGTTTCAATAGCTTGTCAGTTTTTCAGTGTTGTTGCTATTCAGCGGTTTCTAATGATATTATAGAAAATCAAAGAAATGTGTTTAAAACTTGACTATAGTTTATATTTCTTAATTCCGCTTGTACCTACAACAAAATGCTTGCGTTTATCTCTCTTAGCGTGAAGCAGTTGGGAAAAAGAAGGTTGTTAAAAAATAGTTTGCGCGAGAGGCTGATACAAACAAATGAAGGTCTGTGAATGAGTTTATCTTCTATACTTGCTTTCTATTTTGTTGAGTTGTATACCACTACCCAACGTTAACTGAATGAGGAGAGGGCGGATTTACCTTCAGTTTCCGGAGCGTCTACCTCTCCAATGTATGGTATCTTGGCATTGCGATCAGTCGGCACTAAGTGACTACAAAGACCAAGCAATAATGGGACGTTATTAACTCATAAGAGAACAGATTGAGTTTCGCTGGTGGATGCTCTAAGTTTAACACCATTATTGCTAGGGCTGAGCGTAGGTATTGATTCCCATGCGTGGAAGTCAATTACACCTGAAGCGTTGTTCTCTGAGAATGTAATTCCCAAAAGACAAAGCCACAGCGTCCCGATGGGATGTGGCCGGGCACCTAATTTCATCCTACACATAGGGAAGGGATGAAGTTCCGTGAGTGGAACACAGAGTAGATGAACCCACTATTCTACACCCATTGCAGCAGCAGCAACTGAGAGCCTACGGCCATGCCATGCCAAGCAGAACGGGTATTACAAGTGCTCGAAACAGACGTATCTAATGCTAGGGGACACTAGGTGGCAAGTCCTTGATCCCCTATGTAACTTCATTCCTAAATAAGAGTTGGTAGGTGAAAGAGGAAAATTTGGCGGGAAGCGGCGCTTATTAAATAGGACAGTGCGGCTTTCCTCTGTTGGTAGACAATCGCCAATGCCTGCACCATTCTTGTATGAGGTGGAGGTGTCTGTGGATGGGCTTGAAGGTTCTGTAGTGATGTCTATGTTGATGTGCGGCTTAGTGGGAACATCGTGGATACACAAGGCGCTGACCACTTACAAGCCCAGTCAGTGGTGGTAAAACCGCCTCTAACCGTACGGTAATGAAATCAACACGGGCTTATCGACATGAATTCGTTCACTATTTCACCGCAGGGTTCGCAAAACGGCAACAGCGTACTGCTCTCCAGCTTTTCTGCTGGAAGTCATACGTCAGTGCAGATGCTCCCACACTGAGAAACACTACTCTTAGAGGATAGACCTACCCAATTATTTACAGAAGGTAAGTTAAAATCATCTTAATTCAATTTGTAGCAAAACCCATTTCTCTTAGTTGTAAAAATATAGGTCTGGAATTACACACTCCAGAGCTGTCTAAAATAGTACATGGCACACGTTAAAAGGAGAGTTTCTTTTTGAATGAAGTTGTGAAAGATTCAAACATTGTTATAAATACCTATGTAATACTTTTAATTCTCTAAAACAAATCTTGCGTACTAAATTATAGAAACCTTAAATCCAAAAATGGTAATCGGATCACATCATACTCTCTCAAAGGATAAGTTTGAAATAAACTGAAACTGTAACGTATCTTGAGGAATATTTAAAATTGAAAAAAAAAGTCAGTACAAATGACGAAAAGAAACTTAAAATTCCATGCCAATTGCATTTAAGTAAACATATATCCTGATAATGGGATATTTCACATTTCTTTTAGAAAAACGGGTTATCCTTTTTACTCCGATGCTCCACAAAAATGTGAAAGAATTGCCAGAGAAGCCCTTTCTTGCGTCAATGTGTTGTATGAAATTGATATCTTTCGTGGAGTCTGGAACCCATGCATCATATCGTGTTAAAATGTTTCCTTTTATAGCAAAATAATCGCGAAATATGACAAGCACAGTCTTTTTCCCATTATTGACCATGTGCAATGTGGGCTGTCAACAAAAATGAGAAGCAAAATCCATTGGATTAAAGTTGTTTTGGTTGGCTCTTCTTCTTGTTTACTTCAGGTTCATTTAAACGTAAATGCTAAGACGGCATATTGTTGATGTTTTACATTACAATAATCAGAAACCTAAGCTTATATAAATGGTGGTACTATGAGAATCGTTAAACATCACACGCTCGCTTCGTTCGCGTGCTTTGGTGTAACCACTGATTGCTAATTAATTCAAGCTTCGCCTGTTTTGGAATGACGTTTTTCGTTTTTCAGTTTTATTGGTGTTTGTTATTCCTATATTGACAATATTTTATCTGTGTGTTTATTTATTGTATAGTATTTCCTATACCGGCTCCACCCTTAGTTTATGTGGTAATGTAAACAAAAGCACGTGTACGTGTGCAACATCATTGGCCATTTAGCCTTGTAACTGTGCGGATGAAAAGTATAGTTCGCATATTATTTTTAAAGACTATTGCAAAATACATAAACAAGTTCACATTACTACAAGTACAACAGTCAAATAGTAATTAATGAGTATTTTATTTGGTATATATAAGCGTAATTTGTATGTATTAATCAGAATGTACGCTGCGCTTGCGCAGTTTAAAAGCAGAAGGAAGTGGGAGATTAATAAATAAAGATATCCGATACCTCCTCACCACTTCCCTTAATCCCGGTGATCCACCCAGGACCTACCACGTCATGGTTGGACCCCCGGACACATACCCTAGATACGCTCGTGTCCTTCAAGCACCAGCAATCTCACAACCGTTACTACCGGGGGTGCATCAGGGGTACCCCAACACCTTGTGTCCTTTGATTCCTTCCCCCAAAGAAACTTCTCCTTACTATCCCCCCCCCCAAAAAGGACCAGTTGTACAATGGCTGCTTCCGTGCAATATGTAATCATCACAGAGGGAAATCGTTAAAAAGTCGTGAAAAACAAATTACATTGAACGTGTTTTGTATGCTGCGTGAAAAATGGAGGGCATTCATTTGTCAGCAGAATAAACCGATGTTTCAGCGCCAAGTATTATTGCCTCTCGAAGTGAGGTTGTGAAAATTTCCACTCCAGGAAAACATCGAAAAAGAAAGAAGCCAGTTGTGGAAGGTGAATGTGATGAATGTGTTAAAAGTGCTATTCGTTTCAAGGTGCAGAGCTTTTTTGAAGGAAACGAGCGACCAACAGTTACAAAAATACTTCAAGCAGTAAACAATGATCTTGATTTGCCGAGCCTTAGAAAAACGAGTTTCCACACCATTCTTCGCAACATAGTCTGTGAACAGAAACAGAAAAATGTTACAATTGTTGAGCGTCAAGATATATAGTGGCGCAGGAATTATCAAAGGAAAATTCGGAAGTGAAATTCTTTTAAGGAAGTTGTCCTTATCAGATTCTAATTTTTTTTTAGTTACATGACAGCAGAATTTTAATTCATTGCCAAAGGCTACATGCAGTTATTTAGCACTGCTATTCTGTAGAAAGACCCGTACCTTAAGTTTTAATGTATATATGAGGTGAGGTTGTGTGAAGTAACTAAATATTTGAGTAACTGATGTAAGCATTCAGTCACTTTTAAACGAACAAAAGGAAAATTTATAACACAGAACACACTTCTTTGCACTTAATCTTAATGTGAAAGTGCTACCGCATAAAGTACCTACTCAAACATACAAAACGCTAAAGCAAAACTTTGCATAGAAGTTCGTTGACGACGCACATGTTCGCCACTGGTGAGAAAGTGGCGCAATTATTCCCTCCAATCACAATCACCGGCGGAGTAATACATTTTCTCGCTTTGTTTACATCGTCACACAAAGTAAGAATAGAAATAAGAAATTTCATCTGCCGGAAAATTGGGAAATGACGCGTTTTCCAGCCGTAAAATGATGATCTTCAGTAAGTAGAAATAGGTATTATATACAGTCCAAAAATTCGATGTCTGATTTCGCTCGAAATACATATTTTCACGATAATTGAATCCTAAAGAAATATTTTTAGAAAAAAGGTTCGTCTGTGTTTGTGTATGTATGTAAAGCATAGTTAAAAAACAGCAAGTGGTTTAAATTCGAAATTTGGAATTTGAGCTAAGTACCTCTCAATGATGTGATGCGAAAATGTTCAAGAAATCCCAACAAAGTACCTCCTACATTGAAGTCTTTATTTTTAATACCATATATTTAAGGCATTTGTATGGGAAATAAACTGGAGGAGGATATATGTTGAACCTTCTAAGAATAGACTATGCAGCTCTGTTCATTTGGAAGGAATATTGTATAAGTTTGAAAATATGATGAAGTATGAGATAGAGAAAAACGTGCTACAGTGTTACTTGTTTAAAATACACAGTTTATTTTGAGTGAACTTTATCATGGCATCAGCTATTTTAAGAAAAAGATCTCTATGTTTGGAACACCACAACTGAAACATAAAAAGTTTGTTTAATACGAAACCTTCTATTTAAGTTGAGGACCTTCCAAATATTCAACACAACGACTTTGAAGAAAACTTCTCAAATTAAATGCTTTACATGGAAATATTTTTCTCAGAAATGACTAACGATTGTAATTAAAATACAATTCTGAAAATCGCTTGTGCAAGACTTTTCTAAGTTCATAAAGTCTAATAACGTAACGTAACCAATGGCACAGGTCCTATACCCAGGACCTAAAATCCCCACTATATGGGTGGGATCGCATCCGGGCCACTTTCCGTGGCATGCTGCCTTAGCCCGCTACGCCACGACGCATCATAAAGTCTAGTATACATATATTATATTACTGTACAGAAAATATAGACATCGTTGAAGGACATAATTTTTGTAAAATATTATATTTTTATGGCATTAACAATTTCTGGTATATACTTCGTTACTTTTTGTGTTATCACATACTTAAAATACTTTAAATGGTCAATCGCTATTCTTTTCGTTTTCACATAGCAATTGATTCAACTCCATGTACTTGTCTCCAATGTCCGCTTATGTGTGTGAATTACATAACTAAAAATGAAAAGTCAATTAAATGCTTTGATATTTAAGTTCAGCATATTTTATATGATACAATACAGAAATTTTCTTCTATTTTTACGTGGAAAAATATTCCAATATTTTTATTTTTCCAAAACAGCTGTAAAGATTCTGTTTAAAGCACCACAAAAGGTCTCGAGGTCGAATCTTGGTCAGGGTGACTTACCTGGATAAGGGTTTTCCGGGGTTTTTCGTTATCCTGAAAGACGAAAGTCGGGTAACTCCAAGATCTAGGACCCTGGACTCATTTGAGCATCATTTCACACATTCCATTCATCGTCCTATATGACTTAACGTTGGAGGACGTAAATTACAAAAAAAGGACAAGTATTTAAAATATTTCAACAAAAAGACCAATAAAAATGTATATCTCATTAAACAACATCATTTATGTTAACTGTTTTTGTTATTATTATTATTATTATTATTATTATTATTATTATTATTATTATTATTATTATTATTATTATTATTATTATTATTATTATTATTATTATTATTATTATTATTATTATTATTATTATTATTATTATTATTATTATTATTATTATTATTATTATTATTATTATTATTATTATTATTATTATTATTATTATTATTATTATTATTATTATTATTATTATTATTATTATTATTATTATTATTATTATTATTATTATTATTATTATTATTATTATTATTATTATTATTATTATTATTATTATTATTATTATTATTATTATTATTATTATTATTATTATTATTATTATTATTATTATTATTATTATTATTATTATTATTATTATTATTATTATTATTATTATTATTATTATTATTATTATTATTATTATTATTATTATTATTATTATTATTATTATTATTATTATTATTATTATTATTATTATTATTATTATTATTATTATTATTATTATTATTATTATTATTATTATTATTATTATTATTATTATTGTTGTTGTTATATTTTAATGATGCAACATAACTCAAAAATGGAAAGTCAATAAAATGCTTTAATATTTAAGTTAAGTATATTTTAATGATAAAATACAGATTTTTTTTTTCTATCTTTACGTGGAAAAAATGTTCGAATATTTTTATTTTCCCAAAACAGCTGTAAAGATTTTGTTTAAAATATATACCACATATAAATGTATATCTCGTTAAAGAACACCATTTGTTACTAATTATTTTTTGTTTAACATGCAGTTAAACCTACCATTTTCCTGATGATTATTGTTACTAGTGTGAATTTTCAAACACTTATTCTTTTCTCAAATGGGAAATCGTTCTTTTAATCTCTTGGCCATGCAGAAAGAAAAGAATTTGAAAGCCATTCATAGCGGCCATTTCTTAAAACATTTGACTATCACTGAAACGCTCTCTTATTTCTGTTGTACGTGTAAGGAAAGCATTTGTAGAAACGTTTATCTTAAGTAACCTGCAATAGATAACGGATTAATATGTGTGATTTTTTAAAGATTAAGTTAAGAAAGCTATGTTTAGAACAGGTGTATTTTTAGAATTATTCTATTCTATGTACAAAGAAATTCATGCACGATTTGCACTTTTCTGCTTTATCGTTTTGAAATTAGGGAAACTTAATACTTTATCCCCAACTGTCGTTGGGGAGATGTAATTTTACATTAGGGAGATGTAATTTTACATAACAGGCTGTGGAGAGTATAATAGAAAAGCGTTATATCTGTTACAATAATAATCGTATATTACATACCCATACGCCTCCCCAGTGACCTTTGCTCGAGGTGAAAAGGTTAAGTTATCCTGTAATCGCTTCATTTTGGAGTATTTTTTGGCAGAGTACCACAATTAGTCTACGAAAGATAACGTGAACTCATCAGATTTATCATACTGTTCTAAATGTAAACATGATAATACGAGTGTAAGTTCCACAGTTAATCATCTTTTAGCGCCAAACTGTTACATATTTACCTTATAACCCGGAAAGTTGTCGCTAAACATTTGATGTTTAACATTGAAATAGTACGCTTTATGTAGAGGACGTAACATATTAACATGCCATGAATTTGTGTTTCCTGATTGTAACTGTAAATCGAATACATTGACAAACTTCCTTATCCAGTCCCTTGGGTTAGTTAGCACTTCTGTTATTAGGGGGAACTTGGTGTCTCGCTTTTACGTATTTGATAAATAGCGATCTGCCAACTTTTGAGCAAACAACATGCAGTAAAACGACAGATAACTTTACAAAATGGAATCCTTTGTTGATAGGTGGGACATGCAAGAAATGTTCTAGAAGCATGGGTCTGTCGATTTTTGGAGTTCGGTTTAGAACAAATCTCTCGCGGTAGCAATGCAGCTCGCGCTTCCGGCCTCGTGACGTCGCTAGTTGCCGTCCTTGGATATTGCGGTTTGTTTCCACTCTCGCCGGTCAACATAAAACCCCAAATCCAGCAATTTTCAACCAAACATGCTGAAATTTTTACCGCTTAGTTCTGATGCATAGTTGACACAGAATTCAAAATTTGGTTTTCGTAATTTCAAGAGTTTTTGAGTAACTAATTTGTGAATTTCAAAATGTGGGCAAAATTCAAACCGCTCCACGTGATGAAAATTTTCAAAATTTTAATTTTTCTATTTCTAAAAAATTCAGATGGTTATGAACAAAATATCTATCGTATGAATTTCTTAAAATATCTCTAAGAGGGGAAAAAATAAGGTGTGGAGCAAACAAAAAAGCCCTAAAAATGATTAAGCCTTTGATTTTATATATCAATAACTTTAAACATATAATGAATATTAAAAATTAATATAACAGAAACCTTTGTTTGCTTTCTACGAACATGTGTAAAAAATTGTAGAGGCACTGAATCAAAACTGCATCGTGTGGAACATTTTGAATGACAAAAAATGTTGAAAAACCTATAACTGTGTAAATCAAATTTTAAAATCCAAAACATTTTCCTTCTCAGCCACATGCCTTGAAGCAGACTAAAACCCCCTGCCTCTTCTTTCTCTCTCTTCTATAGCAGTTTCTTCCATTTTAGTTTCCTTCTGGATGTTTTAGAAGTTTCCTTAACAGAAGTTTCTGAATGAAGTAAGCGTAACTCGTTCTTCCCTTGGCTAATTTCTAGAGATGCTGGTGAAATCTCAGTATCCATTATGTCTGACTACAGCTTGAGTGAGACAGAACAATCAAAATTCAATTAACTGATGACTGATGTCACAGCAACTAGAAGTCTCTTCTTTGATACAAATACTTCTTTTGGATATTTATGCCATATCATTTATGTAAACTTATATTTGCATTTTGTGTCTTACCCAGTGTACATCTGCTTAGAATTTCATCTGATGCCAGCCTTTGGTAGACAGGCATTAGTTTTCTTATCACATCAGGCCTCAAGTATGTTCCCATTGTTGCGTTGTTATGTTTAGGTGTTTCTTCCCATGTATAGCTTAGCCTATTCATGATCCTATGTACACAGTCAACAAAAGGTCTGTTGTTTCAAAAATGTTTTACCTATAACCTATATAACAGTTATATGCACGTTTAGATGTATAAAATACCTTTATAAATGATTTAGTACGTTCAATCGAACTCAAATGATAGAATTGTGTGAATCCAACGGCCGGGAGGCACATGCCCATGGGCATTTAAATTGTGATGTGTATTTAAATGCCTGAAACTCAAATTTAGTTGCATTATGATAGTATAAGGTTCAAAGTATTTTATTAGCTCAAAAACAAATATATATATATATATATATTCCTCATAGTTTTAGCCAATATCGCTGCTGCATTCCCTTAAGGAATAGTAAAATCCTTGTAAATGCTATCCACTATGTGATTATTTTTAAGTTCCATCTTTTTACATGAGCAGCACGAAAAACTCCTTATACATATGTACCACTCCTATTATTTTCTGTACCCACTTGTAGAAATAATTCTTACAGGTATTTCTTATTCGTCTGTCCACGATAAATATTTTCAGAAATTATTTTATTACTGTATAGGTACAAGGGCAATACAGGAATACTGTAGGCTATAAACGACAGTAAATTATTTTAAGTACTTGAAAACTAATAACAGGAAATGTCTCCTGAATGACTAATTCCAAAACTCACACGTTATACATATATATGAAGTATATAGGAAGTTTTCTTTCGTGACTGGCAGGTTATAAAAGAGGGTGACTAAGCCAACCTCATAATGACCAGTGAGTATCGGAGTTGGCCGTAGCAGTTGCAAGTGAGTCGGTCAGCCAACGCAATGAAGTTTGTTCAAAGTTGTTATAATCTGCAAACATGTAAAAGTAAGTATTGGTCCTCGAGCAGTGAACGTCGAGAAGTTGAGCAGCGTAAGTTGGTGCATGCAACAGAGATATAAAAGAATATTAGACTGATTTGCTTACTCTGTGTCGATTTTTGTCCAATCATTGGAATCCTTAAATACTAAGTTTGGTATATACCAACTTTGCGTTTTTGAGTTGTGCGTCCACCTCATGTTCAAGAGGTCCGGAGCTCGAATCTCGGTGAGGGTGTGTAATCTGGATACGGTTTTTGCCGGGGTTTTCCCCAATCCTAAAAGGCGAATATCTGGTAATTCTAAACTGTATTTACCCTTGACTTATTTTGAGCATCATTAAACCCATATCTTTCATCCTCCGACATGACTTATAGTGGAGTACGTTAAAAGGGGGGGGGGGCAAGAAAGAAACATGCACACAGACAGAGACCTTATAAAATCTTGGGATCAAAAAGAATATTCTTCCTTATTTTGTAAGTAAAACTAAAAAATATCAGGAAGGGTAACGTGGGTCAATATCCTAATTTATTGCTGAATATTTAGCTTACTTAGTTGTGTTATCTACTTAGCGAGGAAGAGGTCATGGCAATTTTGATAATATATTGTAGTTTTTGTCTGATATCATCGCAGTGCGTCTTGAATACAGCATGTAAGTACATACACATACATATACGTTCATTCTTTCAGAATTATTCAATACAGTCTGAGTTTTAAAAGAAGATACGTAAAGGTCATTTGTTTCTCCACGTGAGGTTCCGCAATGTTGCCCAACAGCAGACAGGAAGTACTGCACATATCACCTTTCTTTATCCCCTCAACACTTGAAACATAAACAAGGGTTCGAGCTAGCAGAGTATGTGATTCACCAGTATAACAAATCTGGCAACCTTTGTTTACGTTACCATAGCAACGACCTTCCCCTCTTACCGTTCGCGTCTCTTGCTTGATGACCTTCACGTATCTTCTTTTAACAATCAGACTGCAATTAATATTTCATTTGCCGAAAAGAGTTGATCGAGATGAGCCCAACTTCAACTTTCTTTTCTATTAAAACTGTATTTTTTGTATCCTATCTAAAATTTAATACCGAAATTTCCATAGAAATGCACATCTTTGAGATCTAAGGGCTCCTTCCGCCAAAAAACGAAAGAAATCGAGGAAAACTACCGCTTATCTATGAAGAATTTAATTCAGAAAACAGAAACTAACCAACTTGAAGGTTGTCACTCTGGATGACTCCTTTGTTTAGATGCTGTTACTGATCTCTCATGGTCGTGGGTTCAGACCCAGCCCTTACCAGGATCAACTGCGACCAGGGCCGATCCAAGTTAACGAAAATCCGAGTTATCCATAGAATGACTGAAGAATAAATGTAGATCACCAGAATACTTTTAATGGAGTTTATAAATTACTATTGGCACAGTTTCACCTAAAAACACATACACTGTATGTAGTGTAATAGCCTATACTGCACTACAAACTAGTCGGTATTTAAAAAAAGGCAGTGAGCTTCTGATGTTTCAGTTTAGTATATCGCTTACGAGCAGCGCGATCACGTATCCGCTTCAACATTAGAACTTCATTTGGCAATGTTTTGGTTTGACTATTGAAATAAAACATCAGCTTCTCTATGTTTGCTACAGAGCGGGATGGCCCGCATTCGGGAGGCCCAGGTTCGATCCCCGTGGCTGACCTGCCGGACCTATGGATTTGTTCGGGGTTTTCCGGGTCGCTAGGTGAATGCTGGGTAGGTTAATTACATCCCCCGAATTTCCTGTCCCTCCATTTCATCTCCATTATCATTTCATATCATCTCTCATCTGGTGGTTTCTTTCAGGGTAGAAGTGTCGGCGGGAGTCTCGGCGCTGCATGGTAGGATGATATACTCTGAGTAAACACTTTCTCCTTCAGCGTGACGGACTCCGGACTCCAAGCCGGCCTAGTGAATCGACTCAGAATACGGCTGGCGGGATGCCAGTTGTGCATGCCAGACTGCCTGGGGTTTTCCTTGCTCCGGAGCGGGGGGGGGGGGGGAGCGGCCTCCGGTCTCCGGATTGGACTCGTGACTATTTTGGAGCCACGGTAGGTGCGATGACGATTGTCCTGGATTACCGGGAAGTTTCTATCTATTACGTGTTGGAAATTGGATGGTGTTTGTCCTTGAGCGTTGCTAGGTGAGCAACCAATCGGAGTACTGCGGTGTTGTCGTATTGCATTCCTCCTAAGGGGTGTGTGACGAGCGCCAAACTAATCAATCTCTAATAAATACTATTTGCGCTAAGACAAACATTCAATTTTGCAAAAAGTGATCCATGAGCAAGGAGAGAGTAATGTATTTATCATAACCGTAAGTTACTGCTTGTTCGTGGGTCATAACTACTGCTGGTTCATGAACACTGAAACTGAATACTTTTAATTTTCAGTAACACTGCATGATGCAATAATGCTTTCCTCTGTAATCAATTTATAACTTCTGTCGTCGTCAATTGTCAATGTCCTCCTTATCAACATGGGAACAGCCATCGATATTTTTTAAAATATCTTCATGCACACTTATTCTTTCTTCTTCAATCTTGTTTCTGGCAAATCGCAAACAACAGGCCACAACATTTTGCATAATTTTATCAAAGTTTCTCCTCTAACCTGGTACCTCGGCTGCGTTGATTTATTAATTCTCAGTGAGTTTAACACAAATAAAATATATTTTGTTTGAATTTTGTAATGCTTATTCTCTCTTAAAGTAGAAGTAATTCGTTTTTATGTCCTTGTTATGTAAAAGAGAATGAAATGTCAAAGCTGTCACACAGCAACCATTAGGTTTAAATAGCACTAAGTCTATTGGTTCCCATACTTCCATTGCATATCTACAAAGATATATGTAATAAAAACATTTATCTAAAAAATAGTAATTAATAGAAGAGTAAGAAATATAACAATAGTTTGCCAAGGAGTGAGTAGAAAACCTCAGGTGAGTACACAAAAACGATTTCTTAATATTTTGACAGGTTTAATGTCGCTATTTAGTTTTTTCTCTCTATTCTATTTGTATCTTCAAGGAAATGTGCAATAAACTGTATCTATACACAGCTATATCGATTATAATGAGGAAGAAAAATAATCTCTCTTAATAATAGTTTATAGAAGTTATATAATATGAACTATAATTTAATATATCACCATTTTTTGGTAATTTTACGTCCTCCAACGTTAAGTCATATGAGACGGATGAAATGATGCTTAAGTGAGTCCAGGGTCCATGGAACTTTGAGCTACCCGACATTCGTCTTTAAGGATAAGGAAAACCCCTAGAAAACCCCTTAACCAGGTAGCTCACCCTGACCGAGATTCGAACTCGGGACCTCTTGAACTTGAGGCAGACACGCTACCATTTACGCTACCGAGGCGGGCACAACGTTTTCTTCTCTCTGTAGTAAGTGCGCATTATCGTGCCAACAAGCAAACACCTCAGCAACCGAAGACGTTAAGGCGGACTGGTGAACGACAAGAGTGCAGTTCAAATCGTCGTTCTATATTATTTATCTTTTTAAATGAGATACTCATACAAGATACGTCAAAACTAATCCTAATCCTACCCTTGGAGTAGTCGTCATCCAATATTGTTGTTGGAAAGGCCAACTGGTTCAGTATGTACTTCATTTTTCAGAACAAAATGTCGAAAATGGCTACCAACAGTAATGTCAAACACAAAAACAAATGATAAACATCTGCGTGTCTCGTTGCACGGAATCGAAACTCCCCAAAATGCTGCTAAACTTGGCTCCAAAACCGAATATTTAAATTAAAATATGTCAGTTTTATAGAAATAATTTTGTAAATATCGAATTTCACCTTAAAGGAGTTCTTTTGACATGATGGTAAATCTATTGACTTGTGCTCTCGGTCTGGTCCGGCTTTCAACTCACGATCTTGGGATCAGTAAGCCCACAGATAACCAACGGAGCCACTCTGACCAAAAAACAACCGCCACCGCAACCCCACTCTGGAGTCGCGCCGTGGCTGACTGATTAGATCGTTCGAATCTCACCAAGACGGCCCGGGTTTGATCCCAGGCGACCACATAGTGAGATTTGTGCTGGGCAACACGGCGCTGGGGCGGATTTTCTCCGGGATATCTGGTTTCCCCCGCCATCTCATTCCACCGGGGCTCAATCTTCATCTCATGTTATCATCAGTGTCACCGCCTGAGGTGCCACATGTAGTAAAAGCGGGCGTTAAACACTAAACACATAAATGCATACAAATAAACCACCAGCACTCTTCATTGTTGAAGAGAATTCTACTGTTCCGGTCTCATATATCTTCCCGTCTTTTTATTGGTCTTCCTATTTTTCTATTAATGTGCTTTATATTTCTATGACTGTAATCCATTCTTTGCCAATGGCTTTTCTATTTTATATACTTATCTGTATCTTTTCCTTTAGCGAAAATATATCTAATTCCTTCCTTATTCCTTCATTTTTAACATGATCTTGTCTTGTACATCCTTTTACTGCCTGGAGAGATTTCACTGTTTTCGCTTGTATTTGGCTCATATCTTTCATTTTAATAGACAATGTCTGCGATCCATATAGTAAACCGGAACAGCCGTTGTCTTATAGAATTTTAAATTTATATTCTTTTGGGTTTTTGTTTTCAAGGTACCATATCACCATCATCATCATCATCATCATCATCATCATCATCATCATCATCATCATCATCATCATCATCATCATCATCATCATCATCATCATCATCATCATCATCATCATCATCATCATCATCATCATCATCATCATCATCATCATCATCATTGGCACGATAGCCCTTTGTGGGCAGTTTTCCCCATTCTTTTCTGTTAAGTGCAGTGTTCCTCCAGTTCTTGATTCCAATTGTCCTTACATTCTCTCTCACCCCGTCTTCCCACCTTAACTTTGCACTTCCAACTTTCTTGGTTCCTTCTGGTAGTGCATTAAGTATCTTATTTATCATTCTGCCCTTAGCACGCAACATATGTCCTGCCCACTCCAACCTTCTGATCTTTATGCAATTAATGTTTGGTTCGCTATATAAATTATACAAATCATGATTATCTCTTCTTCCCCAGACACCGTTTTCCTCCGCTGGCGCAAAAATTTCCCTCAAAAGCCTTCTTTAAAATATACCCAGCTGTCTTTTATCAGATTTTGAGAGTGTCTAGGTCTCAGCCCCATATGTTAATATAGGCTTTGCTAAAACTTTATATATTAGGACTTGAGTTTTCCTGAGCAACAGCTTAGGCTTTAGATGTTTTCGGAGGAGGCGATGAAAGTACTTGTTAGCAGACAGTATAGATTCCTCATCTTCCACAGAGTCTTGAAGTATGAATGAGAGTGCGAATGTGTGCGTGCTCTAATGATTAAAACCCGACGTATACGAGTTAACACCATGATATACTCCAAAGGAGAGGGCCGCCGTTATGACCATTGGAGTTAAAGGTGGGGTATAAGTGGGGGCGGGAAGTAAACGTTTTTGAATTTCAGAGCTAAAATTGTTCTTCGAGTTAACTTCTGATCCAAGTTAGGTAAAGCTACGCACAACTTCAAACTTATACGTGCCAATTTCTATTAATGCAGATCCACTAAGGTAGTCTTTCTTGGTTACGGGCATATACTCAGTTTTTCCTTCGTTATTCTGTAAATTCATCTTTCTTGCCGCTTTTTCAAGGCTTGTGAAAGCTTCCCCACAATGCTCTTGGTGTTCTTGGGACTAAATCAATATCTGCATATGCCAAAATTTGAGCTGATTTATATAAAACGTGTTGATATTCGCATCTCAAATAAACTTCTCCTGAGCGATATTGAACAAAAGACACGATAATGCGCCTCTTTGCCTAACTCCACTCTTGGTCGTTACAGCTCTTGATAACATATATTATTCCATAAATGCATGGAATTTTCTTACGTTATTCCTTTCTTCTTCGTTGTTTGCTTTAAAGGCTAGATTATAGCCTAAGTAATTAAAGTTTCGCACTTGTTCTAATAATTATTTATCTTCGATCGCCTTACTTGTTTTACTATAGATGCCATTAATTTTGACTTTCCTATTGATATATTCAAACCATAATTCTGGGTAAATTTTTATAGTATATTTAATGCAGTTTAATTTGTTTCTATTCTCGTACATGTGCTTAATGTACTATTAAAACTATTTGAAGGCATTCTTGCAAACCTAGGTTCCTTCGACATTTTGATCAGTCTCATACTGCTAAATGTCGGGGACATTTTCTGCCCCAATTTTCTTCCCATTTGCATTTCATTTCTGTTATCATAGTGTCCAAAACCTTTTCAGGAATATATAATAAGAACGGACATTAAACACAATGAAAAATCAGCATTCAGTCACAGAGATTTTGTTACAAATCTTTCAGCAATAAAAACTAAATATAAAATCTGTGTCTTCTCTGTGCAGGGAAACAAAGAAGAATGGCTGGACGGCTTTCGTAACCCTTCTGTTGCTATTTGCGTTAATTCCTGAAACTAGGACATGCAGTTGGGATAAGGATTCAGGAGATTGCTTCGGCGAAAATCTGCAGAACATTCCAAATGACATCCCAGATAACATCCTGTACCTGCGGCTGCGACATAACAATATCTCGTCTCTAGAAGGTCTACCTCCTCAGATTCTGGAACTCGACTTGTCCGGTAACTGTTTCAGCTTTCTTGAAGATGAGGCTTTCAAAAATGTCCCAAATCTTCAAAACCTACGCCTCTCCGAGAACAGCATGAGGTCCATCCACCCCAAGGCCTTCAAGAATCTTGGGAAACTGAAGAAACTATTTCTCCACTATAACGAGTTGTCTTCAATTCCACCGAGGACGTTTGAGTACCTGATTGCTCTTACCGATCTAGACTTGGGCAATAATCAGCTGATGGAAATCAACTCGGGAAGTTTCAAGTATGTACAAAAGTCATAATACACTTTGCACTTGTTATACCGTAAGTAAATACGATATTCATGTAGATATTTCAGAAGGCTACGAGTTGTTTTAAAGCTGCACTTATATTATTTTGTTAATAAAACCTATTTCAAATATCAACTCTTGTTTCGCCATATGCTGAACTATCTCGTTGTTTATTAATATACCTATTGTTACACTTTTCTCTTTGAAAATCATTTCAAGCAAACATTGGTCATAGTACCTGCAGTCTGTTTTGCCCTTTTCTACTTTTATAAGTACCCTCTTGCACACAAAGTCTAACCAAGTTACTTTCAGAGAATTTATCAATCTATTCATTTTTATTTAAATAATACGCAGTGTAATGTAAATATGAACTAGCAATATTGTACTTCATAATAACTAAAACGTGTTCTGCTTATAGGTTTAATATTATAGACGTTTATAGCCTTTAGCTGTTTCATATCCTAATAGCAAATTTGCTCACCAATGACATATGCGCAAAAAATCTACATTCTAAATTACTCTTTATGTGCAAAATGTTCTACATTTTTATTTCTCAAAGCTGGCTCATAACTCATTACTGGCTCATAACGTTTTAAATGTTAAACCTATGAGCTGGATAACTATGTTCATAATTGTTAAGCACTTAATGTATTCTGTGATTGATGAAGAATTCGGTTGAACTTTTCCCACACATATTTAATTTAATACGTCAGAACAGTTTCGTTGTTTTATTGCGAAAATATCCAGTCGAGAAACTAAACCAAATTATTTGTATTGACATTGAGGAATAATGTTTGCAGAGGACTGAAGGAATTGCTATATATAGACCTGAGATATAACCACATCCAGGAATTGGAAACTGGTGCCTTTAGTGATCTATCCAAATTGAAGTATCTCGACCTCCGAGACAACAAGATCAAAGACTTGAAAGATGGTGCATTCAAGAACTTGGTGTCCGTTACTCTTCTTGAGCTTAACAATAACAAAATAGTCTCAATTGGACCGGAGCTGTTCAAAGGCAAGTTCTCTATTAGGATGGGTTTCCATGACTGAGTGTTCAACATATTAGGGCTATACTCCTTCCCAATGTGTAGCAGATGAATGCTTAGTAAATCATTTGTTACAGATATGACGGCTTTGCAGAAGATCTATTTGGACCACAACGAGCTTCGCACTGTGTCATCAAATGCGTTCGACAACTTGGAACAACTGGTGGAACTTGATCTCACTGAGAACAGCATAAGAGGTCTGGAACCTGGCACTTTCAAGAATCTCGATAAGCTGACTTCCTTGAAAATGGGTCACAATAATATATCAATACTGAAGAAGGGGACATTTGAAGGCCTGTCGCAGCTCTCTGATCTTGTCATTAGCGATAACAAAATAACCGGTATAGAACCAGGAGCATTTGCTGGTATGGGCAAGAAAAGTGCCGGAGTTAGAATTAACCTCGAGAACAATCGTATACATGCCATACCTTCTCAAACCTTCCAAGGAGCCAACAATGTCCACTTCCTCAATCTGGGTAGCAACAACATCACACAGATTGCGCCAGAAGCTTTCAAGGTGAGCATAACAATGGTTTTTGGTCAACTGTAAAATGATATGTGTGTTTGTTGCCCGCTTTTACTACATGCGGCACCGCAGGCGGCTGCCCAACCGTAGTTTCCAATAACTTTAGTTCCTTTAAGCTTTCATGCGTTCGGGAGACCCGGGCTGCATTCACGTTAGGCCGGTCATTATGACGATTAGTCAGTAGATGAATGATGGGATAATTCCTCTTTCATCTGCAACTGTACTAGCAACATAGCATCTGTACCCGCTGTAGTCCATAGCGTTCAGCGCAACGCTTACGGATAGCAGCCGGACACGTTTTTAGACAAACAGCCTTGACATTGCTGTTTGATTGCTTGGAGCTGGGTGTAGGAGGACTTTGTGCCAAAATGCACAATAACTACAAAGGCGTGTATGAACAGTTGCCCAAGTACAACGCAACGTGGTATTGTTAAATACAGACCCATTGATAGTTCTGTTGCTCGAGCATTATAGCTACTGGACTGGCACTTTCAGAATACGGCCAAACTCCTGAAGGGTAACATCACACTAACGTACAGTTCGTGGAATTTAGGCATGAAATAGAAAGTAATAAAAAGTTGGCTGGCCCCGTAGCTCAGTCGGTAGAGCACCTGCCTGCCGTACTAGGGGTTCCGGGTTCGATTTCCGGCTGGCGGTGGAAATTTTTCTCCTACCAAGATGATACCCCATCTTCCCCAGAGTCTCTAAGTATGAATGAGAGTGTGAATGTGTGCGTGATCTAATGATAAAGCCCACACGATTACAAGATAACACCTTCGATATGATCCAAAAAAGGAGAACGACCGCCGATATTACCACTGCAGTTAATAGAACGAAAAAAAAAACATTAGAAATAAGATGAATAGCGTTTTGTCTCCATCGCCATATCCCGAGTGAAAGCTCTTTTATAAATGTAGCCTTTCTGCAGGATGACGACTCAGGCAAGTAATTGCCAGTCCTTACTGTACAGGTCCGAATTACGTTATACTGATCTGCCGTCTCCTTGTATAGCAATGGTAACGAAACACTTAAAAGCAGTATCTAAACCACCCCTCCATTTTACATTGATTGTAATATCGTCCATTGCTCTGTTTTGTGTCCCTTGATTGTCTTGTACATAGCACAACTCCATAGACAGCTGGTACCGAACTGAACGGAGTCAAAGAGTGCTTATCTTAAAGTGGAAGTTTTATTTTGAAAAAAAAAAAAACAACCTATTTTTATCTAAAGGAACGTGTTACGTTTTATACACGTTACCGAATAGCAGACGTACTGAGTCTTTAAAATCACCTTGTGAAGTACTAAATTCCTTCACATGCATATAAAATAATTAAATGAACTATAATCTTCTCATTTCCCTTAAATGATTTGACTACGGCGTTGGTTTAGTTTCTTCTCCTTTTACTTACATCGCAATTTGCAGTGATTTAACTCTTGTAGACAAAAAGTAACAGAAGAGTAAACTTCTATATTAATAGTTTGTAGAAGAACGAGTAGAGAAGGTAAAGCAAACGAGACACATCAGTTATTTTACTGAGCAACTGAACTTACGAGGGCTGTTCAATAAAGAATGGTCATAATGCTTTTACGGTCATAATTTTTCGCACTAAAATTCAGTATTATTATATTCTGTTAGCTTAATGTGAAACAAACACGCCGTAGTAGTTTCATTGTTGGTACTCCTGGTTCCCGCCTGTGAGAACCAGGTATGTTCAAGCATATTCAGTATCGCTTACGGCTGCAATGAAGGTAACACGCGGCTCTGAAGTTGTGCTTTCGTCCCAACAAATCTTCAGCTGAGGCCTATACAATGTTACAGGAGGCCTATGGAGAGTCTGTTCCTCCCTACAGCATAGCTCGAAGGTGGTTTAAAATGTTTAAAGAAGGGAGACAATCAATTTCAAAGGAAGGTGGACCCGGTGCTCCAGTTACTGCTCTTACGGAAGAAAACATCGACACTATTGCTGCCATTGTGAGAGAGGATCGACGAATTACCTTAAGATCACTTTCTGAAATACTGAACATTTCATTTGGAACCACCCACAAGTTGGTGATAGAAACATTACAAATGAGACGTGTTTGTGCACGATGGGTTCCAAGATGGCCGCATATTGCCAATGTTGTTGCTGAATATCTTGCAAAAATCAACGTGAAGTGCACCTCTCTCCCTTCCTATAATCCGGATTTAGCCCCATGCTACTTTTTTGTATTCCCTAACTTGAAGAAACGCCTTCGTGGGAGGCATTATCCATCATCAGAAGCAGTGGTGAAGGCTGCGGAGACGATTATGAAGAATCTCTCAAAAAATGCTTACCAACATATTTTTGAAGACTGGCAGAAACGCTTGGACAAGTACATCGCATTCAGGGGAGACTATTTTGAGAAGGACCATCAAAATTATGAGGATGAGTAAAGGTACGTTGTCAAAAAAAATTGTTATCATTCTTTATTGAACTGCTCTCGTAGAATATTTTCTCGATAGGACGTAGATTTAGCAGAAAGGGAATGTGATACCAGCGTTTTCTGGAGAGTGAAAGTGAAAATGAAATAAGGCCAAATTTTATACAAAGTTAATCCTAGAAATGACGACTGCTTGTTTTCATATAAATGGAAAAATTAACAAAAACAACAATTAGTTATACAAATGAAGCGCATTTACTTAACTCCGTTATTTAAGAATTTGTCATTTGTATCCACAACTTACGTCAATCTCTAAGATGTTCGTGCAATTTGTCATTTGTATCCACTACCTACGTCAGTCTCTAAGATGTTCGTGCAATTTGTCATTTGTATTCACTACCTACGTCAGTCTCTAAGATGTTCGTGCAATTTGTCATTTGTATCCGCAACCTTCGTCAATCTCTAAGATGTTCGTGCAATTTGTCATTTATATCCACTACCTGCGTCAATCTCTAAGATGTTCGTGCAATTTGTCATTTGTATCCACTACCTACGTCAGTCTCTAAGATGTTCGTGCAATTTGTCACTTGTATTCACTACCTACGTCAGTCTCTAAGATGTTCGTGCAATTTGTCATTTGTATCCGCAACCTTCGTCAATCTCTAAGATGTTCGTGCAATTTGTCATTTGTATCCACAACCTACGTCAATCTCTAAGATGTTCGTGCAATTTGTCATTTGTATCCACTACCTACGTCAATCTCTAGGATGTTCGTGCAATTTGTCATTTGTATCCACTACCTACGTCAATCTCTAAGATGTTCGTGCAATTTGTCATTTGTATCCACTACCTACGTCAGTCTCTAAGATGTTCGTGCAATTTGTCATTTGTATCCACTACCTACGTCAATCTCTAAGATGTTCGTGCAATTTGTCATTTGTATCCACTACCTACGTCAATCTCTAAGATGTTCGTGCAATTTGTCATTTGAATCCACTACCTACGTCAGTCTCTAAGATGTTCGTGCAATTTGTCATTTGTATCCACTACCTACGTCAATCTCTAAGATGTTCGTGCAATTTGTCATTTATATCCACAACCTACGTCAATCTCTAAGATGTTCGTGCAATTTCAGCAAGCAATGAACTTGGAATAATTGGAAATTATTGTCTATATATCGTCTAAATCTTGTGTGATTTTCCTGTTCGGTCGATTCTTCAAATCATCTGTGACAAATGATGGAAGTCCTGCTGGACTAAACAATCTAAAAATCTAAAAAATGTATACCAGGTTTTTAAATTTTTCGTTCATTACTCTCTCAGCACACATTTCCTTGAGGTGGCAGTGCATATCTGCAGGATTCAACTTCAGACATTCATAAAACTCAGAGGCGGTTGTACTTTCTATCGTACAGTTCATTCTAAACAACCATAGAATGCACAATGTCAACTTATTTCGTCTGACATTCACACAACATTGAAAAAGTATGTAAAAGAATGCTCGAACGGTCGGTACTCCCCGAATTACCCTCGCAACTTAAACTGTAAATTGCACAACTTTCTCTCCTATATAGATTTTCCCTTTTGGAGATCACATTCAACAGGTCCAGGGAATATTGATACATGAGCTTTCAATGTTAGTAATTTGGCTGTTAACTAATAAAGTTTGCAATTTTCTTTCCTCAGTGTAATCATTGTGGCTGTTCTAGGGACTGAACACATTGGAGTATCTAATCTTGGAAGGAAACCAATTCTCCACTCTAGGGGTCAATGCTCTAATTGGATTGGACGCTCTCAAGGAACTTAATCTCAGAAACTGTGGAATTTCCCACCTCGATGATGGTGTCTTCTCCCCATTAACAGAGAATCTCCAGAAATTATACCTGGGTGACAACAAGATAACCGTTCTGACAGCCGGAATGTTCTCAGGTCTAAAATCGCTTGAAACGTTGACCTTATTTGGCAACGTCCTCGAGGAGATAGAACCTGGTGCATTCAAGGATCTCGTTAATTTCAGAGGCAATTTGCATCTCGCAAGGAACAATCTAAAGGTCCTTCAACCGGGAACTTTTGAGGGCCTCAAAAAAATATATATACTCATCCTTCACAGGAATCCTTTCACGGAGATCAAAGCCGGGGTTTTCCGTGGCATGGGGTTTCTGGAACACATTGAAATGGAAAATAACAACATAGAAGTTCTGCATGAAGGCGCCTTTGAAGGTAAGTTTGATTGTATTGTAGTGTAAAATAGTTGTGAGTGAATGAACCTTTTGTTGATTATAAAATCATACAATTTAACAATTACTAACATTAACACTGTTCTGCGAGGATTTGACATTTTGGCTCCTATTTCGCAGTCATCTCCGACAGTTTTTAATGTGATCTAGATCTACTTTCACTGTGACTGCACTTGGTTCACAAGGTCACTTCATTAATCTGTTCTAGTTCCATTTTCCTCGCCATTTCACTTTTCTTCGTGGCGTAGGCCAAGTAATAAATTACACAGAGAAAAGCTTCTTCTTCCGTTGCTTTATTCAGCGGAGAATCAAATACAGGAGGTCTCTAATCTCCCATGACAGCCGCACTCAATGTATGTCACAAATTCAGTTACAGAAGGGCAGCTGATGACGCAACAGAAATAAATTCATCAACTTGAGGGAACGTTCGCTTATATAATGGTTGGAAATCTCCATAGAACATTTTAAAGTGTTTTATAGATAGGCAAAGCAAAACTTACAGATGATCTGTTTTCTTGTTAAGAATAAAATCACGTCTATTTATGTTGTTTTATCTTTTAAGCTGTCCAGTTGTTACCTTCCAGTAAGCTTATATCTACAACTAATATTCTGGTTATTGTATGTTAAACCTTCATTCTATGTACAAATTTAATGTTGAACATATACTTAGCTGAGTGTTTTCTTCCTGTTTACCTTCTTACTTCGTTGTCTGTGAAACATATTCTTGTTTTTCTTAAACAGTCTCCTCCGCTACTTCTCTCTTACGATCTGGACCTCCCGAATGTAGGACGCAGAAGAAACCGCCTGAACCATCCCACTGGGTCTACAGTCGGGACGAGAAACGAGTTGATGTAAATAACGGATCAAATTTCACCAAGGCATCTGATTTTGGTTTCCAAACATAGCGTATACAGGGATTTTGTGGAAGAATATTTATTAAAATTAATTGACTAATTGTGGTTAATTATGAAGCTAGACTGATCGAGTTAGATAGCTCCATAGCAACCTCTGAGGCTCCCAATGGATAGGTGCCGGGTTCGACTCCGTAAATCACTGATTCAACTTGAAGTTTTTGTGGTTGATTGGTGTGTTTGTAGTTACACTTTTATCTAATTGTAATCGTTAACATTAATTTGAAAACAAGCACATGTTGGTATTTCAGTGAAGTCTCAAGCTTGTTAATTCTCTGCTACCAGATCTGAGGCACCTGCTGACCCTGTCGATGTCATTTCATAAGGTGAAGACTTTGAAACCAGGAGTGTTCGACTCTTTGGAAAGATTGCACCGCTTGACCTTGAGTCATGGCATGATTGAAATTCTTCCCGCCAATGCATTCAGAGGCCTCAAGAGTCTGTGGCGCTTGGAAGTGAACGACAACCGCATTAGGACTGTTGAACCTGGAGCTTTTTCTGACCTGAATAGCGTTGTCAAAATGGACCTTAGCAATAATCAGATAGAAGTTATACAGGATGAGACATTCGTGGGCCTTGACGCGATGACCGAGTTACATCTGAACCACAACAATATCCGGGAACTTGGCACCCATGCATTCAAGTAAGTCCAACTTCAACCTCGTGTTGTCATATTTGTTCGTGGTTATTTCTATAACATGGATTTGCTAGACGCGAGCATCACTGCATGAGATATACCGTGAGCACGGGAAGTATTCGTACTCCACTAAATATCTAAACGAAGTAGCCATTTTGAAAAAATTTTAAAGGAAATATTTTAATTCACTGAACCGATAGGCGATTGCTTGGATATGACTTTATTTTTTTTTCAAAAATAAACATAATTTATACCCAAAACTTCACTTCTGTAAAAATAAAAGGGAATCACATATTTTTGAGCCACAGAAGGTAATCGCACACTCCAAAAGCAGTGCACATTATTACAAAAATATTCAGTGTTACGTTTGATAGTTTTTAGCTTTAATTATAGCCTCTAATCTTCTTGGTAGATAATGCATAAGCTTTTTAATGGTTGTCCCCGTAGTCAGTCGCTGGAGCATGTACCTGATATGCAAGGGGTCCCTGGTTGGATTTCCGCTTTGGGGTGGGGAGTTTTCTCCACCAACATGATTCCCCATCTTCTCCAGAGTTTGGAAGTATGAACGAGGGTGTGAATGTGTGCGTGATCTAACGAATAAAATACACAAAGTACAAGCAACCCAACGAATACGAGTTGACACCATCCATACGTTCCAGAGGAGAACGGCCGCCGAAATGACCGTTGCAGTTAAAGGCAAGCGGGGTATAAATGGGGAGGAAGAAGTTTTTTAATATCTGTGTTTGGTGTTTTGTTGGAAATAGTCCGTTTCTTTATCGTTTTCCCAGGATGCTCAATAGGAGGGGTACGAACGTTATACAACAGTAGTCGGGAATTAAACGCAGTATGCTTTGGATCATAAACATCCGGCCTTTTTTGGAGGTTCATTTTCTCAACTCTTGCTTCATATACTTCCTGTGATCCATTATTCCATCGATATGTGCAGATTGCCGACACCTGACATGCTAATGCAAATCTTCACCGTTTTTCACCATGGGAATTACATTTTGTCTTGCCAATTTCTTATTTGTTTTCCTCCTCTACAGTCCGAGCCAAACTGGTTCTGTTTAACCCACAAATCTACACTATTTTCACGGCCCTTTGAAGTGCATTCTATGCAGTTTTTTTTTCTTCAGTTCTGTGAGATGATATAGAAGTTCTTCCGTGTTATTCTGCCTTTATACGTTTTGATATTATAAACAGATCTTACAATGCTCTCTGAAACAATAGTGCTTGCCCTGTGTAACTCAGTAACAATATGGAAAGTAGTCATTCCCAGATTAGTTTTAGTGCAACATATCGCTCTCATCTCTAGCCGTGAGGATTTTAAACCTACCACTTCTAGGTGTGTTTAGGAAACATTTCCTGGCTCCTACGCAGTCAGTGATGCTCTGTACGGTTGGCCGTGAGCTCCCTACTATTTGCGAAATCTCGGAAAAGGTCTTTTTTGTGATTACTGTGCAGTCAAATTATAGTTCTTCTCTCTGCAGTATTCGTTTCATTCTTTCTTTAGCCCAATTTTACTTTACTGCCACTTGATAAGAATTTGTGCATACAGGTAACTTGCTGTGTGACAAACGAATGTAGACGACTCATAAACAATGGGTAGCATGTAGCGTAACCAGTATTTTCAGGGTAGTGCCCTTTCGTGTACGAATATGTACCTGAGGAATTCACAGATTACCTCTGTTTTTAAAGAAGTGACAGCTTGTTTATAATTTATTTCTGTTTTCTTTACAAAAATATTGTCTTATTGAAGCTGCCACCTGCCAATCCAATAAATGTCGCTATATTCTTTAAATATTATTCAGAGTATGAACTCACATCGAGGGTTCTTTAGTGCACGAATACTTTTCGTTCTCACTGTGCATGGTGAATGAGATCACAAGTAGTAACCATTTACTTAAAGGAATACAGCGTTAAAGGTTCCAGACCAATTATTAGCAGCCCAAGTACTTCGAGAACTTTCATCTGAGTTTGACTTCACACCTACGCATAGTTTCAATGCAGACCAATACCTGTCACTTTGAAATTTTGAACAGGAGTGGGCATCAAATAGGTAACCATTGGATAAGGTTCTTAAATACAAGCAACTTTTGTAGTTGATGTTATTAGTTTTTATCAGTTACCGGTTATTAAAACGTAGTTTGTTTGAAGCCTTTTTTCTACCAAATGCACTGTTCGCCTGTGTTTCGAGTATAGTCGAATAATCAGTTACAGACCTATGAGTATCGTTACGCTACAGTTATGAGAGACCTAGATTTGCAGTGAACATAGGCCTATCTTGCCCAGTGTATCCCTGTTTCTGACAGAGGTACCACCTGAGAAAGTCCTACTTGATGCCCTTCAACAGTGCTTCTGACGTAACGGTAACCCTCCTCAGTACAAACGTGGTGCACTTGACCATTTTAAAATAACTTTCCCAGAAACTAAGATAGAAATAAGAGATCCTGTTTTGTCGTAAACTTGTTCACTTATCTTGAATTTTACTTATGGGAAAATATGAAATTTGTGGTCTGCCTTTCATTTTAAGAATTCAGATGCATTAACTTGGAAGAGTTAGTTTTTGGATCAGGTTTCTCTAACTCATAATGGATCCATCTGCCATCATGTGTCAATCCTGAAGGTTAATACCAAGATCCGAGAAACTATATAGTCACAATTTTAAATCAAGGAAGCACAATGGCCCCAAAAAGAAAGAATCGAATCAGCTTATAACGTTACGATACACCTGTGATATTAACGCTAAATAATTTGATAACCTCCAAATGAAGAAAATATGTATTTACTTTGCACTTATGTGATCAAGTTACTTACTATCGCGTTCCAAACATAATTGTAAATACAAAGAGATAATTATTAACATCAGTGAAGCGATGTTTTATAATAAACAAATGATAAAATTACATTTCTTCGCTGTTCGCGAAATACGTCTCTTCCAGAAACATGATGGTCAGGAAGTACGGTACTTTCTTGCCAACCAGTATCAGTTCCATTCATTATGTTTGGGATGTATATTGTTACCGTAGCATTGTTGTGCTGCTGCCACGGGCCAGAGCCAGGCGCCTGGACAGGAGAGAAAGAGACAAAGAGCGGCTCCGGAACGTTCTGTACTTTGTTGTTGCCACGAAAGTTCTCGGAAGGTCTGCGGCTTTCTAGAAACAATGGCTGGGGAGGTATTAATACCCCGCAAGGTGTTAGAGCGGCAGTTGTTTGTTGGTTATTGCGACATTCGACTATTGAAGTGTACCGCAGTAATTTCATTTATTTGTTTTCGTACAGCAATATACCGAGTCAACCTTGAAGACAGCTGATTCTCAATTTCACGTCATTTTATTTCAGCAAAAGTTCTTTTAAATTTGTGAAATCCAGATATCCGAGTCTACGTAACCTATGCAGTCACAATATATTATGCGTAAACTTTGTAGCGTTTGTGATGACTAGGGCCCGGGTAGTTACGCACTAAAAATCAGTAAAATATGTACATATGTGTATTTTAAAATACCGAAATATGTAATTAAACTACTCAAATACAAAGAAATGTGTAACATCATAATACCAAAATCTCCCTACATGTTTTTGAATTAGATATAGTAAATTCGAGATGTATGTAAATAAGTCAAAAATTGGAATTTGCATATTGCTCCTAATTTTTTTAATACGATTACCGGCAATAAGGTACAAACATGTGTTTCAAATTCTCAAATATAAAAATTCTTCTGTTGTCGCGTAATATGGCTTTGTGCTGACTGAATGATCGTTCAACTTCACATGAAGTAGGTAATGGGCACATATTTAAACCTGCACAAGTCTTATGCTGTGTACTCAGTTTCCAAGTCTTCGGCACTAACTTGATTTAGAATTCTGTTAATAGCATTGATTGTCTTGAATCCTGGGTTTTTCTTCAAACTGGATGAGAGTTTATCCTTCACTGCAGCTCCAACCGGCCCTTGAAGACTTTCCAGAGAAGTGACCACAGAAAGGCAACATCAAGGCTCTCGGAGAGTTTAGACGATGATGCCTCCAACGATTTAATGGCAATGCATAAATTGGAAAAATTGCATTGAATGTAGGCAATATCATGTTTAAGTTTCACATCACTGAATGATTCCTTGGCTGATTCAACAGAAACTGCAAATTGGGAATCGACGTGCTGAGAACTTGTTTCCCAGAATCAAAATTCTTCGCGTAGTAGCCTACAGTTTCCCCACTTACAGCTTAAGATTGGCTGAGGAAGAAGTGGTAGCTGAGGAAACAGTTCATTTGATTTATCAACTCTGTTCTAAGCATTTAAAAACACTGTCTTTGTATTCGAAATGAGTGTGACAAAATTAGAAAATTTAGAACGAACCAGTTCTGCAATGCGATGGAATGCATGGACAAGACATGTGTGATGTAACATTTTAAGATATAAAAGTTGCAAAACCCTGGAAGCTTTGCACATATATTGTGCTGCATCCTTCACAAGAAGGAACAATTGTGTTTCACCCCATCGGGCCACAAAAGTCCCATTGCAACATTAAATAATTTAGCAATACATCGATGGTTGCATTTTGGTAGCACCTCACAAGTTAACAACAGAGGCTTACTCACTTCATTATCTCTCAACACGCCCACTATAACAATTCCAATATGTCTTCTCTGTGTCCGATATAACTTTACGTTGGGGCGGACGTAAATTAAATTAAAAAATGTCTTCTCTGTACATCAGTTGTTTCGTCAATTGAGAAGCAAATGGGATCATAAACACCAATTTCAAAACGAATAGAGCTTATTGTTTGCGTATATAACTCAGGAACATAGTTCTTTCTGATTGTAGATTCATCTGACTCAGTTTCATGTATGTATTTCTCAAGAAATTAACTTAGCATTGGACTTTTTAATCTCCAGATAGGGATATCAGCACAAACCATAGCACGGCAAAGATCACTTGCAAACTCAGATTTCCCATATCCTGGGGGTGTCTCAGCCTGAGGATTACTGAGTAACAACTGCTTTTGAGATGTGGTCTTCGAATCACGGGCCTGATGACGTAACGTGGATACATGTTGCAACGCTTGAATGTATAAAAACGTGCGGTTGCGTCTGTGTTGGCACACACGTGTTAATCTCTGTATTCCACAGCAGCCCTGGCTGGTCTAGACTACGAAGAGAGATCAGACTGAGATGAGTGATGAAAATGGAGAAGTATGGACACATTTCATTTGGAACAGATATGTCATAGTGTTGCCCATACTAGTTTCTGTTCTGTATTGCTTTGGTCTAGCACTACAGTATTTGACAATTAAATATAACCACAGCTCCCTTTTAGGCTCAGGAGCGAAGGAGAAAGGGTAAAAGGCTAAAAAAAGTAAATTGAGTGCTAAAATCAGGTACGGATTATATTCTAGATGCTCTCCGGCAGGAAAGTTCCACATCTTATTTTAGACAAGGATTGTCATAGGTGGTTCTCGTAACATAGGCTTTACATCAGTACCATTCCCTCTACTCGACAAGGGCCGTCTTAGAATACTTTAATAATGAATTGAGTAAAATATGGTTTGCTAACATATTAAAGATTTTCTGAGAGTGTTGAGTAAAATATGTTTTGCTAACATATTAAAGATTTTCTGAGAGTATTGAGTAAAACATGTTTTGCTAACACATTGAAGATTTTCGGAGAGTATTGAGTAAAAATGTTTTGCTAACATATTGAAGATATTCTGAGAGCATTGAGTAAAACATGTTTCGCTAACATATTAAAGATTTTCTGAGAGTATTGAGTAAAATATGTTTTGCTAACATATTAAAGATTTTCTGAGTGTGTTGAGTGAAATATGTTTTGCTAATATATTAAAGATTTTCACATATTAAAGATTTTCTGAGATTTATAATCGTAATGTTACAGGGGACTGGGCAACTGTCTGTCTGAGCTGCATCTGGACCACAACCAGTTGGAGAATCTTCCATCAGGAATATTCGCAGA
Organism: Mantis religiosa; assembly: GCA_030765055.1. NCBI lineage: Eukaryota > Metazoa > Arthropoda > Insecta > Mantodea > Mantidae > Mantis > Mantis religiosa. The sequence continues at coordinate 88,504,834 of CM060952.1, forward strand.
TCTGCCTTATCTCAGTCACCTACACTTGAGCAACAACCGCCTAACCGAGTTTGACGCTGTCACTTTATCACTTAATAAATACATGATGACAATTTACCTAGCGAATAACAGAATCCGCTTTACAACTCCTATCAACGGAATCAACATCCTTATGAAGTTCGACATTTCAGGAAACTCCCAACTATTAAAATTACCCAGCGATGTCTTCAGCAGCATGACTAACCTGAAGGAACTAGATATCTCATATTGCTCACTGAAGGAGATCCCAGAGGATACTTTCAAGAATAACAAGGAACTCAAGAAGTTGAAACTTGGACACAATGATCTTAGTACGCTTAATGTTGAAATTTTCAGGGAACTGCCGGACTTACGTCAACTAGATCTGCAAGGGAATCCTCTGAAATGCGACTGTACACTCCGCGAGCTTCTCATGTGGACAAAGGAGAAACACATCGCCGCCAACAACGTGCAGTGTGGAGAAGTATTCCCCGAGAACTGGGAGATTACCGAGTACCTGGCATGTGATGGTAAGAAACACATTGACACTGGTGACAAAGGAATGATGCAATATAACTTTCTGGAAAACTTGCTGGCTACAATATTAGGCTGAATGTGTAATATTGTTTCAAATAATAAAGAACACTAACCATCATTGTCTGTAGTTGTTCTGAACCAGTCCTTACATCTCGTAAACATATGACAAACCTTGCCTACAGCTGTTTACTTTCAGAACCTTTCAAAAACTGTCATCATTACCTTCCACATGAACATGTGTTGTACTTTACAATATCAACACTGTATGGTAATGAAAAACATACCCTTTTAAGAAAGCATGAAAAATCATTAATATCTTATTATTTACTTGAAAGTATAGTATCTTTGATAGCGTGCCTATTGTTTATGAAAACTATATACCTCGAAAACAGTTTGGCACTTTACACAAAGTCGTGTTTTTTGGTTAAAACACTGCTCATCGCTTCATTTTATTTTTCAGGTCTTCCACAGTTCCTGCTTCTCCAATATTTTCCTCACTTTGAAAATACCTTCACAGGTGTAGTACTTATTTCGATGTTAATTTCTTGACATTCGTAACAATAGGGATCAACTTATGGCTCTAATATATTCAATACCATTGTTTTTCATCAGTATCATAGTCTGTGACACTCTTGGGTTTACAGTGGTATGATCTGCTAAGAACTCAGTCACTGCCTCAGCATGACTGTTGATTCTCCAGTAATAGTGACCTGCTGATAGATACAAGGTGAGTATCTGAATTACATTTATTAACATACTACGCTCAGTCACCGTCCTTACTTTTTGAAATACGAAAGGATAATAACTCATCTAGTCCAATTATGAGCTGCTTTATTCATTTGAAGAGTATGCTGCTACAAGGGCACTTCATTTTCCATACCAGAATCCTTTTTAATCTCTTCTGAGTAAAGTTGTTTATCCGGAAATGTATACCACAGCTACGTCACCACATCACATCGCAATTAGGATTTCATTACGGAGGAGATTCGGTACGTAGGCCACCATGCCGGGTCCATTGTTCCTATGACCCCAAGTGAGGCATCCCCGGGAGGAAGGATGAGGTGAGAGGAGACAGAGGGCGGCCGACCCAAGGAGCCACGGCAGGACAGAGGGCAGGGTCCCTACAGTTTACTTGGATAGAGACTTCCCCCGACAGGCCAGGACAACGCACACGCTCCCCTACTGCGGCACGGCAACGAGCCCAGCAGCCGAGCCCCAAACGTCCCAGGCTGGCGGTCCGAGCCCCTAATGTCCCTGGCTGGCGGTCCCGAAATGGTCCTAGGTGAGTAGTGCAGACCGGCAACCGACCTACCAGAGGAGAAAGTAGTTTTGCTCAGAGCATATTATCATGTCATGCACCGCCGAGACTACCGCCGACACTTCTAACCTGAAAGAGACCACCAGATGAGAGATGATGTGAAATGATAATGGAGATGAAATGGAGGGATAGGAAATTCGGGGGATTTAATTAACCTACCCAGCATTCGCCTAGCGATCAGGGAAAACCCCCGAAAAACACATGGGAATCGAAGCCGGACCTCCCGAATGCGGACCACAGACAAAACCATCCCGCTCGGTTTACGTCGTAATTGCTTTACTAAGAATTGGTTTCTGAAATACCTTTCCGTTGAATACCTGATAGTAGTAGAATCCTGCAAAGACAGGCCGCTTTGAGCCATTCATTATTGGCTCCTTAATCTTTTCTTTGTGTATCATTATTGATAATAATAACATTTAGTTTTTCAAAGTCTTATTTCACAAAAGTGTAGCACTAAATAAAAATAAAAAGTTCTTCAAATAATTTCGTACTCCCTCTGGTGGTAAGTTAGAAAGAAATTGAAGATAAACTATATAATGAGTAGTATTTTAAATTAGCAAAATTATCATTAAAGAGATAACGACCAAATAAGTTTCACATGCTTTACGTGAAAATGGCATTTAAATGGCAGAACAGTAAAACTACAGTTTTATTCCGACTAGGGCAATCTTTCAGGTTATGTTTGGTAGTAATGTTAAAATAAACTATTTTTGCATCTTCCGCAAATACTGTGTATTTTCTCTTTATTTCACCCGAAAGCTGTACGAGACTCCCCGACTTAGAAAAGAAAGCAATTGTAGAAAACGAGCGTATGTGTTCCTTCATTTGTCTGTATATGAATGGTATAACATTTTTAAAGCGTATGACAAGATTTTTAAGAAGTATCTTCCTCCCAAATTATCCTATACATCCAATATTTAAAAAAAATGTGATTTTCAAAGACGGTTCTAATGATTTTGATTAAAGTACCATGAGTATGTTGAAGATATTTTTAATAAAAATGAAATGTTTATTTGAAGTCTTCTTCAATCTGAATAACCTTTGAGTAATGGTAAACTTAAAACATAAATAATATATTCAACACAAAAAGTTATGTCGTTAAGGCATACAAATTATATCAAATGCTTTGCACAGCTAACCTTTGCTGTGAAATTCCATGTTATTTATTTGAATCTTCGAACACTTATGATTTCCTATTTGAGAAAAGTTTAACTTCTTATAAATGTTTATGTCATTTACAATGATTAAACAAAAATATAAGGTTTCGAAAGAACAATTGAATCAAGAAGATTGAGAAGAGAAGGTCATGTGTAACACAAGGGGAGGCGTTATTTACAAATAACTATTAATATCTAACATTTAGGATAAATAGAAACCTTACGTACCTACCTGTAGAGTATACGAGTATCATTGTTAAGCATTGTTACTAATACAGTAATACTCTTAAGCTGATAGATATCCCCAGGGTCATACTCTCCAAAGATCTACAGTGGCCTCTACTCGAGGTTAAAAGGTTAACGTTATCCTTAATCGCCTCATTTTGGAATATTTTTGGCAGATACCACAATAATGTTCTACATGTAAACATGATAAAGCTATGGAATTTTTTTCAGTTAATCAGATTTTAGCACTAAGTATGTTAATATTTTACATAACGTGATTGCTGACCTTATAAATGAAAGTTGCAATTAAACATTTGGTGTATAAACATATGAATTCAGTAACATAGGTATGAAGAACGACGAGCAAGACCGCCTGAAGAGTACACTGAAATAAAAGTTTTCAATTGTCCTGTAAAGCTTTTTCACTTTCTATAGCACATACCTAGTATTACGTTACATCCAAAATTCGAGACCGACATTTCACGAGAAGTGCATTCGAACTCGATGCAGTTATGATTTATTAGGATAGAGACCGTTTGTTTGCCTCAGATTCACGTTGGCGGTGATAGATACGGTAACGTCCTAATAGAGACTACTGTTTAATGTTTTAATGGTTTAGTAGGCAGTAGTTTACAATATTTTGACTTCACAAGCGTCACTGTCAATTCTAAGTCAATCTTCTCTGACACTTTCTTTCATTTTGTTCGCGATCAATACTCGCTGTGTGAACATTGATGTAACCTCACTCGGTAACCACCGATACTTAATGTCGCAGCAAAGCACTCACGGTGACTAACCACCAAGCCCCTTGTACAGTCGTTCATCTTTCTAGAGAGTTCTAGAACATTTTGAGGCCAGGATCGCTGTTTATTTTGGGTGATCAGCTAACCTACAAGCTTTGCTTCTGAACGTCCAGCACAAAATAACCTACCTCTATTAACATCAAAAGTGTTGGGGCGGTATTGCTCTTGGAGCAATGGAAAGTAGAAAGGCACGTGGCCATATGATCCCAAGCAAGAGGGTAACCAGTGAAAGTTAAACCGAGGAGAACGTTTCTCACGAGCTATATACATCTTAATTCGGATCCGTGGGGGAAGAGCAAGTTCCTTCAATCAAAATCGTCTCGCAAATTTTTCAGGTTTTTAGCCTTCATTTGTAAATTTTACAACTAACATTAAGTTCTTTGGACGAAGTCCTTTCGTGATGGAAACATAAATGTTAGATAATTTATCACTTAGAGATAAGACCTGTTAATTGAAAGTGATTAAGTGTCGAGTAGTGGAAGAAGAGTATATCTCAACTTGAAAGTGTGCTTTGCCTGCTATACATTTTATTTTTCTGTCGATAGGAAAACAGACATTTAAAACATATGAAACTATAATATGGGACATGTTATTGAAATAATAAACAGAAATTTTATATCCGCATAGTTCATATTTGATTATTAAATAACTGGGTTCCACTATTTGTATGGGTATAATGATAACCGGTCAGTCGGCGAATGTTACTGATAATTGAGGTCCATTACTGCTTCAAAGTATCAACTCTCTCAAACTAACCGAACATCTAACAAGTGAGAGTTCCCATTTCAAATACAGAAGTCTGGATCGTTTCTCTACCACGTGTACGAGAGTACTGCGTTCCACCTAAACATTTGGTACTGAGATTTCACCGTAAGTATACGTTTTGGTACATCTTGAAATTAAAAAATAGTGTTTTTGGAAAATGGCTGGTAGATTTGTTTGTGTGGGTGACACGAAGACTTCCAAAGACATTTCTCCACTCCAGACTACACTTTATATGAAGCGATTTTAAAAAAGATTGATTTTCTGAAAAACAACCCGCGGTTTTGATTAAAATACCGTATAGATAGTAATTTCAGGAAAAAGACATCTATATCCTGAATTTTCTGGAAATAGTCTGTGGAATCCTCGTCATTTTTATGAGTCCTTTCTAACTCGGAAACCGTAAGAGATACACAAAATCTAACTACGAAAACAACACAGATGTTAAAGCACACAATTTAAGTTAAATAATGTTTTCTAAAGCCTTTACCATTTGCGAGTAAATTAGTTTGGATGTTGGAGTTCTTACGCTTTCTTCAAACCGGAAGTCATCTGCGTTTTTATGCCTCCCATGCAAACAGAATAGAAGGTCAAAGTCATCACACAGTATGACGGTAAAGCTCCATGGGTGCAATTGTTGTCCATGAAGGAGAAAGTCATGTTTAATCGTGGCTGTATTATTCAGATTAAGACGTCCAGGATTTTAGGATGGGCAATGAGCTCTCTTTCCAGAGATGTATACTGCAGGTAATTATTGATGTTGTTTAAATCTTTGTTAATTATAATTGGTCGCACTCCGACATCCATTTGTCGGACTTAACCATTATATTAATTATAGTTCGTTGATTATGTTATATAATGCGAGGCATGAACGCCCCTGATCACCTGTTCCATAGTTGTAAGAGAGGAATATGTGGATCATTGCAATAAATGGGAAAGAGTAGGGCTGGCATGGACGAGGACAGGGACACTTTCTGAAGGGGCTAAGGGGGGAGATAAAAGAGGTGTGTGACACATGTGGGGTAAAGAGAGCATGGAGCATTATCTGACAGAGTGCAAGAAAATAGCGGAGTGGAGAAATAAGGCATGAGAGAAAAATATGGATGAAATGGACAAAAATAAAATAGTAGCCATGAGGTTGTTTACAGGAAAAGGAGAGAAGAACAATAAGATTTTGGGAGAGTTCTTGAAAAAGATGAAAGAGAAATGGAGTAGGAGAAAAAAGAGCAATAGAGAACAGAGAAGAGAGGAGAGAAGCAAGGGAGAGAGTAAGGATGAAGTAGAGGGAGGGCATCTCGAGGTGAGCCAAAGGCCAGGGAGCCAGGTAACCAGGGGGCCAAGAAAATAATGAACGGCTAGACTATGATTTGTACTAAGTGTAAGGGAAGCAATAGAAAATGTTGTGAGATATTGTACATTATGTAAATGAGAATTAAGGTACATTCAAATCAGTTGTAACTATTATCGTGCCCAGCAAATGGTCTTGAAGGAACTGTAAAACATAAATGAGGTCTGTACGCAAGATTTCAACGAGTTACATGCCTGCCCCTTCTATCACATTTGCTTTCAAGTTAGCACTTAAACTGTGACCAATATTAAAGTCGGATAAAAACTTTAAAATATAAATTATAATCTTATAATAATGGACAAAAGTTTATTTTCTAATCATGATTACACAAAAATCCTGTCTCCTCCCGATAAATATAACACGAGCTATACATTTTTCTTAATTTCAAATAGTTGTCATCACTCATTGTTCTTTTTTTCTGGTCCATTTATTCCCCGCCTTTAACTCCAGTGGTCATATCGGTGACCGTTCTCCTTTGGAAGGTGTTAACTCGTATTCGTTGGGTTTTAATCATTAGATCACGCACACATGCGCGCTCTCATTCATACTTCCAAACTGGGGAAGACGAGGAGTTATCTTGGTCGGAGAAAAATTCCCACTCTCACAGCCGGGATGTGAACCCGGGATCTCTAGCACGGCAGGCAGGTACTCTACCGCCTAAGCTATATGGCCAGCCATCACTAATTGTATCAAAACAGATAAATCTGGAAAATCCCGTCACACAACGCTCATCTGAAGTAAAATCATATAGGATCCAGAAAATGTATTTCATTGCATATGAGAGTCCCTAGTTGTTTACCGTGAAAAATAAGAGTAATTTGGAGGAATTAATGTCTTTTTCCTACGACGTTACGACGTTCTTTAAGCAGAAGAAGGACTTTTAAAACTTTTAACAACTTCATCCACACATGAATACCAGATTATCGACGCTGAGGAAATGTGCAGTAAACTATTCATCAGTGTGCGAGATGTGACCTCGAAAAAGTTGACCAATGAAGTTTTGAATAAATATCTAAAGATTCCACTTGTCAACTGGAACTCTTCCTGTTAAATATGAATAATTAGGAACACCACAAAGCATTATAGCTTTAATATTCCTTTTGCAAATTAATAATTTTGTCTGTAAAACACATACAACTTTAATAAACGAGGGAGTGATATCACTCAAGATGATCTTGAAGTTATGCAACACATCTGTATTCCCTTTCCCTCAAGTTTGAATTCCAAAGCTTCTTACTGTAATAATTACAAGAAAGGTAACTTAACACTAAAGTAATGATTTTGTAGGTACGGGAAAACAGGAAGAGACACCATAAGGTTAAGTGTAATACAATTTCTTTGGACACAGAATGTTAAAAAATTCCCTGGAAGAAAAGTGTAAAATAAGATAAAAAAACATAATTAAAAAATATATATATGAATTTTAAATGAGGACAGCAGCAACTATGTACAAAATAGCACTATCTCTTTCAAAAGAGAACAAAGCAGCTCTGTTAATGGCTATATTTAATAAGAATTTGAAATGCTCTACAGTACATATATTATTTTCAGCACAAGTATACGAAAGTATATGCAGAGAAAAACCAGAAATTTGTGAGTGATTCATGACATAATAATGCATCAATGCAGTGCAAATGTCACTTTAACACATCACATCATTTTTCTAAATCTATTTATTCCAATTGTTTTGTGATATATGAAGTGCAGATTATATGGCTTTAATGTCAAGTATAATCAAGGTCATCCTTAAAACACGTAACCCTATATTCACTGAAGTGTTAAGTGACTCACAAGTTTTAGGCTTAGACATTTTCATATATATATATATATATATATATATATATATATATATATATATATATATTAACGAGGAAGATGGTTAACAACCTTTTAATATGAAGCTTCACTAATTTGAGATGATGCTACACACTGTCTTAGGTTCTAGCTGCAGCTGACATTTTACATATTTCTAAAATAAGTGAAACATTTGAATTAAAATTAAAAATTCATATAATGATATGATGATTATGATGATTATCATACAATGACATCCGAATGATTTATTGCAATGCACAATTACACTTGAAACATGTTAAAGCTTTTACAACACCAAAGCCAGTACCATCAGTTACACAGATACATCATTTTGTGTAGTATATAGAATACTATTAGTGATTATTGCATTAAACAAGATAGAACAAGCTGAGATTTTGGAATTTCAGGTCATAATTTCTTACTTGCAATTAAAAGCTGCGACATCCTTTATCACTGTCGAAGATATACAATTATGACTAAGGTAGACTACTTACAAATTTGTCTATTTACAAATTATACACATTGGCTAGTCATCATTTGACAGAACAAGTTTACATAACTTTCAGGCAGGAGTCCCTCAATTCTGTACCAAAAAACAGCCACAGGTTTGATATTTCTGAAAGTTCACATACTCTAGCTAGATTGACACGACGAAGCAAGGAATGCACAAAGTAGACACGGTGAATCACATTCTCAAAAATAGATTCTGCTCTCTGAAACAAAATTGACAAAGAGGTTAGATATGTGAGGTTATATTATAATCAGTGATACATTTTAACAGTCTTGTATTCTATATTTACCATCTTTACAACAAACTTTGCAATGTGAGATCACAATACTAGGAATGCAAGTTATTTGCCAAAGCAACAAATATGATGATGCAACTACTCTGTAATAAAAATAGCTATACTTTCCATGTCTAAAACTACTACATATGCAGATTACAGTTCCTTTGCATTACCAATGTACTGACATAGGCTTACTTCACATTTTATTATGTTTAATTTCTTCGAGCTAGGTGTACTATGGGGCACTCCAATAAAACCAAACAACCGTGGCGTAACAAATCTTAAAAAACACGAGGGTCAGTATGGAAGTATGATTATAATTAAGATGTATAAATTTAACATCTAAACCTATATTTAGGAGTTTCATTTGCAAATTTTTACATTTCATCACTTTATTTGTATTATAAAACCAGTAATCAGCGCTAAAATGTGTTTTGCTTACAGCTTAATCCTGTTCTGAGATGTATCTTTCCTTTCTGGAGTTCTTGGGAAACGAAAAAGTTTTTTTCCTCATTTCTCAATATAACAGGGCAGCCAAGCACAGCACACTTCCTTTTAAAAAGATACTTGCAGCCATATTCACAGATGAATACGCCATATTGTTTCAAATACTTAAAAGCAGCCAGTACATCTCCAGGGTAACCAACATATACACAGAACAGAGTGCTAATAAAACACATAATTTCGGAATTTCGATCTGTATTGGGTGAATTTTAGGAATTTAGGAACACTTCAGTCACTCTTTATTTATTCATTGGGAATTTTAATATTTTTCAATATGATTGCCCAGGACAAGAAGGCAAGCTAGTGGAATGTGCAACGTAATCACTTTTGTTGTCTCCTCGGGGTTATGTTCACCTTCCGAGTATGATAAGGATGGAAGGCTCGTTTAAGATGCATGTGTTGTCACATGTGTGTTGTCACATATACATAATACCTATCGCTGCAACAAACATTAGATCTGGCAGCATGGCTGACTCATATGCACTCTCATTCACTCATTTTTTGTAAACAGATCCGCTACCGCAACACATAAACAGTTGAAGCTCCTCTAACCTACATTCCCCTCTAGCCTTCTTGTCGTGGGCATACGTTACTACTACTACCACTACTACTACTACCACTACTACTACTACTACTACTACTACTACTACTACTACTACTACTACTACTACTACTACTACTACTACTACTACTACTACTACTACTACTACTATTATCTTTTATCGCAAGTAGATTATCAAACTTTAAGTTTCCTGAAATTTCACAATAGATTACCTAAATCAAATTGATTGAGCTGGCTATCTCCAGGTCCCTAGTTGAACTCCATGATAGCCTAGGTCGTGGTAAACAGCACCTTTCTCCTCATTTATAGGAGAAAATTATGCACATAGATATGAGCTTCCTCTTCTTCTTCTTGAAGCACATTGAGCTGTTTCTTGCCTCATCATTTTAAGGATGTCCGGTATTTGAATTCTGTTCCTGTTTTCTGCTTTTCGTAGAACAATTCTGTTACTTTTTGGAAGAAATTGGGAATCTTACACTTTCTCACAAGAAAGCATAAGCAAATGTGCTCAGTTTTTGTTCATACTTTGCCTTTCGTAGAAACATGTTTACACGTTTCAGAGTAGAAAAGTGTGTTTCAACTTCTGATGATAACATAGAAATCGTGATTAAAAACTTCAAAAGATGTGCTGTTACTTGGAAAGCGTCGCATACATCTTCAGTCCGTATTGATAAATGCGACGTTATATATAGCTTCAGTAATAGAGCGCAGTTCTGGTCTTGAAAAGCAAAACTGCAGTTCATTTTTGTTTTCTTCAAAGAACAGATATACTTCGATTGTTTTCTTGAGATACATTTCAGGAGAAAGATTGCTGATACAAATCAAACTTTTCAACGTAAAACAGTCTGGAAGCTATTATGTGACCTCAAACTTAGAATCTTGTCTGATTTTCAGGAGAATTGTATGGCAGACATACAAAGCTTCATTGGTTAGATCACTTTGTTCCTCTCTACCTTTATCAAGCGGTTTGTTTTCGACTTCTACTTCAATTCATCTCTAGCATATTCAATGCATTTCTCCAAATATGTAATTTTATATTTAGCCTTGGCTGCTTGTAAACGTTACTCTGCATTTGACCAAAAATAATTACAACATGGAACATAATTATACGAAAAACCGCTAGCCAGAAGAGAAATGTTGCTTTACTCATAAGATAAGGGTAGACGGAAGCTTCAGAGATGGTGGCCTATGATTTGATATGTTTTATATTTTGCTATTTCTTCCATAACCACAGTAAGTACCGCTCTGATTTCATACAACGTGTTTACACTGAGAGAATAGAAATTGCATTATTTTGAGATGATCAACCTATTTGTATTTTCTTAATCAATACTTGTGTTCTTTGTAATGAGTACTATTTTCTGCACGCTACTGTATAGGAATATACCACGGTAGGATTAACCTGTAGATTAGTAGAGCAAGGCTTTTGACTGAGACACATCTTATTGTTTTTTCTTAAGTTTCCAAAAGGGTTTGTTTTCCCTAGCATTTTTAATTGAAATATATGTTGAACAATGATCCATTATTATAGCAACTAACTAAACATCAATAACATCAGAATTCGCATTGAGATTGACGAACGACATTCCAATAGTAGAATACAAATTTTAAAAATGGGAAGCCGCAAGATAAGAAAAACAGGAACTTATTAGGAATAAAATGCTAAAAGCGAATACATTCAGGCAAGGAGGATATGTTAAACGCAATGGAAATTTTAGCAAAAATTATTAACAGCTGCAGCACAGACGACCGCCTGTTAAACATGACCATACAAAGGGAATGATGATGATCACTTAAAAATGCGAGTGTCATGAAATATGAAAACGTTTTTACTGGTTTTAACTACTCTAAAGTATAAGCATTGATCAGAGAATGATTAATGGCAAATATCAATATGCAAATTGTATTCCCTTTTTCGTTCATCAAATGAACCTTGTAGTGGTCAAGGTATTCCCAATAAACAGCAAAACTTACATTTTTACATCCATCTGGAATTTGTGCATTTTTTCCAACTCTTCAAAGAGAACACAAATATTGGACAAAACAATACAAAAAGGTTACTTGAACTATCTCAAATGGAATTTTCATTCTCGCGGTGTATACTTACTGTATGAAAACAGAGCGGTACTTATTGTGGCTATCGACAAATTATATACAAACATACCAAATCGAAGGCCACCAACTCTCAAGCTTCTTCCTAACCTTATCTTCGCAATAAAGAAACATTTCTCTTCTGACTGACCTGCTTTTCTTTATATCATTCCCCTGGCGAAGTAACTTTTGGTCAAACTTCTAGATCTTGATCTTCTAGTTCTGGAACATCTGCTTCTGCGACCAGCAGCACCAATAAATCTCATAGCACTCTCTTCTTTTAAGGCTCTGATCATCATGTGTCTCTCTGTATCGTTCATGTTTAAGAGGAGATCGTCTGTGGTGGAACTGGTAATAATTTTTGCTAAATTTTCTACAGCGTTTAACATATCCTTCTTCTCCTGAATGTTTTCACTTTTAACATTTCGGTAAGAAGCTCCTCTTCTACTCATTATGCGGCTTCTCATTTTTAAAATTTGCGTTCCAGTATTGATATACCTTTCGTCAATCACAAGAAGAATTCTGATGTTATTGATGTTTCGTTAGTTGCTATCTGAATGGATATCATTGTTCAAACAATATTTCAATTAAACAATTGCTAGGGAAAACAAATCATGTGGAAAACTGACGAACAAAATGAAATTTATTGCACCCAAAAACCTTTCTCTTCTTACTATTCTTTCAAAAGTATATCCCTCTATAAAGTTTAATTGAGGTGAACATTTACAACATTGTGTTATTACTTATCTTCCTGTAGGTGACGGGAAATATGGCAATACGTAGACTTTGAGCAGTAGGTAATCACATCTTTTAAGAAGACCTCCCTGCGCTTGAAATGCCAAACTCTTTGCATGGCCAACGGATAAAAAACAAATAAAATATTCCCATTTGAGAAAACTATATACTATTTCTAAGTAGAAGGTAATATTTTACCGAGTGAGTGCAATTTGTCGAAGTTTAAAAAGTGTTTTAATAAATGAACCATAAATAGAATCAACAACTTTGGAAAATAGAAATACTTCCATAGAAATTTAATAATTTTGATTGTGGCAAGCTCACGAAACAAAAACATTACTATTAACCATGTGTTCATTCAAGTAGGCCATCTGCAGTGCATCAATCCTTTAGCAAAACACAGCTCGGAGGTCTTTGAAGGCCAAAACGGCCTTTGATTAATTCCATACACGGACATTGTCCCTTACTAACATATTCCTTAAAAACCGTGTGTAAATGGTGGCACTTAAATTATGGTATGTATACATATTTATCAGTCAGTGCTTCTAAGGCCAAAGATAAATGATGCCCGTCTCTAAAGCGTAGGTGGTAGCGTGTCTGCCGCAGTTTTAAGGGATCTCGAGTTCGAATTTCGGCCAGTTTGAGTTACATGGATAAGGTTTCTTTCTTTAAGCTTCATTTTATAGCTTTTGTTAACGTTATTGTCCATATCTGGTTAAGTTTTGGGACTTCTCTACGGTTCATGTTATTTTATGTTTGTATACTTCAATGGTTTCAGGGTATAAACGAAAATGATAGTGAGAAGTTGAAGTCAATATTCCTAGGTTATCAAACTGAATGATAAGCTCTCCCTTTTCAAGAATAAAATGCTCTGTTAATGGCGACTTCTCTGTTTGGCCCAAGCGACAATTTCTTGTATGTTCATTAAGGCGAGCTCTTATGTTTCTCTGCGTGGCTCCAACGCCCTTATTCGCGGTCTCGGCGAATACGGCATAGACCCCGAGGAACGCTACAAGCATCCTAGGCTCCTCCTCCATCAAACCTAAACTCATCCCCTGTCCACTCTAAATTCCTCATCATAAAAACATAAAAACAATAGTAATAAAACATACAAAATAAAAATAAAAAATGAAAGAAAAACTCCCTACAAAAATGCCACCATTTGTCACAGTTTTAATAGCACAACCGCCATTGAACCAGTGAAGGACGTAATCCTGGAATGATTTCTATCGGAAGGCCCCGTCATTACTTGGCGGTAAGCCCTTCCAACGACACTTAGGGCCTGTATTATGATCTCCATTAAAATGTCAGTTAACGGTTAACTTGGAGTTACACGCAAATGTCGGTATTACGATCTTCGGTTAAGGGCTAACTGAGAGGTATTTCTGGAGGTAAACTAACCCTCACCTCGAGTAGCGGTTAGTGAGATAACTTGGGGGTTTATCTTCGCACACAGAAAGGAAAATTGCGTACCTCCAGGCCAGATTGAATGTTGACAGCAATTCTGAGGATGAAATGTTGGATCAGTATTTATTTAACAGAAGAAGAGCTAAAAGGATTAGAATGCAAAAAGATAATTTCATATATATATATTTGTGACATTTTGAAAATGAAATAAAACCACTTGAGTATTAGGTAACTTGGCGTAATAGGTTATGGAATGATAATATCTAGTGTCCTATGGTGTCAGTGACTTCTTGCTAGCAATGTAATATTTTATGCGACCATATTGCAACATGTTTTAACGAACATAGGTGCAATAAATAAAGCATGTAAACCTATCCCGGAAAGTACACGAAATACTGTATGTGTAGGTGGGTAGGTAGAAATGTTCATAAACATGCTGAAGTAGTAAACATTCGATTTTTCTAATAGTGGGTGCACTGTTTAATTTGAATTTCGTTCAAGCATTACCAGAGGAAAGTAACAAGTTGTAAAGCAAACAGTGAATAAAAAAAATTTTAGGTTATGCAATTTGTATCGATGTCCAAACCTTTATTGCAAACGCTGTTCACATATGTAATGTAGCTAATTACATGTACAATACCATAATGGTTTTGCCCTACAAAGTGCCTAAATGAATTCGGTTTACTAATTATATTGCGATTTATGCAGTGTTACACTGTTTTAATGCAAGTTGAAGTATTACTTATGATTCTTGCCGTACATACTATAGATTGTGCAAATGTAGTACATAGATATATTTGCTGCGAATTGCACACCTAAAGAAATGTTAAAACTCCCCATGTTGTATCCTGTCGTATTTAAATGAAGCCATTTATTTGTTCAATTACATTTTCAAATCAAGGATACAATGCTGTGACGTGAAATGTGACGTTTGATTATGAAGGACCAAGAAGAAATGTAAGTTTGCTACAACCTGTTTCCTTAAAAGAAAGCCATAGTTATTTCTTCATAACTAGCCAAATATATTATGTTTAAAAGAATCAGTTACCAAGTTACTGGTCCCAGAATGCATATTTTATAACCTTGCCTTTATTCATGGATTACTTATAATCTATGGACCTTCCCTCTTTGCATATACCTCTGTGAAATGATAACTTATATAAGAAGAGGTGATTCACTCATGAGGATAAACTACTAACGAAATGATTTTGGCCAAATTATATTTGTGCAATAGTACTATCAGAATTAATAACAGTTATGGAGCCTAATTTAAAAAAAAAATTACACTGGAGATCTCTTGGTGTTCATAAATTAACAAGGCATTCCATATATTCTCCATATATCTCACCTAATCTATAATAACGTTGACCTAACGGAACCTATATAACCTATAACACTAACCTAACGCTATGAAAAATAATCTAACGATATGGAAAAATCCAAACTGTAAACGAACTATGCTAGACCTTATTACGAATGAACTATTAATGAAAGTATTACGAAAATATACAGAAAACAGCTAATAAAAAGTTAAGACAAGACGCCAGATGACAATACATGTGTTTGGTTTTCCCGCTAGTTCACATTCTAAACACAAAGATAGCGTTGCAAACAAGGTAAATTCCTAGTGGAAAATATTACCAACCGTTCACATTTCACCATAATGCATAAGGTATCAGACCTACAGGTAAATCGAGTTCGTAATACGAGGAACTGAACCTAACCAATGGTTACGGTTAGCTGAAAGGTAGTAACCGAGATCGCAATACATGCCCTTACTGTGCCTGCAAAAAAAAAAAAAAAAAAAAAAAAAACGCAATCGCTGTTGAGACTTTCGCCAGGGCTCCCATCACACTGCCACTGAAGACGTCTGCCGCAGCCGCACACGAAACGTAGGGGAAAACGAAGGAGGAGCCCAGTAGACCACGGCCCACAAGCCCGGTTAACCGTTTATCTAATCCAAAGCTTCTTTCTTTTGATCAACAGACAACCCATGGCGCAACAGCCGTAGTGGGCCAAGGTCTACAAACTCGACTGCCGACCCCACACCCATTTACGCAGGGTAGAGCTTGGCGGTCATCAAACCAATAGGGGAGGAGATGTGGTCAGCATCATGCATCCCCGCCGGAATGTGGTTTTCTAGACCAGAGTTCGCTATCTATCGTAGCTCCTCAATGTCCTCACGATGCTTATATGCGGGATCTAAAATTCGCACCCCTCAGGAGTGGTATCATTCTCGGACGCATTCCGTGGCACTTCCTTTAGATCACTTGACTGTTTTCTTCTTATAGCGGGTTTGCCTTGGTTTTGACAACAGAGCAGATAGCGATGTTTTGCTCTCTCTATCTGATGATAGCTGCTGTATATAACAACATATACTCCAATTCCTTCTTCTTCTTCTTCTTCTTCTTCTTCTTCTTTCACTATTTATCTTCATCTGAGATTTTCAAGTGTACGCCTGAGGTCGCATATCTCATGGGTAGCAAACAAACTCTGGACCAGAGGTAAGACCAGGGGGTCAAAATGGTTGAAAGGGAATGTGACGAAAGAGTATTTAACAGAATGAATGAAAGAGGAAACCAAAGAATCCAGAGAGAACCCGCTCATTGCCGCATTTTCAACCATAAATCATACTGTGGTCCACTAACATTGAGCCCGAGCCACCTTGGTGAGGGACGAGCCAATTTAATTATTTGAGCTCAGTGACAACTATCCTCAAATTTCGAAGGTAGGCTCCCGTAATTGTCGTGTATTTTGTAGATGTGAAATTTAATGTGATAGGGAAATGCTAACTTAAAATATCGGTGCCCAATTACCAATTTATCTGCCATTTGCGCCTTGTAAACAATATGATGGTGGAATGTTAGTCTTGGTCAATTGTTGCCCCAGGTAACATCCTCGGTTTCTAGGCCTTGCAGGTGAGAGATGCCGGGATGTACTGTAAACCCAAAACAAGAAGGCAAGCTAGAGGAATGTGTAGCGTAATCACTTTTGCTGTCCCAACGGAGTTAAAGCTCATCTTCCCAGTATGACAAGGATGGAAGTTTCGTTTTAAAGTACACATGTGTTGTCACATAGTTAACACATACGTAATACCACAGATGAATACCAGATTATCAACTCAATGGTGGAGATTGAAGTCACATAGGGCGCTCCTCCAGAGCCTTTCACACCCGGCAGTTAATGCAACCAAGGGCATTCGGTCGGTAATGTAGTGAGCTTCTATTGCGACGAGCTATGCTGCATTCTCTTGCCCCTACCCTTCCCCTCTCGTGTTCAGAGACTGATAGAATCCAACTTCTTTCGAAGTCACTCACATGTCGCACACAGATGATTAGTTTACGCACATTTCATAATACGCGTCAAATACGCTGAGGAAATGTGCGGTAAATTGTTTATCAATGGGCGAGATGAGAAAAATTATCTTGTGTAACACTTATTGTTTTAAAAAATAATGCATATTGCAATAATTCAATAATAATGCATCAATGAACTGCAAATGTCACTTTAACACGTCACATCATTTTCTAAACCTATTTATTCTAATTGTTTTGTGGTATATGAGGTGCTGATTATATGGTTTTAATGTCAAGTATAATCAAGGTCATCCTTAAAACATGTAACCCTATATTCACTGGTGTTAAATGAGTCACAAGTTTTAAAAAGAATGATGGTTGGTAACCTATTATTTATTATGAAGCTTAACTAACTTGAGATCATGCTACACCTATCTTAGGTCCTAGCTGCAGCTGACATTTTACATATTTCTAAAGTAATTGGAACACTTAATATGAAAATAAAAATGTATATAAGGATATGATGATGATTATGATGAAGATGACCATACAATGGCATTACAATAATTTATTGCAATACACAATCAGACTTGAACCATGTTAAAGCTTTTACAACACCAAAGTCAGTACCATCAGTTACACAGATACATCATTTTGTGTAGTATACAGATTATCACATAGTGATTAAACAAGATAGAACAAACTGAGATTTTGGGATTTCAGGTTATAATTTTTACTTGCTATTAAATGCAATGACATTCATCACTCGCGAAAATATACAATGAAGACTAAGACAAACTATTTAAAAATTTGACAATTTATAAATTATACCCAATGGTTAATTATTATTTGGCAGATCAAGCTTACATAATTTTCAGACAGGGGTCCCTCAATTCTGTGCCAAATCACAGCCACAGGTTTGATATTTCTGAAAGTTCACATACTCTGGGTAGATTGACACGACGAAGCAAGTAATACAGAAAGTAGACACGGTGAATCACATTCTCAAAAATAGATTCTGCTCTCTGAAACAAAATTGACAAAAGAGTTTAGATGTGTGAGGTTATATTATAATCAGTGATGCATCTTGACAGTCTTGCATGCCACAATTACCATCCTTACAACAAACTTTGCAATGTGAGATCACAATACTAGGTGACCAAGTTATTTGCCAAAGCAGCAAGTATGATGATGCAACTACTCTGTAATAAAAATAGCTATACTTTCCATGTCTAAAACTACTACATATGCAGATTATAGTTCCCTTGTACTGCCAATGTACTGTCATAGGATTACTTCACATTTTATTTTGTTTAATTTCTTCGAGCAAGGTGTACTATGGGGCACTGCAGCAAAACCGAACAACCGTAGCGTAACAAATCTTAAAAAACACGAGAGCCAGTATGAAAGTATATTCATTTGCTAATTTTTGCATTGTATCACTTTATTTGCATTATAAAATCAGTATCCAGCGCTAAAATGTGTTTTGCTTTCAGCTTACGATCCACGTGGCAAAATAACGATTCAAGCGGAGTTCTAAATATTATTACTGCTTAATTATTCATGTTCTGAAATGTATCTTTCCTTTCTGGATTTCTTGGGAAACGAAAAAGTTTTGTTTCCTCATTTCTCCCTGTAACAGGGCTACCAAGCACAGCACACTTCCTTTTAAAAAGATACTTGCAGCCATATTTACAGATGAATAAGCCATATTATTTTTCCGAATTCTCAAAGCCAGCCAGTACGTCATCAGTGTAACCAACATATACACAGAACCGAATGCTAATAAAACACATAACTTCGGAATTTTGATTTCTGTTGGGTGAATTTTAGGAATTTAGGAACACTCAGTCACTCTTTACTTATTTATTCATTCATTGGGTATTTTAGTATTTTTCAATATGCTTGCCCAGGACAAGAAGGCAAGCTAGAGAAATGTGCAACGTAATCACTTTTGTTGTCTCCTCGGGGTTATGCTCGCCTTCCGAGATTGACAAGGATGTAAGGCTCGTTTAAGATGCATGTGTTGTCACATGTGTGTTGTCACATATACATAATACCTATCGCTGCAACAAACATTAGATCTGGCAGCATGGGTGACTCATATGCACTCTCATTCACTCATTTACTAGTAAACAGATCCGCTACCGTAGCACATAAACAGTTCAAGCTCCTCTACCCTAAATTCCCCTCTAGCTTTCCTGTCGCGGGCATACGTTACTACTACTACTACTACTACTACTACTACTACTACTACTACTACTACTACTACTACTACTACTACTACTACTACTACTGCTACTACTAGTACTACTACTACTACTACTACCACCACTACTACTACTACTACTACTACTACTACTACTACTACTACTGCTACTACTACTACTGCTACTACTACTACTACCATCTTTTATCTCAAGCAGATTATCAAATTTTAAGCTTCCTGATATTTCACAAATAGATTACCTAAATCAAATTGATTGAGCTGGCTATCTCCAGGTCCCTAGTTGAACTGCATGATTGCCTAGGTCACGGTAAACAGTATTTTTCTCCTCATTTAGAGGAGAAAATTATGCACATAGATATGAGCATCCTCTTCTCCTTCTTGAAGCAGATTGAGCTGTTTCTTGCCTCATCATTTTAAGGATGTCCGGTATTTGAATTCTGTTCCTGTTTTCTGCTTTTCGGCGAACAATTCTGTTACTTTTTGGAAGAAATTGGGAATCTTACACTTTCTCACAAGAAAGCATAACTAAGGTGCTCAGTTTTCGTTCATAGTTTACATTTCGTAGAAACATGTTTACACGTTTCAGAGTAGAAAAGTATGTTTCAACTTCTGATGATAAGAGAGAAATCGTGATTAACAACTACAAAAGATTTGCTGTTACTTGGAAAGCGTCGCATACATCATCAGTCTATATAGATAAATGCAACGTTATATATAGCTTCAGTGATGGAGCGCAGTTCTGGTCTTGAAAAGCAAATCTGCAGTTCATTTTTAATGTTTTCTTCAAAAAACAGATATAATGCGAGTGTTTTCTTGAGATACATTTCAGGAGAAAGATTGCTGATACAAATCAAGCTTTTCAACGACAAACAGTCTGGAAGCTATTATGTGACCTCAAACTCAGAATCTTTTCTGATTTTCGGGAGAATTGTATGGCAGACATACAAAGCTTCATTGCTAGATCAGTTGGTTCCTCTCTTCCTTTATCAAGTGATTTGTTTTCGACTTCTACTTCAATTCCTCTCTAGAATATTGAATGCATTTCTCGAAATGTTTTATTTTATATTTGGCCTTGGCTGCCAGTAAATGTTACTTTGCATTTGACCAAAAATAACTAAAACATGGAACACAATTATACGAAGCACTGCTGACCGGAAAGGAAATGTTGCTTTACTCATAAGATTAGGGTAGAAGGGAGCTTCAGAGATGGTGGCCTATGATTTGATATGTTTTATATTTTGCTATTTTTTCCACAACCGCAGTAAGTACTCTTCTGATTTCATACAATGTGTTTATACAGAGAGAACAGAAATTCCTTTATTTTAGATGATCAACCTATTTGTATCGTCTTAATCAATAGTTGTGATCTTTGTAATGAGTATTATTTTCTGCACGCTACTGTATAGGAATATACCACGGTAGGATTAATCTGTAGATTTTAGAGCAAGGCTTTTGGCTTAGACATACCTTACTGTTTTTTCTTAAGTTTCCAAAAGGGTTTGTTTTCCCTAGCATTTTTAATTGAAATATATGTTGAACAATGATCCATTATTATAGCAACTAACTAAACATCAATAACAGCAGAATTCTCATTGAGATTGACGAACGACATTCCAATAGTAGAATACAAATTTTAAAAATGGAAGGCCGCGAGATAAGAAAAACAGGAAATTATTAGGAATAAAATGCTAAAAGCGAATACATTCAGGCAAAGGAGGATATTTTAAACGCAATGGAAATTTTAGCAAAAATTATTACCAGCTGCAGCACAGACGACCGCCTGTTAAACATGACCATACAAAGGGAATGATGATGATCACTTAAAAATGCGAGTGTCATGAAATATGAAAACGTTTTTACTGGTTTTAACTACTCTAAAGTGTAAGCATTGATCAGAGAATGGTTAATGGCAAGTATCAATATGCAAATTATATTCCCCTTTACGTTCATCAAATGAACCTTGTAGTGGCCAAGGTATTCCCAATAAACAGCAAAACTTACATTTTTACATCTATATGGAATTTGTGCATCTTTTCCAACTCTTCACAGAGAACACAAATATTGGACAAAACAATACAAAAACGTTACTTGAACTATCTCTAATGCTATTTTCATTCTCAATGTGTATACTTACTGTATGAAAACAGAGCGGTACTTATTGTGGCTATCGACAAATTATATATAAACATACCAAATCGAAGGCCACCATCTCTCAAGCTTCTTCCTAACCTTATCTTCGCAATAAAGAAACATTTCTCTTCTGACTGACTTTCTTTTCATTATATCATTCCCCTGGCGAAGTAACTTTTGGTCAAACTTCTAGATCTTGATCTTCTAGTTCTGGAACATCTGCTTCTGCGACCAGCAGCACCAATAAATCTCACAGCACTCTCTGCTTTTAAGGCTCTGATCATCATGTGTCTCTCTGTATCGTTCATGTTTAACAGGAGATCGTCTGTGGTGGAACTGGTAATAATTTTTGCTAAATTTTCTACAGCGTTTAACATATCCTTCTTCTCCTGAATGTTTTCACTTTTAACATTTCGCTGCAAGAAGCTCCTCTTCTACTCATTATGCGGCTTCTCATTTTTAAAATTTGCGTTCCAGTATTGATATACCTTTCGTCAATCACAAGGAGAATTCTGATGTTATTGATGTTTCGTTAGTTGCTATCTGAATGGATATCATTGTTCAAACAATATTTCAATTAAACAATTGCTAGGGAACACAAATCATGTGGAAAACTGACGAACAAAATGAAATATATTGCACCCAAAAACCTTTCTCTTCTTATCTGCAAACTATTCTTACAAAAGTATATCCCTCTATAAAGTTTAATTGAGATGAACATTTACAACATTGTGTTATTACTTATCTTCCTGTAGGTGACGGGAAATGTGGCAATACGTAGGGCTTGAGCAGTAGGTAATCACATCTTTTAAGAAGACCTCCCTGCGCTTGAAATGCCAAACTCTTTGCATGACCAAGTAATACAAAACAAATCAAATATTCCCATTTTAGAAAAGTATATACTATTTCAAAATAGAAGGTAATATTTTACCGAGTGAGTGCAATTTGTCGAAGTTTAAAAAGTGTTTTAATAAATAAAGGAGTGAGTGATGATGAGTATAAGGGCGCTCAACTACAGAGGTCATCAGCGCCCTTTTTAAAACAAAATGGTCATGGCAAAAGCCAGATATAAATCATTCTAAAACAGTATAACTATGTTAAAAAAAAAAAAAAAACAACAAATATATACGCGTTCAAAAAAAAAAGAATAGAAAAAAAAAGCATCCAAAAACCATAAATTCTATTTGCTAAATCCTAAAATCTAATCTCGAAAAGAACCTAAAAACCTTCTTCACTACTGCGTTATCGTCCGCTAGAATTTCTGCAAAGCTGACCGGCAGCTGCAGAGACGTCCTAAGGTCTGCTAGGTGAAAACACTCTAGCAGCACGTGTCGTACAGACAACGCTTCATTACAAAACGGACATAGTGGAGAAGGCTCCTTTTTAAAAAGAAAACTATGAGTAAAAATGCAGTGCCCAATTCGTAACCGAGCCAAACTCACCTCCTCGCGACGAGATGACCGACAGGAGGTAACCCAGGGAATCGGAAGTTCTTTGACAGATCTAAGTTTATTATTGCGGAGAGCATACCACTCTTCCTGCCAGCAGGTTTGCACAGCTCTCCGCAATTCGGCCTTAAAGTCTTCCGATGTCACAGATGGTATTCGAACCCTGGGCTTCATGATAGCCGTCTTGGCTGCTGAATCCGCCATTTCATTCCCCCGCAAGCCTACGTGACCAGGGATCCATGCACACACCACGTTAACGCCAGAAGCGTGTAAAACGTGGAGGGCATCCTGTATACGCTGCACAATAGGGTGGTAGTTGTACAGCTGCCGTAGGCTTTGAAGAGCACTGAGGGAATCACTCAGGATTAAGCAGTCCCCCAACTTTCGTCGGCGTACGTGTAAGATGGCCCGGTATATTGCATAAAGCTCTGCAGTAAAAATGGAAGTGCTAGTGTGGAATCCGAATGTATAGGGTTCGGTTCCACACACGTAAGCACAACCAACGCCATTTGAGTTCTTGGAGCCATCAGTATAAATTACAAAATGGTCCTCATATCGCGATAAAAATTCTAAAAAACATGTGCGGATACTAAACATAGACATGGTAGATTTATCATATTTAGTCATGCCCAGATCAACCGGGGACGCTCTGCACAACCAAGGAGGGTATGTCCTCTCCCCCCTAGGATACATCTTGGGCATGTCAGTATCAAGATGTCTAAGGAGCTCCCGGAAACGAAAACCAGGTGGCTTTGGTTTAATAGTAGTGTTCCTATAACGCACGTCCATGAAGGTATTAAAGAACGGCGTAAACGATGGATGTGTGGGCATGCAATTAAGTCCACAGCCATAATTGGCTAATAACATGTTGCGCCTGTAGTGCAGAGGAGGTTCTGCAGACTCAGCATACAGGCTTATAACTCGGCTCGTTGGAAATGCCCCAACAGCTATACGTATGCCACAGTTATGGACTGTGTCTAATCTCTTCAGCACAGATGGTCGTGCTGAGCCATAAACGATACTACCATAGTCTAATTTGGAACGGATGAGTGCCCGATAAAGTCGCAATAACACTGCACGATCCGCTCCCCACGATTTTCCACTTAGTACCCGCAAGATATTCAAAGATCGGTCACATCGTGCTTTCAGTTGTTCTATATGCGACGACCAACTAAGTTTTCTATCAAATATCAATCCAAGGAACCTCGTCTCATCTGCAAAAGGTAGTAGATCAGCGCCTAGCCGGAGCCTTGGAGGTAGTCGACTCTGCTGACGCCAGAAGTTTACACAGATGGTTTTCTCAGCGGAAAAACGGAAGCCGTTTTTTAAACTCCAACTCTTAAGGTTGTCCAAGGTGGTCTGAAGACGGCGCTCTAAAAACGGAGTGCGCTGAGATGTACAGTAGACGGCAAAGTCGTCTACAAATAGGCATGACGAGACACCTGGAGGTACACATTTCGAGATAGAATTAATCGCAATAGCAAACAACGTAACACTTAGTACCGACCCCTGTGGTACACCGTTCTCCTGAACAAAAAGGTTCGAAAAAACCGAGCCAACCCTTACTCGGAATACGCGGTCTTTCAGGAATTCCTGAAGGAAGAGTGGTAGGCGTCCACGTATATTCCAGGTGTGCAGAGTACGTAGCAACCCTGCTCGCCAACACGTATCATAAGCCTTTTCGAGGTCAAAAAATATTCCGACTGTTTGACAGTTCTTAAGAAATCCGTTCATAATCTGTGTCGACATGGACACAAGATGATCCACTGTTGAACGGCGTCGTCGGAAACCGCACTGGATGTTATTCAGTAGGTTGTGCGTTTCCAGCCACCATACCAACCGCCCATTTATCATGCGTTCCATCACCTTGCATACGCAACTGGTGAGGGAAATAGGGCGGTAGCTAGAAGGGAGGTGACGGTCCTTGCCAGCTTTCAAGATAGGTATAATGGTAGCTTCTCGCCACTTTTCAGGAAACGTGGCATTAACCCAAACACGGTTATACACCTCGAGCAGGAATGCCTTACCTTCAGGTGAGAGATGTTGTAACATTTGAACGTGAATTCCGTCCGGTCCTGGTGCTGTCAGTCGTGATGACGAAAGAGCGTGTTCTAGCTCTGCCAAGATGAAGAGGCGGTTATAGTCTTCAAGGTTTCTGGAACTAAACACGAAACCTTGAGATTCTACCTGAGTCTTAATTGAGATAAACTCAGGAGCATAATTGCATGAGCTAGACACCTGAGCGAAAGCACAGCCGAAGGTGTTAGCCACAACAAACGGATCAACAACAACTCCTGCAGCTGTTTTCAGACCAGCGATTGGCAAGTGGGTTGATTTTCCGGCCACGCGCCTTAATTTATCCCATACAACAGATGAGGGTGTACATCTGTTAAAAGATGATACAAATTTGTTCCATGAGGTCTTTTTGCTATCCTTAATTATTTGCCTAGATTTTGCGCGCGCTTTCTTGTACTCAATTAGATTACTTAGCGTAGGGTGTCGTTGGAATACCCTTAGAGCACGTCTACGAGCACGAATAGCATTCCGGCAGTCGTTGGTCCACCATGGGACAGGAAATCGACCGGGTTGGGTAGCCGAACGTGGAATAGACTGTTCTGCAGCGGAAAGAATTTTCTCTGTGAGATGATCGACTAAATCATTCACAGAATCGTGCTCGTTGTATTCAAAGACAGCCAACTGAGTGTAAAGATTCCAGTTGGCACGATCAAAGCGCCATCTAGGGATACGTGAGGGAGGCACATCTTGTGCTAAGAGACTAAGAAGACATGGAAAGTGGTCGCTGGAATGTAAATCAGAGATGACATTCCACTGTAATGAAACAGCTAACTGGGATGAACACACTGCCAAATCGATGTGCGAATAGGTGTTAAACGCGTCTGAGAGGAATGTGGGCTCTCCGGTGTTCAGGAGAACCAAGTTATTGCTCTCCAGGAATTTTGCAATGAGGTTGCCTCTCGAACATGCCCGATTTGAGCCCCAAAGTGGGTGATGGGCATTAAAGTCTCCAACTATTAGAAATGGTGTTGAAAGTTGGGAAACCAGATCATCAAAGTCAACTAACGAGAGGTCATCTGATGGCGGGAGATATACAGTGCAAATGCAAAATTCTATTGATGGCAGCTTAATCCTTACAGCTACAGATTGTAAATCAGACTGTAGCTGTAACGGATCTACAAATATGTCATCCCTGAGGAGCATCATAGTACCCCCGTGTGCAGGAATGCCCTCTTCTGTTTCAACATCACACCTCAGTGGTGTGTAGCGTCTGATTTTAAAGTTGCCTTGTGGTCGTAGCTTAGTCTCTTGTAAGCATACCACTAAGGGGTGATGCTTACTGAGCAAAAGTTCCAATTCTGGTCGATGCGCTCTTAATCCTCGTATGTTCCATTGTAGGATAGCCATTGGAACTATGGGATATAAGATGTAAAGGTAGTCTACATTAAGACGACTTCATGGGTGGCCGAATCAATTTGCCCTTTTTCTTTGGTGTAGGGCTAGTTTCGGCAGGTTTATCCTGCCTCTTCTTTGCTGCAGATGTAGCAGCGTGGTCAGCTGTTTCATGCTCCATATCCTCTATGGAAGAGGACGGTTTTCCTTCTACAACCTTCGATTCGAGGGGCTCGAAGCGATTGGAAATTCCGACCGACGTAGATGACGGTCGCCGGTCGTAGTCCTCCCCAGAAGATGACCCCGACGATGATCTCGGAGACGCTCTAGGGCTACGTTTCTTGGACTTTTCTGGAGCAGACTTTGTGCTTTCTTTCAGGAAGGCAGTTCTATCATACTGCGTCTTGAACTTGATCTCTGGTGCTTGGTATACAATGGGCAATTTCGTCCTGTTGTTAGAAGTGGATGCTTTCTCAGGCGACTTCACTGACCTGATATTTTCAGTAGTCTGTGTTCTCGGAGTTTTAGATGGTGTTACTGATGCTCTTGGTTGCGATCTAGGCACTAGAACTTTCTCGGATATTGTTGCCCCATTTAAATCAGATGTTTGGGTACCAGCCTCCCGTTTCGGTGACGGAGTAGCCGCCACAGAGCTATAGGTACGGGAGGTGGTTGAAGAGGGCTTGAGGATACATAGAAGTTTCCGGGCTTCCGAAAAGGAAACCTTTTCCTTAACCCGGATCTCCTGAATAGCTCGCTCTTCAATATAACGGGGACATTCTCGTGAACTTGATGGATGTTCACCGCTACAATTTACGCATGCTGGAGGTGATGTACATGCATTTTCATGCATGCCGGCTCCGCAGCTGACACATGTAGGTGCGCCTTTACAGAATGCACTAGTGTGACCGAACCGCTGACATTGGTAGCATCTCAGAGGGTTAGGTATGTATGGTCTAACCTCAATCACTTCATATCCTGCCCTGATTCTTTGAGGGAGATCTACCCGATCAAAGGTCAGGAACAGGGTACGAGTGGGAACCATATCCCCTCGTTCTCTCCTTTGGACACGATATACTGCAGTTACGCCTTGTTCCTGGAGGTTCTCCTGAATATCCTCGTTGGACATTCCATCCAACGCGCTAGTGTTTACAACACCGCGCGAGGAATTCAGGGTCCTATGCATCTCCACTTTGACTGGATAACTGCCCAGCATGTTGGCTTTCAGTATCTTTGCTGCCTGGGATGCTGTAGTTGCTTCCACCAGCAGCGTGCCATTTCTAGATTTTGTACATGATTTAACAGCACCAGCTATTTTGTCAAGACCTTTCTGTATAATAAACGGATTAACCGTAGAAAACGTTCTACCTTCCTCCGTTCGTTTAATAACTAAGTAGCGAGGACCACACTCAACTACTTGCTTAACACTGTTTTCAACTAAATCCTTTCCACGTTTATTGTTTTTTGGGGGGTGTATGTTAACCATAAATGTTGGTCTAAATTTCATCCCCCAGTGCTCCCCACCCACCACGGAGTCCAACAAGGGGTCACCCCACTGGGATGACAGGGCTACACAGGGGATATAGCGAGCTCGCCGTCCCACTCACCCTGGAGGTCGGTACAATACCTAGTCCTGGCCGATTGATTAGGGGTGGGTTAGTCCCTAACCTCCCGTTTAGGCGAAGCAGAAGCCAAAGTAGTGTATTAGAAATGCGCACCCTCCCCGAATTCAGAAAAATACTGTTACGAGCTCAGATACGCATCCCTCAACCACCAGGACAAACCTTTCCACCGACACGGGTCTCCACGCACGGCCTACACGTGGGTGGGCCTGTTGACCGTCTCCCTCAACCACGAAGAGGAGCCCACTCGAGGGAGACTGTTGGCTCGGGACCCCGGGTTCGCCAAACCCGTACCTACCGAAGTAGGCC
This sequence comes from Mantis religiosa, assembly GCA_030765055.1. Taxonomy (NCBI): domain Eukaryota; kingdom Metazoa; phylum Arthropoda; class Insecta; order Mantodea; family Mantidae; genus Mantis; species Mantis religiosa. Next base: position 88,533,326 of record CM060952.1, read on the forward strand.
CCTGGGGGGAAAATAAATAAACCATAAATAGAATCAACAACTTTGGAAAATAGAAATACTTCCATAGAAATTTAATAATTTTGATTGTGGCAAGCTCAGGAAACAAAAACATTACTATTAACCATGTGTTCATTCAAGTAGGCCATCTGCAGTGCATCAACCCTTTAGCAAAACACAGCTCGGAGGTCTTTGAAGGCCAAAACGGCCTTTGATTAATTCCATACACGGACATTGTCCCTTACTAACATATTCCTTAAAAACCGTGTGTAAATGGTGGCACTTAAATTATGGTATGTATACATATTTATCAGTCAGTGCTTCTAAGGCCAAAGATAAATGATGTCCGTCTCTAAAGCGAAGGTGTTGCGTGTCTGCAGCAGGTTTAAGGGATCCCGAGTTCGAATTTCGACCAGTTTGAGTTACATGGATAAGGTTTCTTTCTTTAAGCTTCATTTTATAGCTTTTGTTAACGTTATTGTCCATATCTGGTTAAGTTTTGGGACTTCTCTACTGTTCATGTTATTTTATGTTTGTATACTTCAATTGTTTCAGGGTATAAACGAAAATGATAGTGAGAAGTTGAAGTCAATATTCCTGGGTTATCAAACTGAATGATAAGCTCTCCCTTTTCAAGAATAAAATGATCTGTTAATGGCGACTTCTCTGTTTGGCCCAAGCGACAATTTTTTGTATGTTCATTAAGGCGAACTCTTATGTTTCTCTGCGTGGCTCCAACGCCCTTTTTCGCAGTCTCGGCGAATACGACATAGACCCCGAGGAACGCTACAAGCATCCTAGGCTCCTCCTCCATCAAACCTAAACTCATCCCCTGTCCATTCTAAATTCCTCATCATAAAAACACAAAAAGAATAGTAATAAAACATACAAAATAAAAATAAAAAATGAAAGAAAAACTCCCTAGAAAAATGCCACCATTTGTCACAGTTTTAATAGCACAACCCCCATTGAACCAGTGAAGGACGTAATCCTGGAATGATTTCTATCGGAAGGCCCCGTCATTACTTGGCGGTAAGCCCTTCCAACGACACTTAGGGCCTGTATTATGATCTCCATTAAAATGTCAGTTAACGGTTAACTTGGAGTTACACGCAAATGTCGGTATTACGATCTTCGGTTAAGGGCTAACTGAGAGGTATTTATGGAGGTAAACTAACCCTCACCTCGAGTAGCGGTTAGTGAGATAACTTGGGGGTTTATCTTCGCACACAGAAGAAAAATTGCGTACCTCCAGGCCAGATTGAATGTTGACAGCCATTCTGAGGATGAAATGTTGGATCAGTATTTATTTAACAGAAGAAGAGCTAAAAGGATTAGAATGCGAAAAGATAATTTCATATATATATATATATATATATATATATATATATATATATATATATATATATATATATTTGTGACATTTTGAAAATGAAATAAAACCACTTGAGTATTAGGTAACTTGGCGTAATAGGTTATGGAATGATAATATCTAGTGTCCTATGGTGTCAGTGACTTCTTGCTAGCAATGTAATATTTTATGCGACCATATTGCAACATGTTTTAACGAACATAGGTGCAATAAATAAAGCATGTAAACCTATCCCGGAAAGTACACAAAATACTGCATGTGTAGGTGGGTAGGTAGAAATGTTCATAAACATGCTGAAGTAGTAAACATTCGATTTTTCTAATAGTGGGTGCACTGTTTAATTTGAATTTCGTTCAAGCATTACCAGAGGAAAGTAACAAGTTGTAAAGCAAACAGTGAATAAAAAAAAATTTTAGGTTATGCAATTTGTATCGATGTCCAAACCTTTTTTGCAAACGCTGTTCACATATGTAATGTAGCTAATTACATGTACAATCCCATAATGGTTTTGCCCTACAAAGTGCCTAAATTAATACCGTTTACTAATTATATTGCGAGTTATGCAGTGTTACTCTGTTTCAATGCAAGTTTAAGTATTACTTATGATTCTTGCCGTACATACTATAGATTGTGCAAATGTAGTACATAAATATATTTGCTGCGAATTGCACACGTAAAGAAATGTTAAAACTGCCCATGTTGTATCCTGTCGTATTTAAATGAAGCCATTTATTTGTTCAATTACATTTTCAAATCAAGGATACAATGCTGTGACGTGAAATGTGACGTTTGATCATGAAGGACCAAGAAGAAATGTAAGTTTGCTACAACCTGTTTCCTTAAAAGAAAGCCATAGTTATTTCTTCATAACTAGCCAAATATATTATGTTTAAAAGAATCAGTTACCAAGTTACTGGTCCCAGAATGCATATTTTATAACCTTGCCTTTATTCATGGATTACTTATAATCTATGGACCTTCCCTCTTTGCATATACCTCTGTGAAATGATAACTTATATAAGAAGAGGTGATTTACTCATGAGGATAAACTACTAACCAAATGATTTTAGCCAAATTATATTTGTTCAATAGTACTATCAGAATTAATAACAGTTATGTAGCCTAATTAAAAAAAAAAATTACACTGGAGATCTCTTGGTGTTCATAAATTAACAAGGCATTCCATATATTCTCCATATATCTCACCTAATCTATAATAACATTGACCTAACGCAACCTATATAACCTATAACACTAACCTAACGCTATGAAAAATAATCTAACGATATGGAAAAATCCAAACTGTAAACGAACTATGCTAGCCCTTATTACGAATGAACTATTAATGAAAGTATTACGAAAATATACAGAAAACAGCTAATAAAAAGTTAAAACAAGACGCCAGATGACAATACATGTGTTTGGTTTTCCCGCTAATTCACATTCTAAACACAAGATAGCGTTGCAAACAAGGTAAATTCCTAGTGGAAAATATTACCAACCGTTCACATTTCACCATAATGCATAAGGTATCAGACCTACAGGTAAATCGAGTTCGTAATACGAGGAACTGAACCTAACCAATGGTTACGGTTAGCTGAAAGGTAGTAACCGAGATCGCAATACATGCCCTTACTGTGCCTGCAAAAAAAAAAAAAAAAAAAAAAAAAAACGCAATCGTTGTTGAGACTTCCGCCAGGGCTCCCATCACACTGCCACTGAAGACGTCTGCCGCAGCCGCACACGAAACGTCGGGGAGAATGAAGGAGGAGCCCAGTAGACCATGGCCAACAAGCCCGGTTAACCGTTTATCTAATCCAAAGCTTCTTTCTTTTGATCAACAAACAACAACCCATGGCGCAACAGCCGTAGTGGGCCAAGGTCTACAAACTCGACTGCCGACCCCACACCCATTTACGCAGGGTAGAGCTTGGCGGTCATCAAACCAATAGGGGAGCAGATGTGGTCAGCATCACGCATCCCCGCCGGAATGTGGTTTTGTAGACCAGATTTCGCTATCTATCGTAGCTCCTCAATGTCCTCACGATGCTTATATGCGGGATCTAAAATTCGCAGCCCTCAGGAGTGGTATCATTCTCGGACGCATTCCGTGGCACTTCCTTTAGATCACTTGACTGTTTTCTTCTTATAGCGGGTTTGCCTTGGTTTTGACAACAGAGCAGATAGCGATGTTTTGCTCTCTCTATCTGACGATAGATACTATATATAACAACATATACTCCAATTCCTTCTTCTACTTCTTCTTCTTCTTCTTCTTTCACCATTTATCTTCATCTGAGATTTTCAAGTGGACGCCTGAGGTCGCATATCTGATGGGTAGCAAACAAACTCTGGACCAGAGGTAAGACCAGGGGGTCAAAATGGTTGAAAGGGAATGTGACGAAAGAGTATTTAACAGAATGAGTGAAAGAGGAAACCAAAGAATCCAGAGAGAACCCGCTCATTGCCGCATTTTCAACCATAAATCATACTGTGGTCCACTAAGATTGAGCCCGAGCCACCTTGGTGAGGGACGAGCCAATTTAATTATTTGAGCTCAGTGACAACTATCCTCAAGTTTCGCAGGTAGGCTCCCGTAATTGTCGTGTATTTTATAGATGTGAAATTTAATGTGATAGGGAAATGCTAACTTAAAATATCGGTGCCCAATTACCAATTTATCTGCCATTTGCGCCTTGTAAACAATATGATGGTGGAATGTTAGTCTTGGTCAATTGTTGCCCCAGGTAACATTCTCGGTTTCTAGGCCTTGCAGGTGAGAGATGCCTGGATGTACTGTAGACCCAAAACAAGAAGGCAAGCTAGAGGAATGTGCAGCGTAATCACTTTTGCTGTCCCAACGGAGTTAAAGCTCATCTTCCCAGTTTGACAAGGATGGAAGTTTCGTTTTAAAGTACACAAGTGTTGTCACATAGTTAACACATACGTAATACCACAGATGAATACCATATTATCAACTCAATGGTGGAGATTGAAGTCACATAGGGCGCTCCTCCTGAGACTTTCACACCCGGCAGTTATTGCAACCAAGGGCATTCGGTCGGTAATGTAGTGAGCTTCTATTGCGACGAGCTATGCTGCATTCTCTTGCCCCTACCCTTCCCCTCTCGAGTTCAGAGACTGTTAGAATCCAACTTCTTTCGAAGTCACTCACATGTCGCACACAGATGATTAGTTTACGCACATTTCATAATACGCGTCAAATACGCTGAGGAAATGTGCGGTAAATTGTTTATCAATGGGCGAGATGAGAAAAATTATCTTGTGTAACACTTATTGTTTTAAAAAATAATGCATATTGCAATAATTCAATAATAATGCATCACTGAACTGCAAATGTCACTTTAACACGTCACATAATTTTCTAAACCTATTTATTCTAATTGTTTTGTGGTATATGAGGTGCTGATTATATGGTTTTAATGTCAAGTATAATCAAGGTCATCCTTAAAACATGTAACCCTATATTCACTGGTGTTAAATGAGTCACAAGTTTTAAAAAGAAAGATGGTTGGTAACCTATTATTTATTATGAAGCTTCACTAACTTGAGATCATGCTACACCTATCTTAGGTCCTAGCTGCAGCTGACATTTTACATATTTCTAAAGTAATTGGAACACTTAATATGAAAGTAAAAATGTATATAAGGATATGATGATGATTATGATGAAGATGACCATACAATGGCATTACAATAATTTATTGCAATACACAATCACACTTGAACCATGTTAAAGCTTTTACAACACCAAAGCCAGTACCATCAGTTACACAGATACATCATTTTGTGTAGTATACAGATTATCACATAGTGCTTAAACAAGATAGAACAAACTGAGATTTTGGGATTTCAGTTTATAATTTTTACTTGCTATTAAAAGCAATGACATTCATCACTCTCGAAAGTATACAATGAAGACTAAGACAAACTATTTAAAAATTTGACAATTTATAAATTATACAAATGGTTAATTACTATTTGGTAGATCAAGTTTACATAATTTTCAGACAGGAGTCCCTCAATTCTGTGCCAAATCACAGCCACAGGTTTGATATTTCTGAAAGTTCACATACTCTGGGTAGATTGACGCGACGAAGCAAGTAATACAGAAAGTACACACGGTGAATCACGTTCTCAAAAATAGATTCTGCTCTCTGAAACAAAATTGACAAAAGAGGTTAGATGTGTGAGGTTAGATTATAATCAGTGATGCATCTTGACAGTCTTCTATGCCACAATTACCATCCTTACAACAAACTTTGCAATGTGAGATCACAATACTAGGTGAGCAAGTTATTTGCCAAAGCAGCAAGTATGATGATGCAACTACTCTGTAATAAAAATAGCTATACTTTCCATGTCTGAAACTACTACATATGCAGATTATAGTTCCCTTGTATTGCCAATGTACTGTCATAGGATTACTTCACATTTTATTTTGTTTAATTTCTTCGAGCAAGGTGGACTATGGGGCACTGCAGCAAAACCAAACAACCGTAGCGTAACAAATCTTAAAAAACACGAGAGCCAGTATGAAAGTATATTCATTTGCTAATTTTTGCATTGTATCACTTTATTTGCATTATAAAATCAGTATCCAGCGCTAAAATGTGTTTTGCTTACAGCTTACGATCCACGTGGCAAAATAACGATTCAAGCGGAGTTCTAAATATTATTACTGCTTAATTATTCATGTTCTGAAATGTATCTTTCCTTTCTGGATTTCTTGGGAAACGAAAAAGTTTTTTTCCTCATTTCTCCCTGTAACAGGGCTACCAAGCACAGCACACTTCCTTTTAAAAAGATACTTGCAGCCATATTCACAGATGAATAAGCCATATTATTTTTCCGAATTCTCAAAGCCAGCCAGTACGTCATCAGTGTAACCAACATATACACAGAACCGAATGCTAATAAAACACATAACTTCGGAATTTTGATTTGTGTTGGGTGAATTTTAGGAATTTAGGAACACTCAGTCACTCTTTATTTATTCATTCATTGGGTATTTTAGTATTTTTCAATATGCTTGCCCAGGACAAGAAGGCAAGCTAGAGGAATGTGCAACGTAATCACTTTTGTTGTCTCCTCGGGGTTATGCTCGCCTTCCGAGATTGACAAGGATGGAAGGCTCGTTTAAGATGCATGTGTTGTCACATATACATAATACCTATCGCTGCAACAAACATTAGATCTGGCAGCATGGGTGACTCATATGCACTCTCATTCACTCATTTACTAGTAAACAGATCCGCTACCGTAGCACATAAACAGTTCAAGCTCCTCTACCCTAAATTCCCCTCTAGCTTTCCTGTCGCGGGCATACGTTACTACTACTACTACTACTACTACTACTACTACTACTACTACTACTACTACTACTACTACTACTACTACTACTACTACTACTGCTACTACTACTACTACTACTATCTTTTATCTCAAGCAGATTATCAAATTTTAAGCTTCCTGATATTTCACAAATAGATTACCTAAATCAAATTGATTGAGCTGGCTATCTCCAGGTCCCTAGTTGAACTGCATGATAGCCTAGTTCATGGTAAACAGTATTTTTCTCCTCATTTAGAGGAGAAAATTATGCACATAGATATGAGCATCCTCTTCTCCTTCTTGAAGCAGATTGAGCTGTTTCTTGCCTCATCATTTTAAGGATGTCCGGTATTTGAATTCTGTTCCTGTTTTCTGCTTTTCGGCGAACAATTCTGTTACTTTTTGGAAGAAATTGGGAATCTTACACTTTCTCACAAGAAAGCATAACTAAGGTGCTCAGTTTTCGTTCATAGTTTACATTTCGTAGAAACATGTTTACACGTTTCAGAGTAGAAAAGTATGTTTCAACTTCTGATGATAAGAGAGAAATCGTGATTAACAAACACAAAAGATTTGCTGTTACTTGGAAAGCGTCGCATACATCATCAGTCTATATAGATAAATGCAACGTTATATATAGCTTCAGTGATAGAGCGCAGTTCTGGTTTTGAAAAGCAAATCTGCAGTTCATTTTTAATGTTTTCTTCAAAGAACAGATATAATGCGAGTGTTTTCTTGAGATACATTTCAGGAGAAAGATTGCTGATACAAATCAAGCTTTTCAACGACAAACAGTCTGGAAGCTATTATGTGACCTCAAACTCAGAATCTTTTCTGATTTTCGGGAGAATTGTATGGCAGGCATACAAAGCTTCATTGCTAGATCAGTTGTTTCCTCTCTTCCTTTATCAAGTGATTTGTTTTCGACTTCTACTTCAATTCCTCTCTACAATATTGAATGCATTTCTCGAAATGTTTTATTTTATATTTAGCCTTGGCAGCCAGTAAATGTTACTTTGCATTTGACCAAAAATAACTAAAACATGGAACACAATTATACGAAGCACTGCTGACCGGAAAGGAAATGTTGCTTTACTCATAAGATTAGGGTAGAAGGAAGCTTCAGAGATGGTGGCCTATGATTTGATATGTTTTATATTTTGCTATTTTTTCCACAACCGCAGTAAGTACTCTTCTGATTTCATACAATGTGTTTATACAGAGAGAACAGAAATTCCTTTATTTTAGATGATCAACCTATTTGTATTGTCTTAATCAATAGTTGTGATCTTTGTAATGAGTATTATTGTCTGCACGCTACTGTATAGGAATATACCACGGTAGGATTAATCTGTAGATTTTAGAGCAAGACTTTTGGCTTAGACATATCTTACTGTTTATTCTTAAGTTTCCAAAAGGGTTTGTTTTCCCTAGCATTTTTAATTGAAATATATGTTGAACAATGATCCATTATTATAGCAACTAACTAAACATCAATAACAGCAGAATTCTCATTGAGATTGACGAACGACATTCCAATAGTAGAATACAAATTTTAAAAGTGGAAAGCCCCGAGATAAGAAAAACAGGAAATTATTAGGAATAAAATGCTAAAAGCGAATACATTCAGGCAAAGGAGGATATTTTAAACGCAATGGAAATTTTAGCAAAAATTATTACCAGCTGCAGCACAGACGACCGCCTGTTAAACATGACCATACAAAGGGAATGATGATGATCACTTAAAAATGCGAGTGTCATGAAATATGAAAACGTTTTTACTGGTTTTAACTACTCTAAAGTGTAAGCATTGATCAGAGAATGGTTAATGGCAAGTATCAATATGCAAATTATATTCCCCTTTACGTGCATCAAATGAACCTTGTAGTGGCCAAGGTATTCCCAATAAACAGCAAAACTTACATTTTTACATCTATATGGAATTTGTGCATCTTTTCCAACTCTTCACAGAGAACACAAATATTGGACAAAACAATACAAAAACGTTACTTGAACTATCTCTAATGGAATTTTCATTCCAGCTGTGTATACTTACTGTATGAAAACAGATCGGAACTTATGGCGGCTATCGACAAATTATATATAAACATACCAAATCGAAGGCCACCAACTCTCAAGATTCTTCCTAACCTTATCTTCGCAATAAAGAAACATTTCTCTTCTGACTGACTTTCTTTTCTTTATATCATTCCCCTGGCGAAGTAACTTTTGTTCAAACTTCTAGATCTTGATCTTCTAGTTCTGGAACATCTGCTTCTGCGACCAGCAGCACCAATAAATCTCACAGCACTCTCTTCTTTTAAGGCTCTGATCATCATGTGTCTCTCTGTATCGTTCATGTTTAACAGGAGATCGTCTGTGGTGGAACTGGTAATAATTTTTGCTAAATTTTCTACAGCGTTTAACATATCCTTCTTCTCCTGAATGTTTTCACTTTTAACATTTCGCTGCAAGAAGCTCCTCTTCTACTCATTATGTGGCTTCTCATTTTTAAAATTTGCGTTCCAGTATTGATATACCTTTCGTCAATCACAAGGAGAATTCTGATGTTATTGATGTTTCGTTAGTTGCTATCTGAATGGATATCATTGTTCAAACAATATTTCAATTAAACAATTGCTAGGGAAAACAAATCATGTGGAAAACTGACGAACAAAATGAAATATATTGCACCCAAAAACCTTTCTCTTCTTACTATTCTTACAACAGTATATCCCTCTATAAAGTTTAATTGAGATGAACATTTACAACATTGTGTTATTACTTATCTTCCTGTAGGTGACGGGAAATGTGGCAATACGTAGGGTTTGAGCAGTAGGTAATCACATCTTTTAAGAAGACCTCCCTGCGCTTGAAATGCCAAACTCTTTGCATGACCAAGTAATACAAAACAAATCAAATATTCCCATTTTAGAAAACTATATACTATTTCAAAATAGAAGGTAATATTTTACCGAGTGAGTGCAATTTGTCGAAGTTTAAAAAGTGTTTTAATAAATAAACCATAAATAGAATCAACAACTTTGGAAAATAGAAATACTTCCATAGAAATTTAATAATTTTGATTGTGGCAAGCTCACGAAACAAAAACATTACTATTAACCATGTATTCATTCAAGTAGGCCATCTGCAGTGCATCAATCCAATAGCAAAACACAGCTCGGAGGTCTTTGAAGGCCAAAACGGCCTTTGATTAATTCCATACACGGACATCGTCCCTTACTAACATATTCCTTAAAAACCGTGTGTAAATGGTGGCACTTAAATTATGGTATGTATACATATTTATCAGTCAGTGCTTCTAAGGCCAAAGATAAATGATGCCCGTCTCTAAAGCGTAGGTGGTAGCGTGTCTGCCGCAGTTTTAAGGGTTCTCGAGTTCGAATTTCGGCCAGTTTGAGTCACATGGATAAGGTTTCTTTCTTTAAGCTTCATTTTCTAGCTTTTGTTAACGTTATTGTGCACATCTGGTTCAGCTTTGGGACTTCTTCTCTACGGTTCATGCTATTTTATGTTTGTATATTTCAATGGCTTCGCGGTACAAACGAGAATGATAGTGAGAAGTTGAAGTCAATATTCCTGTGCTATCAAACTGATTGATAACCTCTCCGTTTTCAGGAATAAAATGCTCTGTTAATGCCGAATTCTCTGTTTGGCCCAAGCGACAATTTCTTGTATGTTCATTAAGGCGAGATATTATGTTTCTCTGCGTGGCTCCAACGCCCTTATTCGCAGTCTCGGCGAATACGACATAGACCCCGAGGAACGCTACAAGCATCCTAGGCTCCTCCTCCATCAAACCTAAACGCATCCCCTGTCTATTCTAAATTCCTCATCATAAAAACACAAAAAGAATAGTAATAAAACATACAAAATAAAAATAAAAATGAAAGGAAAACTCCCTACAAAAATGCCACCATTTATCACAGTTTTAATAGCACAACCGCCATTGAACCAGTGAAGGACCTAGTCCAGGAATGGTTTCTATCGGAAAGCCCCGTCATTACTTGGCGGTAACCCCTTCCAACGACACTTAGGGCCTGTATTATGATCTCCGTTTAAGATGTCAGTTAATGGTTAACTTGGAGTTACACGCAGATGTCGGTATTACGATCTTCGGTTAAGGGCTAACAGAGAGTTATTTCTGGAAGTAAACTAACCCTCAGCTCGAGTAGCGGTTAGTGAGATAACTTGGGAGTTTACCTTCGCACACAAAAAGGAAAATTGCGTACCTCCAGGCCAGATTGAATGTTGACAGCGATTCTGAGGATGAAATATTGGATCAGTATTTATTTAATAGAAGAAGAGCTAAAAGAATTAGAATGCGAAAATATAATTTCATATATATATATATATATATATATATATATATATACTTGTACATTTTGAAAATGAAATAAAACCACTGGTGTATTAGGGAACTTTACGTAATAGGTTATGGAATGATAATTTCTAGTGTCCCATGGTGTTAGTGACTTTTTGCAAGCAATGTAATATTTTATGCAACCATATTGCAACATGTTTTAACGAACATAAGTGCAATAAATAAAGCATGTAAAGCTATACCGGAAAGTACACGAAATACTGTATGTGTAGGTTGGTAGGTAGAAATGTTCAGAAACATGCTGAAGTAGTAAACATTCGATTTTTCTAATAGTGGGTGCACTGTTTAATTTGCATTTTGTTAAAGCATTATTAGAGGAAAGTAACAAGTTGTAAAGCAAACTGTGGATAAAAAAAATTTTTTAGGTTATGCAATTTGTATCGATTTTCAAAACGGTTATTGCAAACGCTGTTCACATATGTAATGTAGCTAATTACATGTACAATACCATAATGGTTTTGACCAACAATGTGCCTTAATGATTACCGTTTGCTAATTATTTTGCGATTTATGCAGTGTTGCACTGTCTCAATGCAAGTTGAAGTATTACTTATGATTCTTGCCGTACCTACTACACATTGTGCAAGTGCAGTACATAATTATATTTGCTGCGAATTGCACACGTAAAGAAATGTTAAAACTGCCCATGTTGTATCCTGTGGTATTTAAATGAAGCCATTTATTTGTTCAATTACGTTTTCAAATCAAGGATACAATGCTGTGACGTGAAATGTGACGTTTGATTATGAAGGACCAAGAAGAAATGTAAGTTTGCTACAACCTGTTTCCTTAAAAGAAAGCCATAGTTATTTCTTCATAACTAGCCAAATATATTATGTTTAAAAGAATCAGTTACCAAGTTACTGGTCCCAGAATGCATATTTTATAACCTTGCTTTTATTCAAGGATTACTTATAATTTATGGACCTTCCCTCTTTGCATATACCTTTGTGAAATGATAACTTATATAAGAAGAGGTGATTTACTCATGAGGATAAACTACTAACGAAATGATTTTAGCATAATTATATTTGTGCAATACTACTATCAGAATTAATAACAGTTATGTAGCCTAATTTTTAAAAAAAATTGACTGGATATCTCTTGGTGTTCATAAATTAACAAGGCATTCCATATATTCTCCATATATCTCACCTAATCTATAATAACATTGACCTAACGCAACCTATATAACCTATAACACTAACCTAACGCTATGAAAAATAATCCAACGCTATGGAAAAATCTAAACTGTAAACGAACTATGCTAGACCTTATTACGAATGAACTATTAATGAAAGTATTACGAAAATATACAGAAAACAGCTAATAAAAAGTTAAAACAAGACGCCAAATGACAATACATGTGTTTGGTTTTCCCGCTAATTCACATTCTAAACACAAGCTAGCGTTGCAAACAAGGTAAATTCCTAGTGGACAATGTTACCAACCGTTCACATTTCACCATAATGCATAGGGTATCAGACCTACAGGTAAATCAGGTTCGTAATACGAGGAACTGAACCTAACCAATGGTTACGGTTAACTGAAAAGTAGTAACCGAGATCGCAATACATGCCCTTACTCTGCCTGCAAAAAAAAAAAAAAAAAAAAAAAAAAAAAAAAAAAAAAAAACGCAAACGCTGTTGAGACTTCCGCCAGGACTCCCATCACACTGCCACTGAAGACGTCTTCCGTAGCCGCACACGAAACGTAGGGGATAATTAAGGAGGAGCCCAGTAGACCACGGCCCACAAGCTCGGTTAATCGCTTATCTTATCCAAACCTTCTTACTTTAGATCAACAAACAACAACCCATGGCGCAACAGCCGTAGTGGGCCAAGTCCTATAAACTCGACTGCCGACCTCACGCCCATATCCGCAGGGTAGACCTTGGCGGTTATCCATCCAATATGGGAGGAGATATGGTCAGCTTCACGCATCCCCGCCGGAATGTGACTTTCTAGATCAGATTTCGCTATCCATCGTAGCTCCTCAATGTCCTCACGATGCTGATATGCGGGACCTAAAATTCGCACCCCTCAGGAGTGGTATCGATCTCGGACGCATTTCGTGGCACTTCCTTTAGATCACTTGACTGTTTTCTTCTTTTAGCGGGTTTGCGTTCGTTTTGACAATAGAGCAGATAGCGATGTTTTGCTTTCTCTATCTGACGATAGATGCTATATATAACAATATATACTCCAATTCCTTCTTCTTCTTCTTCTTCTTCTTCTTCTTCTTCTTCTTCTTCTTCTTCTTCTTCTTCTTCTTCTTCTTCTTCTTCTTCTTCTTCTTCTTCTTCTTCTTCTTCTTCTTCTTCTTCTTCTTCTTCTTCTTCTTCTTCTTCTTCTTCTTCTTCTTCTTCTTCTTCTTCTTCTTCTTCTTCTTCTTCTTCTTCTTATTCTTCTTCTTCTTCTTCTTCTTCTTCTTCTTCTTCTTTTCTTTCTCTATTTATCTTCATCTGAGATTTTCAAGTGGACGCCTGCGGTCGCATATCTGATGGGTAGCAAACAAACTCTGGACCAGAGGTATAACCAGGGGGGTCAAAATGGATGAAAGGGGATGTGACGAAAGAGTATTTAACAGAATGAATGAAAGAGGAAACCAAAGAATCCAGAGAGAACCCGCTCATTGCCGCATTTTCAACCATAAATCATACTGTGGTCCACTAACATTGAGCCCGAGCCACCTTGGTGAGGGACGAGCGAATTTAATTATTTGAGCTCAGTGACAACTATCCTCAAATTTCGAAGGTGGGCTCCCGTAATTGTCGTGTATTTTATAGATGTGAAATTTAATGTGATAGGGAAATGGTAATTTAAAATATCGGTGGTAAATTACCAATTTATCTGCCATTTGCGCCTTCTAAACAATATGATGGTGGAATGTTAGGCTTGGTCAATTGTTACCCTAGGTAACATCCTCGGTTTCTAGGCCTTGCAGGGGAGAGATGCCGGGATGTACTGTAAACCCAAAACAAGAAGGCAAGCTAGAGGAATGTGTGGCGTAATCACTTTTGCTGTCCCAACGGAGTTAAAGCTCACCTTCCCAGTATGACGAGGATGGAAGTTTCGTTTTAAAGTACACAAGTGTTGTCACATAGCTAACACATACGTAATACCACAGATGAATACCAGATTATCAACTCAATGGTGGAGATTGAAGTCACATAGGGCGCTCCTCCTGAGACTTTCACACCCGGCAGTTATTACAACCAAGGGCATTCGGTCGGTAATGTAGTGAGCTTCTATTGCGACGAGCTATGCTGCATTCTCTTGCCCCTACCCTTTCCCTCTCGTGTTCAGTGACTGATAGAAACTAACTTCTTTCGAAGTCACTCACATGTCGCACACATATGATTAGTTTACGCACATTTCATAATACGCGTCAAATACGCTGAGGAAATGTGCGGTGAATTGTTTATCAATGGGCGAGATGAGAAAAATTATTTTGTGTAACACTTATTGTTTTAAAAAATAATGCATATTGCAATAATTCAATAATAATGCATCAATGCAGTGCAAATGTCACTTTAACACGTCACATCATTTTTCTAAACCTATTTATTCCAATTGTTTTGTGATATATGAGGTGCTGATTATATGGTTTTAATGTCAAGTATAATTACGGTCATCTTTAAAACATGTAAACCTATATTCAGTGGTGTTAAGTGAGTCACAAGTTTTAGGCTTAGACAATTTCATATATATACTAAAAAGGAAGATGGTTAACAACATATTATTTATTATGAAGCTTCACTAACTTGAAATCATGCCGCACCTATCTTAGGTCCTAGCTGCAGCTGACATTTTACATATTTGAAAAGTAATCGGAACACTTAATATGAAAATAAAAATGTATATAATGATATGATGATGACCATATAAAGACATTCGAATGGTTTATTGCAATACAGATCACTCTTGAAACATGTTATTGCTTTTACAACAGCAAAGCCAGTACCATCAGTTACACAGATACATCATTTTGTGTAGTATATGGATTATTACATAGTGATTAAACAAGATAGAACAAACTGAGATTTGGGATTTCAGGTTATAATTTTTTACTTGCTATTAAAAGCAATGACATTCATCACTCTCGAAGATATACAATGATGACTAAGACACAATTTGCAAATTATACACATTGGCTAATTATCATTTGGTAGATCAAGTTTACATAATTTTCAGGAAGGAGTCCCTCAATTCTGTGCCAAATCACAGATATAGGTTTGATATTCCTGAAAGTTCACATACACTAGCTGGATTGACACGACGAAGCAAGTAATACACAAAGTAGACAGGGTGAATCACATTCTCAAAAATAGATTCTGCTCTCTGAAACAAAATTGACAAAAGAGGTTAGATATGTGAGGTTAGATTATAATCAGTGATGCATCTTGACAGTCTTGTATGCCACAATTACCATCCTTACAACAAACTTTGCAATGTGAGATCACAATACTAGGTGAGCAAGTTATTTGCCAAAGCAGCAAGTATGATGATGTGACTACTCTGTAATAAAAATGGCTATACTTTCCATGGCGAAAACTACTACATATGCAGATTATAGTTCCCTTGTATTGCCAATGTACTGACGTAGGCTTACTTCACATTTTATTATGTTTAATTTCTTCGAGCCAGGTGTACTATGGGGCACTCCAATAAAACCAAACAACCGTAGCTTAAAAAATCTTAAAAAACACGAGAGCTAGTATGAAAGTATATTCATTTGCTAATGTTTGCATTGTATCACTTTATTTGCATTATAAAATCAGTAACCAGCGCTAAAATGTGTTTTGCTTACAGCTTACGATCCACGTGGCAAAATAACGATTCAAGCGGAGTTCTAAATATTATTACTGCTTAATTATTCATGTTCTGAAATGTATCTTTCCTTTCTGCTTTTCTTGGGAAACGAAAAAGTTTTGTTTCCTCACTTCTCCGTGTAACAGGGCAGCCAAGCACAGCACACTTCATTTTGAAAAGATACTTGCAGCCATATTCACAGATGAATAGGCCATATTATTTTTTCGAATTCTCAAAGCCAGCCAGTACGTCATCAGTGTAACCAACATATACACAGAACCGAATGCTAATAAAACACATAACTTCGGAATTTTGATTTGTGTTGGGTGAATTTTAGGAATTTAGGAACACTCAGTCACTCTTTATTTATTCATTCATTCATTGGGTATTTTAGTATTTTTCAATATGCTTGCCCAGGACAAGAAGGAAGGAATGTGCAACGTAATCACTTTTGTTGTCTCCTCGGGGTTATGCTCGCCTTCCGAGATTGACAAGGATGGAAGGCTCGTTTAAGATGCATGTGTTGTCACATGTGTGTTGTCACATATACATAATACCTATCGCTGCAACAAACATTAGATCTGGCAGCATGGGTGACTCATATGCACTCTCATTCACTCATTTTCTTGTAAATAGATCCGCTACCGTAGCACACAAACAGTTCAAGCTCCTCTACCCTAAATTCCACTCTAGCTTTCCTGTCGCGGGCATACGTTACTACTACTACTACTACTACTACTACTACTACTACTACTACTACTACTACTACTACTACTACTACTACTACTACTACTACTACTACTACTACTACTACTACTACTACTACTACTACTACTACTACTACTACCACCACCACTACTACTACTACTACTACTACTACTACTGCTACTACTACTACTACTACTACTACTACTACTACTACTACTACTACTACTGCTACTACTACTACTACTACTATCTTTTATCTCAAGCAGATTATCAAATTTTAAGCTTCCTGATATTTCACAAATAGATTACCTAAATCAAATTGATTGAGCTGGCTATCTCCAGGTCCCCAGTTGAACTGCATGATAGCCTAGGTCACGGTAAACAGTATTTTTCTCCTCATTTAGAGGAGAAAATTATGCACATAGATATGAGCATCCTCTTCTCCTTCTTGAAGCAGATTGAGCTGTTTCTTGCCTCATCATTTTAAGGATGTCCGGTATTTGAATTCTGTTCCTGTTTTCTGCTTTTCGGCGAACAATTCTGTTACTTTTTGGAAGAAATTGGGAATCTTACACTTTCTCACAAGAAAGCATCACTAAGGTGCTCAGTTTTCGTTCTTAGTTTACATTTCGTAGAAACATGTTTACACGTTTCAGAGTAGAAAAGTATGTTTCATCTTCTGATGATAAGAGAGAAATCGTGATTAACAACTACAAAAGATTTGCTGTTACTTGGAAAGCGTCGCATACATCATCAGTCTATATAGATAAATGCAACGTTATATATAGCTTCAGTGATAGAGCGCAGTTCTGGTCTTGAAAAGCAAATCTGCAGTTCATTTTTAATGTTTTCTTCAAAGAACAGATATAATGCGAGTGTTTTCTTGAGATACATTTCAGGAGAAAGATTGCTGATACAAATCAAGCTTTTCAACGACAAACAGTCTGGAAGCTATTATGTGACCTCAAACTCAGAATCTTTTCTGATTTTCGGGAGAATTGTATGGCAGACATACAAAGCTTCATTGCTAGATCAGTTGGTTCCTCTCTTCCTTTATCAAGTGATTTGTTTTCGACTTCTACTTCAATTCCTCTCTACAATATTGAATGCATTTCTCGAAATGTTTTATTTTATATTTAGCCTTGGCTGCCAGTAAATGTTACTTTGCATTTGACCAAAAATAACTAAAACATGGAACACAATTATACGAAGCACTGCTGACCGGAAAGGAAATGCTGCTTTACTCATAAGATTAGGGTAGAAGGAAGCTTCAGAGATGGTGGCCTTTGATTTGATATGTTTTATATTTTGCTATTTTTTCCACAACCGCAGTAAGTACTCTTCTGATTTCATACAATGTGTTTATACAGAGAGAACAGAAATTCCTTTATTTTAGATGATCAACCTATTTGTATTGTCTTAATCAATAGTTGTGATCTTTGTAATGAGTATTATTTTCTGTACGCTACTGTATAGGAATATACCACGGTAGGATTAATCTGTAGATTTTAGAGCAAGGCTTTTGGCTTAGACATATCTTACTGTTTTTTCTTAAGTTTCCAAAAGGGTTTGTTTTGCCTAGCATTTTTAATTGAAATATATGTTAAACAATGATCCATTATTATAGCAACTAACTAAACATCAATAACAGCAGAATTCTCATTGAGATTGACGAACGACATTCCAATAGTAGAATACAAATTTTAAAAATGGAAAGCCGCGAGATAAGAAAAACAGGAAATTATTAGGAATAAAATGCTAAAAGCGAATACATTCAGGCAAAGGAGGATATTTTAAACGCAATGGAAATTTTAGCAAAAATTATTACCAGCTGCAGCACAGACGACCGCCTGTTAAACATGACCATACAAAGGGAATGATGATGATCACTTAAAAATGCGAGTGTCATGAAATATGAAAACGTTTTTACTGGTTTTAACTACTCTAAAGTGTAAGCATTGATCAGAGAATGGTTAATGGCAAGTATCAATATGCAAATTGCATTCCCTTTTACGTTCATCAAATGAACCTTGTAGTGGCCAAGGTATTCCCAATAAACAGCAAAACTTACATTTTTACATCTATATGGAATTTGTGCATCTTTTCCAACTCTTCACAGAGAACACAAATATTGGACAAAACAATACAAAAACGTTACTTGAACTATCTCTAATGGAATTTTCATTCTCGCGGTGTATACTTACTGTATGAAAACAGAGCGGTACTTATTGCGGCTATCGACAAATTATATATAAACATACCAAATCGAAGGCCACCATCTCTCAAGCTTCTTCCTAACCTTATCTTCGCAATAAAGAAACATTTCTCTTCTGACTGACTTTCTTTTCTTTATATCATTCCCCTGGCGAAGTAACTTTTGTTCAAACTTCTAGATCTTGATCTTCTAGTTCTGGAACATCTGCTTCTGCGACCAGCAGCACCAATAAATCTCACAGCACTCTCTTCTTTTAAGGCTCTGATCATCATGTGTCTCTCTGTATCGTTCATGTTTAACAGGAGATCGTCTGTGGTGGAACTGGTAATAATTTTTGCTAAATTTTCTACAGCGTTTAACATATCCTTCTTCTCCTGAATGTTTTCACTTTTAACATTTCGCTGCAAGAAGCTCCTCTTCTACTCATTATGCGGCTTCTCATTTTTAAAATTTGCGTTCCAGTATTGATATACCTTTCGTCAATCACAAGGAGAATTCTGATGTTATTGATGTTTGGTTAGTTGCTATCTGAATGGATATCATTGTTCAAACAATATTTCAATTAAACAATTGCTAGGGAAAATAAATCATGTGGAAAACTGACGAACAAAATGAAATATATTGCACCCAAAAACCTTTCTCTTCTTACTATTCTTACAAAAGTATATCCCTCTATAAAGTTTAATTGAGATGAACATTTACAACATTGTATTACTTATCTTCCTTCAGATGACGGGAAATGTGGCAATACGTAGGGTTTGAGCAGTAGGTAATCACATCTTTTAAGAAGACCTCCCTGCGCTTGAAATGCCAAACTCTTTGCATGACCAAGTAATACAAAACAAATCAAATATTCCCATTTTAGAAAACTATATACTATTTCAAAATAGAAGGTAATATTTTACCGAGTGAGTGCAATTTGTCGAAGTTTAAAAAGTGTTTTAATAAATAAACCATAAATAGAATCAACAACTTTGGAAAATAGAAATACTTCCATAGAAATTTAATAATTTTGATTGTGGCAAGCTCACGAAACAAAAACATTACTATTAACCATGTGTTCATTCAAGTAGGCCATCTGCAGTGCATCAATCCTTTAGCAAAACACAGCTCGGAGGTCTTTGAAGGCCAAAACGGCCTTTGATTAATTCCATACACGGACATTGTCCCTTACTAACATATTCCTTAAAAACTGTGTGTAAATGTTGGCACTTAAATTATGGTATGTATACATATTTATCAGTCAGTGCTTCTAAGGCCAAAGATAAATGATGCCCGTCTCTAAAGCGTAGGTGGTAGCGTGTCTGCCGCAGTTTTAAGGGATCTCGAGTTCGAATTTCGGCCAGTTTGAGTCACATGGATAAGGTTTCTTTCTTTAAGCTTCATTTTCTAGCTTTTGTTAACGTTATTGTCCATATCTGGTTCAGTTTTGGGACTTCTTCTCTGCGGTTCATGTTATTTCATGTTTGTATATTTCAATGGCTTCACGGTACAAACGAGAATGATAGTGAGAAGTTGAAGTCAATATTCCTGTGCTATCAAACTGATTGATAACCTCTCCGTTTTCAGGAATAAAATGCTCTGTTAATGGCGACTTCTCTGTTTGGCCCAAGCGACAATTTCTTGTATGTTTATTAAGGCGAGATATTATGTTTCTCTGCGTGGCTCCAACGCCCTTATTCACAGTCTCGGCGAATACGACATAGACCCCGAGGAACGCTACAAGCATCCTAGGCTCCTCCTCCATCAAACCTAAACGCATCCCCTGTCTATTCTAAATTCCTCATCATAAAAACACAAAAAGAATAGTAATAAAACATACAAAATAAAAATAAAAATGGAAAAAAAAACTCCCTACAAAAATGCCACCATTTATCACAGTTTTAATAGCACAACCCCCATTGAACCAGTGAAGGACCTAGTCCAGGCATGGTTTCTATCGGAAGGCCCCGTCATTACTTGGCGGTAACCCCTTCCAACGACACTTAAAGCCTGTATTATGTTCTCCATTAAAATGTCAGTTAACGGTTAACTTGGAGTTACACGCAAATGTCGGTATTACGATCTTCGGTTAAGGGCTAACTGAGAGGTATTTCTGGAGGTAAACTAACCCTCACCTCGAGTAGCGGTTAGTGAGATAACTTGGGAGTTTACCTTCGCACACAAAAAGGAAAATTGCGTACCTCCAGGCCAGATTGAATGTTGACAGCGATTCTGAGGATGAAATGTTGGATCAGTATTTATTTAATAGAAGAAGAGCTAAAAGAATTAGAATGCGAAAATAGAATTTCATATATATATATATATATATATATATATATATATATATATACTTGTACATTTTGAAAATGAAATAAAACCACTGGTGTATTAGGGAACTTGACGTAATAGGTTATGGAATGATAATATCTAGTGTCCTATGGTGTCAGTGACTTTTTGCAAGCAATGTAATATTTTATGCAACCATATTGCAACATGTTTTAACGAACATAAGTGCAATAAATAAAGCATGTAAAGCTATACCGGAAAGTACACGAAATACTGTACGTGTAGGTGGGTAGGTAGAAATGTTCAGAAACATGCTGAAGTAGTAAACATTCGATTTTTCTAATAGTGGGTGCACTGATTAATTTGCATTTTGTTAAAGCATTATTAGAGGAAAGTAACAAGTTGTAAAGCAAACTGTGAATAAAAAAATTTTTTTAGGTTATGCAATTTGTATCGATTTTCAAAACGGTTATTGCAAACGCTGTTCACATATGTAATGTCGCTAATTACATGTACAATACCATAATGGTTTTGCCCTACAATGTGCCTTAATGAATACCGTTTGCTAATTATATTGCGATTTATGCAGTGTTACACTGTCTCAATGCAAGTTGAAGTATTACTTATGATTCTTGCCGTACGTACTATAGATTGTGCAAATGCAGTACATTATTATATTTGCTGCGAATTGCACACGTAAAGAAATGTTAAAACTGCATCCTGTGGTATTTAAATGAAGCCATTTTATTTGTTCAATTACGTTTTCAAATCAAGGATACAATGCTGTGACGTGAAATGTGACGTTTGATTATGAAAGACCAAGAAGAAATGTAAGTTTGCTACAACCTGTTTCCTTAAAAGAAAGCCATAGTTATTTCTTCATAACTAGCCAAATATATTATGTTTAAAAGAATCAGTTACCAAGTTACTGGTCCCAGAATGCATATTTTATAACCTTGCTTTTATTCAAGGATTACTTATAATTTATGGACCTTCCCTCTTTGCATATACCTCTGTGAAATGATAACTTATATAAGAAGAGGTGATTTACTCATGAGGATAAACTACTAACGAAATGATTTTAGCATAATTATATTTGTGCAATACTACTATCAGAATTAATAACAGTTATGTAGCCTAATTTTTAAAAAAAATTGACTGGATATCTCTTGGTGTTCATAAATTAACAAGGCATTCCATATATTCTCCATATATCTCACCTAATCTATAATAACATTGACCTAACGCAACCTATATAACCTATAACACTAACCTAACGCTATTAAAAATAAACCAACGCTATGGAAAAATCTAAACTGTAAACGAACTATGCTAGACCTTATTACGAATGAACTATTGAAACAGTTATTTTATGTTGTCCCCAAAGAGTTTCAAATATTGTATTATGTGAGGTTATGTAGAGTGAGTCACGCACAGAGAAGCTATGTAAGTGGAAATGACGTCACAAAGGTGTGGAATAACAAACTTATTTGTGATTGGTGTGACGCGTATATCGTAAAACGTGGACCAATCAGATATAGAAGATTTTACGTTGCCATGGAGGATATTCAATATTCCTCTAGAGGGATCGAACTATTAGCGAAATGCTAATGTGTAGAAGAAGCGGAACCGGTCATTCTTCTCCTAACAGTCGCCGTGAACGGATGTAAGGTTCTCTTCTTAAACGCCGTTGTGTGCGGAAGAGTATAAGTTTATTCTCGTAACAATCATCGAGTATAACTAGATAATCTTTACATGAAATATCATCGCTAGAAGACACAATTTAATTATTATACACGGTAGTGAACAAACGTATAAAACTTTTGATTCTTGCACGCATCCAGATAAACGCGTCACATCAAGTGAATCTTGTGTAAGAATAGTGTTATAAATGTTGTATCATACATTTTGTTCGAACTGGTGTTAATTGAAGTAAGGAAATAAAAGTTTCTACATTATTTAATACAGAGGAAAATGATTACTCATTTTACGTAAAATTTCCTTCCGCCGTACCACCCCTGTAAAAGAAGATATCTTGCTCAACCGACTGAAGCCACGCCGAGGTAAGCTGGGACTTCAAGAATCATCAATTCCAACCCTGTTCCAAATGGTTACCTCAACGAGGGGCATAATTCACCATCCTTCTATACGATTCGACGAAAATCCAGTTCCAAAATGGCGCCCAACTGTATGGCTCGAATAGGCAGAAGGAGGATTACACCACAGGAGAATAAATAGTGTAATGGACAGGTAACTTCGAATCAAGAAAGAAGAAAGAAGAAAAGTGAGTACGGAAAATCTTAATAGATAATTAATAGAAAAAGTGACAAAATTATAATTTTTATTTTTTTATGTTATTAAGAAAGGGAAAAATATTACCTAAAATGGAAGGTAAAAAATTAACAGACAATAAGAATAAAAATGTTGGGGAAGGAGTGGAAAGACTGGTTAGTGATAAGAGAGCAGAAATACAAGAAGTCAGGGAAGTAGTGGAAGGAATGATTAGTGATGATGCAGGAACAAGTAGAACAGAAATTATGCAGAGTAAAGTTAATGAAATGATAATAGACAGGTTAGAGAAAATGATGAGTAATTTTGATGCTAAAATGGATAATTTAAGACAGGATATGAATCAAAATTCAGAAAATTTAAATAGTTTTAGACAGGAAATAAGACAGGAAATAAGACAGAATTCAGATCAAAATTCAGAAAATTTAAATAGTTTTAGACAGGAAATAAGACAGGAAATAAAACAGAATTCAGAAAAGGCAGATCAAAATTTGAGGCAGGAAATGAGTAATTTAAATGCTAAAGTAGATCAAAGTTCAGAGAAATTAGAAGCTAGGATAGATCAAGGTTTAGGTAACCTAAGAAATGAAATTGAGAAAGGAAGAGAAGAGTGTAGAGAAGGCATAAAATCTTTAAAACAGAAAATAGAATCTCATGATGGAGAAATGTCTAAGTTAAAAGAGATGTTTCAGGAAATGAAAATAAGTCAGGAAAATGTAGTAAAAGATATAAGAAGTGAATTGGCTAAGGAGTCAGAAATCCTTAAGCAACAACAAGTAGAATTTGTAGAAAAACAAAAAGTAGAAATAGGGGAATTAGAGAATAGAATAAGACAAGAAATAGATGTAGTCTTATTAGATAATTCACGGAAATACCATGAGGAAAATATTGAAATACAGAATAATTTTGTAAGAGAAGTAAATAGTGTCAGAAATGATGTTAAACTAATTGCTACTGAGGTGCAAACACAACAAGATGAACTAAAAGTTAAATATGATGAAGTTAGTAAGTTGAATAGTGAAATGATTACAAGAATAGATTTGGCACAGGAAAGTTTTGAGAGAGAGAAAGAAAACATTAGCAAGCTGAATCAAGTTGTGGTTGCATTACAGGCAAGCGAAATTTCTGAGAACCAGAGGGTAATAAAATCTAAGAATATTACATGTATTGACTTACCTGGTAATTCAGGTAATATTGTACAAAACTTAGAGAATTATTTGGAGAGTGACGATACAGAATCTTTGTCACCTGATTGTGAAGTAAATGGTAATACACAAATACAAAACATGCACACACATACACAGTTACACAGTCAAGGTAACACAAATTGTACAAATTATTTGTTGCATGACATAAGTCCACCTACTTTCGAAGAAGAATCGGGAGACAATCCCAAAATATTTCTAAAGGAATTAGAAGAATATTTTAAAATTAAAAAGATTCCAAATGAATTTAGGATGATGATTGTTAAAAGGTGTTTGAAGAAAAATGCTTTAGAATGGCTGAGGTTAACACTAGCATCACATGAAACGTATAGTATGTTTAGGAATGTGTTTATAAATAGGTTCTGGGGTCCAGAAAGACAGAGAAGAATTAAAGTCGAACTGGCCACTGGTAAATTCGAGTTCAAGAAGGGTGTGTCCATGACTGAATATTTCCTAAAACTTGCTAACAAAAGTAAACTTGTGAATCCAGATATGTCAGAAACCGAGATCGTGAATATGCTAATACGACATTATCCACCACACATTAGAAACCACCTAATTGTGGCTAAGCCCGTCGACTTTACTGATATGATTGAGTTATTATCAGAATTTGAGGCTCATAACCTTAATTCTGATTCTACTCATAGTCAAGTTGATCCTGACAAGACTCATATAGAACAAAAGCAAGTAAATAGACAGGAAGTAAGACCAACATTCAGGGAAAATCACAGCCATACTAACCAAAACCAAAATAGTTTTAACCAAAATTGGGGCGGGGCACGTTCAAGAGACAACTATGAACGAAGAGAGTACAACCCCAGAAAGACATATGAATCGGTAGTGCCAGGTATAGGAAGGAGAATACCAAATACTCCTAGGAGGAATTATAATAATGACCAACCTGTGGGAAATGTGAGGAGTAATCAGGTGAATCAACTGAGGTTTTACAGGGGAAATAACTTAAGAACAGGTTATCAAAGTAGAGGAAGAGGAACTAGCATCGAAGACTCTTCATTAAGAGATTTTAGGGGTCCTAGGTTTGAAAGGGCAGACAATAACCTAGAAAGGACACCGACTCAGGGAATAGAAGGAGAAATAAATAACGGTAGTACCAACCCAACTGCTAGTGTAACTACCGACCGCACTAATGCGGAAAACTGAGTACCAAATCATTTTGTGCCTTGGAAAGTGGTTCGGTAGAAATGACACAGGGCAAAATCAAAATTCAAAATTTACCAGAAGATAAGCTCACTCTCTCCAGAAGTAAAGATCGGGAATTAGTAAATCCACCTCAGATTAACCTTCGTATAGGCGATAGCGAATATAAAGTATTGATAGACACAGGAGCTAGTTCATCAGTAATAAGTGAGAACTTATTCAAGGAGTTACTATCCAAGTTTAGGATTGAATATTTAAACGTGTGTAATGTATACTGTAGCACAGCTATTGGGAAAAAGAAAGATAAAGTTAAATATCAAGCGTTAATTCCTGCGCGAATAGATGATTGGAATTTCAATTTTATCGTATTGGTAATACCAAACTTAGCTCGTGATATTATTATTGGCAATGATGTATTGTATGGTTGGCAAAGTGTGATAGATTTCGAAAAACATGAAATGAAGGTCAAAGGAGATAATGAAGTAATCAAAATAAATTTGTTAGAAGAAATTATATTAAAAGAAGATGAGAAGGATAGTATAAATAATGATAGGTTTTTTGTAGAAAATATAATATTATACGAAGAAGATATAATAAATAATGAAGAAGATGATAGTGGTAAAGAAAATTTACTTTTAAATAATAAAGAAAATGAGACGTTTGACCTTGGAGATCATTGTTGCCAAATAAACACATTAAATACCGACACCGAGCGAAAACAAGAAGAGGAAGAAATGATATTCCAAAGAACTTTGAAAGAAAAGTTAGGGAAAACATACAATTTAAATCACGCGCAAAGAGAACAATTGAGGTTATGTATACTAAAGAACAGGAACGTTTTTAGTACGAAACCTGGATTGTGTAATAAGTACATACATACATTTAAGGTGAACGACATTGCTCCTTATACTCATAAAAGTAGATCTGTGCCTATCGCTATTAGACAACAAGCATCTGAAGTAATAAACGATATGCTAGAAAATGGAATTATAGAGATTTCTAATTCGCCTTACCTAAATCCTTTGTGCTGGGTACATAAATCGAACGGAACACTGCGTATGACGATTGACGCAAGAAAGATAAACTCACTAACACAACCCGATCACTTCAGACCTCTTAGAGTTGATGAGGTATTATCAAAATTAGGACATGGAAAATATTTTCAAAATTAGATTTGGTTTCATCAGAGTGATGCGTGATTTAGGCTTGTATTTCAGAATTCTGTGTCATTCTAACCACCGAGGCTGGTACAAATACTGCCATATTATTGAGAAAATCATTAACAATACCCCAAACTCTACTACCAAATTTTCACCAATCGAATTAATGACTGGACTACAACCTGAACCTCTAGTAATAAAAGCACCAACAACCTTAAAAGTAGATGAAATGGAATTGAATGAAGAAGAAAAGTGTGCTGAAGCATTTCGAAGAATAAAAGAAAAAGCAGAGAAAAGATTATCAAAGATACAAAGAAAAGGAGCGAAATGGAATCCTGAAATAAATGATAAAGTTCTCGTAAAGACATTTAATATCTCCAGTTCTAAAATCAAATCCTATTGGAGAATGAATTTGTTATATAAAGGTCCATATAAAATAGTAAGAAAATTTGGGGATCATACGTACGAATTAAGAGACGATGATAATAAAATGATAGGAAAATATCACAAAACACTTTTAAAACCATTCAAAAGCCTTGACACTCACAAGAATAAATTATTAAAAAAAAAAAAAAAAAAAAAATAATAATATGTTTATGAATTACTGAAAAATGTTTTGTTTATTATTATTGTGTTCGAATAATTTCTGATTTTATATTGTTATTTTAAATTGTATTAATTGTTCATTGTTGTAATAATGTTTAATTATTGGGGCATTCTTCAGAATATATGGAACAATATTATTGGGAGATTTAAGTTAATTTTCCATATATTCTGAAGAGGGGCATCTGAAACAGTTATTTTATGTTGTCCCCAAAGAGTTTCAAATATTGTATTATGTGAGGTTATGTAGAGTGAGTCACGCACAGAGAAGCTATGTAAGTGGAAATGACGTCACAAAGGTGTGGAATAACAAACTTATTTGTGATTGGTGTGACGCGTATATCGTAAAACGTGGACCAATCAGATATAGAAGATTTTACGTTGCCATGGAGGATATTCAATATTCCTCTAGAGGGATCGAACTATTAGCGAAATGCTAATGTGTAGAAGAAGCGGAACCGGTCATTCTTCTCCTAACAGTCGCCGTGAACGGATGTAAGGTTCTCTTCTTAAACGCCGTTGTGTGCGGAAGAGTATAAGTTTATTCTCGTAACA
Source organism: Mantis religiosa (assembly GCA_030765055.1). Classification (NCBI taxonomy): domain Eukaryota; kingdom Metazoa; phylum Arthropoda; class Insecta; order Mantodea; family Mantidae; genus Mantis; species Mantis religiosa. Next base: position 88,561,430 of record CM060952.1, read on the forward strand.
ATCATCGAGTATAACTAGATAATCTTTACATGAAATATCATCGCTAGAAGACACAATTTAATTATTATACACGGTAGTGAACAAACGTATAAAACTTTTGATTCTTGCACGCATCCAGATAAACGCGTCACATCAAGTGAATCTTGTGTAAGAATAGTGTTATAAATGTTGTATCATACATTTTGTTCGAACTGGTGTTAACTGAAGTAAGGAAATAAAAGTTTCTACATTATTTAATACAGAGGAAAATGATTACTCATTTTACGTAAAATTTCCTTCCGCCGTACCACCCCTGTAAAAGAAGATATCTTGCTCAACCGACTGAAGCCACGCCGAGGTAAGCTGGGACTTCAAGAATCATCAATTCCAACCCTGTTCCAAATGGTTACCTCAACGAGGGGCATAATTCACCATCCTTCTATACGATACGACGAAAATCCAGTCCCACTATTAATGAAAATATCACGAAAATATACAGAAAACAGCTAATAAAAAGTTAAATGAAGACGCCAGATGACAATACATGTGTTTGGTTTTCCCGCTAATTCACATTCTAAACACAAGATAGCGTAGCAAACAAGGTAAATTCCTAGTGGAAAATATTACCAACCGTTCACATTTCACCATAATGCATAGGGAAACGGAACTACAGGTAAATCGAGTTCGTAATACGAGGAACTGAACCTAACCAATGGTTACTGTTAAGTAAAAGGTAACAAATTTCCGCTAGTAACCGGAGATAGCAATGCAGGCCCTTACTCTGATTGAAAAAAAAAAAAAAAAACAATCGCTGTTGGGACTTCCGCCAGAACTCTGATCGCACTGCCACTGAGAATATCTGCCGCAGCCGCAGACGAAACGTCGGGGAGAATGAAGGAGGAGCCCAGTAGACCATGGCCAACAAGCCCGGTTAACCGTTTATCTAATCCAAAGCTTCTTTCTTTTGATCAATAAACAACAACCCATGGCGCAACAGCCGTAGTGAGCCAAGGTCTACAAACTCGACTGCCGACCCCACACCCATTTACGCAGGGTAGAGCTTGGCGGTCATCAAACCAATAGGGGAGGAGATGTGGTCAGCATCACGCATCCCCGCCGGAATGCGGCTTTCTAGACCAGAGTTCGCTATCTATCGTAGCTCCTCAATGTCCTCACGATGCTGATATGCGGGATCTAAAATTCGCAGCCCTCAGGAGTGGTATCATTCTAGGACGCATTCCGTGGCACTTCCTTTAGATCACTTGACTGTTTTCTTCTTATAGCGGGTTTGCCTTCGTTTTGACAACAGAGCAGATAGCGATGTTTTGCTCTCTCTATCTGACGATAGATGCTATATATAACAACATATACTCCAATTCCTTCTGCTTCTTCTTCTTCTTCTTCTTCTTCTTCTTCTTCTTGTTCTTCTTCTTCTTCTTCTTCTTCTGCTTCTTCTTTCACTATTTATCTTCATCTGAGATTTTCAAGTGGACGCCTGAGGTCGCATATCTGATGGGTAGTAAACAAACTCTGGACCAGAGGTATAACCAGGGGGGTCAAAATGGATGAAAGGGAATGTGACGAAAGAGTATTTAACAGAATGAATGAAAGAGGAAACCAAAGAATCCAGACAGAACCCGCTCATTGCCGCATTATCAACCATAAATCATACTGTGGTCCACTAACATTGAGCCCGAGCCACCTTGGTGAGGGACGAGCAAATTTAATTATTTGAGCTCAGTGACAACTATCCTCAAATTTCGAAGGTGGGCTCCCGTAATTGTCGTGTATTTTATAGATGTGAAATTTAATGTGATAGGGAAATGGTAATTTAAAATATCGGTGGCAAATTACCAATTTATCTGCCATTTGCGCCTTGTACACAATATGATGGTGGAATGTTAGTCTTGGTCAATTGTTGCCCCAGGTAAAATTCTCGGTCTCTAGGCCTTGCAGGTGAGAGATGACGGGATGTACTGTAAACCCAAAACAAGAAGGCAAGCTAGAGGAATGTGTAGCGTAATCACTTTTGCTGTCCCAACGGAGTTAAAGCTCACCTTCCCAGTATGACAAGGATGGAAGTTTCGTTTTAAAGTACACAAGTGTTATCACATAGTTAACACATACGTAATACCACAGATGAATACCAGATTATCAACTCAATGGTGGAGATTGAAGTCACATAGGGCGCTCCTCCTGAGACTTTCACACCCGGCAGTTATTGCAACCAAGGGCATTCGGTCGGTAATGTAGTGAGCTTCTATTGCGACGAGCTATGCTGCATTCTCTTGCCCCTACCCTTCCCCTCTCGAGTTCAGAGACTGTTAGAATCCAACTTCTTTCGAAGTCACTCACATGTCGCACACAGATGATTAGTTTACGCACATTTCATAATACGCGTCAAATACGCTGAGGAAATGTGCGGTAAATTGTTTATCAATGGGCGAGATGAGAAAAATTATCTTGTGTAACACTTATTGTTTTAAAAAATAATGCATATTGCAATAATTCAATAATAATGCATCACTGAACTGCAAATGTCACTTTAACACGTCACATAATTTTCTAAACCTATTTATTCTAATTGTTTTGTGGTATATGAGGTGCTGATTATATGGTTTTAATGTCAAGTATAATCAAGGTCATCCTTAAAACATGTAACCCTATATTCACTGGTGTTAAATGAGTCACAAGTTTTAAAAAGAAAGATGGTTGGTAACCTATTATTTATTATGAAGCTTCACTAACTTGAGATCATGCTACACCTATCTTAGGTCCTAGCTGCAGCTGACATTTTACATATTTCTAAAGTAATTGGAACACTTAATATGAAAGTAAAAATGTATATAAGGATATGATGATGATTATGATGAAGATGACCATACAATGGCATTACAATAATTTATTGCAATACACAATCACACTTGAACCATGTTAAAGCTTTTACAACACCAAAGCCAGTACCATCAGTTACACAGATACATCATTTTGTGTAGTATACAGATTATCACATAGTGCTTAAACAAGATAGAACAAACTGAGATTTTGGGATTTCAGTTTATAATTTTTACTTGCTATTAAAAGCAATGACATTCATCACTCTCGAAAGTATACAATGAAGACTAAGACAAACTATTTAAAAATTTGACAATTTATAAATTATACAAATGGTTAATTACTATTTGGTAGATCAAGTTTACATAATTTTCAGACAGGAGTCCCTCAATTCTGTGCCAAATCACAGCCACAGGTTTGATATTTCTGAAAGTTCACATACTCTGGGTAGATTGACGCGACGAAGCAAGTAATACAGAAAGTACACACGGTGAATCACGTTCTCAAAAATAGATTCTGCTCTCTGAAACAAAATTGACAAAAGAGGTTAGATGTGTGAGGTTAGATTATAATCAGTGATGCATCTTGACAGTCTTGTATGCCACAATTACCATCCTTACAACAAACTTTGCAATGTGAGATCACAATACTAGGTGAGCAAGTTATTTGCCAAAGCAGCAAGTATGATGATGCAACTACTCTGTAATAAAAATAGCTATACTTTCCATGTCTGAAACTACTACATATGCAGATTATAGTTCCCTTGTATTGCCAATGTACAGTCATAGGGTTACTTCACATTTTATTTTGTTTAATTTCTTCGAGCAAGGTGTACTATGGGGCACTGCAGCAAAACCAAACAACCGTAGCGTAACAAATCTTAAAAAACACGAGAGCCAGTATGAAAGTATATTCATTTGCTAATTTTTGCATTGTATCACTTTATTTGCATTATAAAATCAGTATCCAGTGCTAAAATGTGTTTTGCTTACAGCTTACGATCCACGTGGCAAAATAACGATTCAAGCGGAGTTCTAAATATTATTACTGCTTAATTATTCATGTTCTGAAATGTATCTTTCCTTTCTGGATTTCTTGGGAAACGAAAAAGTTTTGTTTCCTCATTTCTCCCTGTAACAGGGCTACCAAGCACAGCACACTTCCTTTTAAAAAGATACTTGCAGCCATATTCACAGATGAATAAGCCATATTATCTTTCCGAATTCTCAAAGCCAGCCAGTACGTCATCAGTGTAACCAACATATACACAGAACCGAATGCTAATAAAACACATAACTTCGGAATTTTGATTTGTGTTGGGTGAATTTTAGGAATTTAGGAACACTCAGTCACTCTTTATTTATTTATTCATTCATTGGGTATTTTAGTATTTTTCAATATGCTTGCCCAGGACAAGAAGGCAAGCTAGAGGAATGTGCAACGTAATCACTTTTGTTGTCTCCTCGGGGTTATGCTCGCCTTCCGAGATTGACAAGGATGGAAGGCTCGTTTAAGATGCATGTGTTGTCACATGTGTGTTGTCACATATACATAATACCTATCGCTGCAACAAACATTAGATCTGGCAGCATGGGTGACTCATATGCACTCTCATTCACTCATTTACTAGTAAACAGATCCGCTACCGTAGCACATAAACAGTTCAAGCTCCTCTACCCTAAATTCCCCTCTAGCTTTCCTGTCGCGGGCATACGTTACTACTACTACTACTACTACTACTACTACTACTACTACTACTACTACTACTACTACTACTACTACTACTACTACTACTACTACCACCACCAACACTACTACTACTACTACTGCTACTACTACTACTACTACTACTACTACTACTACTACTACTACTACTACTACTACTACTACTACTATCTTTTATCTCAAGCAGATTATCAAATTTTAAGCTTCCTGATATTTCACAAATGGATTACCTAAATCAAATTGATTGAGCTGGCTATCTCCAGGTCCCTAGTTGAACTGCATGATAGCCTAGGTCACGGTAAACAGTATTTTTCTCCTCATTTAGAGGAGAAAATTATGCACATAGATATGAGCATCCTCTTCTCCTTCTTGAAGCAGATTGAGCTGTTTCTTGCCTCATCATTTTAAGGATGTCCGGTATTTGAATTCTGTTCCTGTTTTCTGCTTTTCGGCGAACAATTCTGTTACTTTTTGGAAGAAATTGGGAATTTTACACTTTCTCACAAGAAAGCATAACTAAGGTGCTCAGTTTTCGTTCATAGTTTACATTTCGTAGAAACATGTTTACACGTTTCAGAGTAGAAAAGTATGTTTCATCTTCTGATGATAAGAGAGAAATCGCGATTAACAACTACAAAAGATTTGCTGTTACTTGGAAAGCGTCGCATACATCATGAGTCTATATAGATAAATGCAACGTTATATATAGCTTCAGTGATAGAGCGCTGTTCTGGTCTTGAAAAGCAAATCTGCAGTTCATTTTTAATTTTTTCTTCAAAGAACAGATATAATGCGAGTGTTTTCTTGAGATACATTTCAGGAGAAATATTGCTGATACAAATCAAGCTTTTCAACGACAAACAGTCTGGAAGCTATTATGTGACCTCAAACTCAGAATCTTTTCTGATTTTCGGGAGAATTGTATGGCAGACATACAAAGCTTCATTGCTAGATCAGTTGGTTCCTCTCTTCCTTTATCAAGTGATTTGTTTTCGACTTCTACTTCAATTCCTCTCTACAATATTGAATGCATTTCTCGAAATGTTTTATTTTATATTTAGCCTTGGCTGCCAGTAAATGTTACTTTGCATTTGACCAAAAATAACTAAAACATGGAACACAATTATACGAAGCACTGCTGACCGGAAAGGAAATGTTGCTTTACTCATAAGATTAGGGTAGAAGGAAGCTTCAGAGATGGTGGCCTATGATTTGATATGTTTTATATTTTGCTATTTTTTCCACAACCGCAGTAAGTACTCTTCTGATTTCATACAATGTGTTTATACAGAGAGAACAGAAATTCCTTTATTTTAGATGATCAACCTATTTGTATTGTCTTAATCAATAGTTGTGATCTTTGTAATGAGTATTATTTTCTGCACGCTACTGTATAGGAATATACCACGGTAGGATTAATCTGTAGATTTGAGAGCAAGGCTTTTGGCTTAGACATATCTTACTGTTTTTTCTTAAGTTTCCAAAAGGGTTTGTTTTCCCTAGCATTTTTAATTGAAATATATGTTGAACAATGATCCATTATTATAGCAACTAACTAAACATCAATAACAGCAGAATTCTCATTGAGATTGACGAACGACATTCCAATAGTAGAATACAAATTTTAAAAATCTAAAGCCGCGAGATAAGAAAAACAGGAAATAATTAGGAATAAAATGCTAAAAGCGAATACATTCAGGCAAAGGAGAATATTTTAAACGCAATGGAAATTTTAGCAAAAATTATTACCAGCTGCAGCACAGACGACCGCCTGTTAAACATGACCATACAAAGGGAATGATGATGATCACTTAAAAATGCGAGTGTCATGAAATATGAAAACCTTTTTACTGGTTTTAACTACTCTAAAGTAAAAGCATTGATCAGAGAATGGTTAATGGCAAGTATCAATATGCAAATTGCATTCCCTTTTACGTTCATCAAATGAACCTTGTAGTGGCCAAGGTATTCCCAATAAACAGCAAAACTTACATTTTTACATCTATATGGAATCTGTGCATCTTTTCCAGCTCTTCACAGAGAACACAAATATTGGACAAAACAATACAAAAAGGTTACTTGAACTATCTCTAATGGAATTTTCATTCTCGCGGTGTATACTTACTGTATGAAAACAGATCGGTACTTATTGCGGCTATCGACAAATTATATATAAACATACCAAATCGAAGGCCACCATCTCTCAAGCTTCTTCCTAACCTTATCTTCGCAATAAAGAAACATTTCTCTTCTGACTGACCTGCTTTTCTTTATATTATTCCCCTGGCGAAGTAACTTTTGGTCAAACTTCTAGATCTTGATCTTCTAGTTCTGGAACATCTGCTTCTGCGACCAGCAGCACCAATAAATCTCACAGCACTCTCTTCTTTTAAGGCTCTGATCATCATGTGTCTCTCTGTATCGTTCATGTTTAACAGGAGATCGTCTGTGGTGGAACTGGTAATAATTTTTGCTAAATTTTCTACAGCGTTTAACATATCCTTCTTCTCCTGAATGTTTTCACTTTTAACATTTCGCTACAAGAAGCTCCTCTTCCACTCATTATGCGGCTTCTCATTTTTAAAATTTGCGTTCCAGTATTGATATACCTTTCGTCAATCACAAGGAGAATTCTGATGTTATTGATGTTTCGTTAGTTGCTATCTGAATGGATATCATTGTTCAAACAATATTTCAATTAAACAATTGCTAGGGAAAACAAATCATGTGGAAAACTGACGAACAAAATGAAATATATTGCACCCAAAAACCTTTCTCTTGTTACTATTCTTACAAAAGTATATCCCTCTATAAAGTTTAATTGAGATGAACATTTACAACATTGTGTTATTACTTATCTTCCTGTAGGTGACGGGAAATGTGGCAATACGTAGGGTTTGAGCAGTAGGTAATCACATCTTTTAAGAAGACCTCCCTGCGCTTGAAATGCCAAACTCTTTGCATGACCAAGTAATACAAAACAAATCAAATATTCCCATTTTAGAAAACTATATACTATTTCAAAATAGAAGGTAATATTTTACCGAGTGAGTGCAATTTGTCGAAGTTTAAAAAGTGTTTTAATAAATAAACCATAAATAGAATCAACAACTTTGGAAAATAGAAATACTTCCATAGAAATTTAATAATTTTGATTGTGGCAAGCTCACGAAACAAAAACATTACTATTAACCATGTGTTCATTCAAGTAGGCCATCTGCAGTGCATCAATCCTTTAGCAAAACACAGCTCGGAGGTCTTTGAAGGCCAAAACGGCCTTTGATTAATTCCATACACGGACATTGTCCCTTACTAACATATTCCTTAAAAACCGTGTGTAAATGTTGGCACTTAAATTATGGTATGTATACATATTTATCAGTCAGTGCTTCTAAGGCCAAAGATAAATGATGCCCGTCTCTAAAGCGTAGGTGGTAGCGTGTCTGCCGCAGTTTTAAGGGATCTCGAGTTCGAATTTCGGCCAGTTTGAGTCACATGGATAAGGTTTCTTTCTTTAAGCTTCATTTTCTAGCTTTTGTTAACGTTATTGTCCATATCTGGTTCAGTTTTGGGACTTCTTCTCTACGGTTCATGTTATTTTATGTTTGTATAATTCAATGGCTTCACGGTACAAACGAGAATGATAGTGAGAAGTTGAAGTCAATATTCCTGTGTTATCAAACTGATTGATAACCTCTCCGTTTTCAGGAATAAAATGCTCGGTTAATGCCGAATTCTCTGTTTGGCCCAAGCGACAATTTCTTGTATGTTCATTAAGGTGAGATATTATGTTTCTCTGCGTGGCTCCAACGCCCTTATTCGCAGTCTCGGCGAATACGACATAGACCCCGAGGAACGCTACAAGCATCCTAGGCTCCTCCTCCATCAAACCTAAACGCATCCCCTGTCTATTCTAAATTCCTCATCATAAAAACACAAAAAGAATAGTTATAAAACATACAAAATAAAAATTAAAGGAAAACTCCCTACAAAAATGCCACCCTTTATCACAGTTTTAATAGCACAACCCCCATTGAACCAGTGAAGGACCTAGTCCTGGAATGGTTTCTATCGGAAGGCCCCGTCATTACCTGGCGGTAACCCCTTCCAACGACACTTAGGGCCTGTATTATGATCTCCGTTTAAGATGTCAGTTAACGGTTAACTTGGAGTTACACGCAGATATCGGTATTACGATCTTCGGTTAAGGGCTAACAGAGAGTTATTTCTGGAAGTAAACTAACCCTCACCTCGAGTAGCGGTTAGTGAGATAGCTTGGTAGTTTACCTTCGCACACAAAAAGGAAAATTGCGTACCTCCAGGCCAGATTGAATAATGATAGCCATTCTGAGGATGAAATATTGGATCAGTATTTATTTAACAAAAGAAGAGCTAAAAGAATTAGAATGCGGAAAAATAATTTCAGATTATATATATATATATATATATATATATATATATATATATATATATATATATATATATATACATATATATGTGACATTTTGAAAACTAAATAAAAACCACTTGAGTATTAGGTAATTTGACGTAATAGGTTATGGAATGATAATTTCTAGTGTCCCATGGTGTCAGTGACTTTTTGCAAGCAATGTAACATTTTATGCGGCCATATTGCAACATGTTTTAACGAACATAAGTGCAATAAATAAAGCATGTAAACCTATACCGGAAAGTACACGAAATACTGTATGTGTAGGTTGGTAGGTAGAAATGTTCAGAAACATGCTGAAGTAGTAAACATTCGATTTTTCTAATAGTGGATGCACTGTTTAATTTGCATTTTGTTAAAGCATTACCAGAGGAAAGTAACAAGCTGTAAAGCAAACAGTGAATAAAATTTTTTTGGGGGTTACGCAATTTGTATCGATGTCCAAACCGTTATTGTAAACGCTGTTCACATATGTAATGTAGCTAATTACATGTACAATACCATAATGGTTTTGACCCACATTGTGCCTTAATGATTACCGTTTGCTAATTATTTTGCGATTTATGCAGTGTTGCACTGTCTCAATGCAAGTTGAAGTATTTCTTATGATTCTTGCCGTACGTACTATAGATTGTGCAAGTGCAGTACATAATTATATTTGCTGCGAATTGCACACGTAAAGAAATGTTAAAACTGCCCATGTTGTATCCTGTGGTATTTAAATGAAGCCATTTATATGTTCAATTACGTTTTCAAATCAAGGATACAATGCTTCGACGTGAAATGTGGCGTTTGATTATGAAAGACCAAGAAGAAATGTAAGTTTGCTACAACCTGTTTCCTTAAAAGAAAGCCATAGTTATTTCTTCATAACTAGCCAAATATATTATGTTTAAAAGAATCAGTTACCAAGTTACTGGTCCCAGAATGTATATTTTATAACCTTCTTTTATTCAAGGATTACTTATAATTTATGGACCTTCCCTCTTTGCATATACCTTTGTGAAATGATAACTTATACAAGAAGAGGTGATTTACTCATGAGGATAAACTACTAACCAAATGATTTTAGCATAATTATATTTGTGCAATACTACTATCAGAATTAATAACAGTTATGTAGCCTAATTTTTAAAAAAAATTGACTGGATATCTCTTGGTGTTCATAAATTAACAAGGCATTCCATATATTCTCCATATATCTCACCTAATCTATAATAACATTGACCTAACGCAACCTATATAACCTATAACACTAACCTAACGCTATGAAAAATAATCCAACGCTATGGAAAAATCTAAACTGTAAACGAACTATGCTAGACCTTATTACGAATGAACTATTTATGAAAGTATTACGAAAATATACAGAAAACAGCTAATAAAAAGTTAAAACAAGACGCCAGATGACAACATGTGTTTGGTTTTCCCGCTAATTCACATTCTAAACACAAGATAGCGTTGCAAACAAGGTAAATTCCTAGTGGAAAATGTTACCAACCGTTCACATTTCACCATAATGCATAGGAAAACAGACTTACAGATAAATCGAGTTCGTAATACGAGGAACTGAACCTAACTAATGGTTACGGTTAACTGAAAGGTAGTAACCGAGATCGCAATACATGCCCTTACTCTGCCTGCAAAAAAAAAAAAAAAAAAAAAAAAAAAAAACGCAATCGCTGTTGAGACTTCCGCCAGGACTCCCATCACACTGCCACTGAAGACGTCTTCCGTAGCCGCACACGAAACGTGGGGGATAATTAAGGAGGAGCCCAGTAGACCACGGCCCAAAAGCCCGGTTAATCGCTTATCTTATCCAAACCTTCTTTCTTTAGATCAACAAACAACAACCCATGGCGCAACAGCCGTAGTGGGCCAAGTCCTATAAACTCGACTGCCGACCTCACGCCCATATACTCAGGGTAGACCTTGGCGGTTATCCATCCAATATGGGAGGAGATATGGTCAGCTTCACGCATCCCCGCCGGAATGTGGCTTTCTAGACCAGATTTCGCTATCTATCGCAGCTCCTCAATGTCCTCACGATGCTGATATGCGGGACCTAAAATTCGCACCCCTCAGGAGTGGTATCGATCTCGGACGCATTTCGTGGCACTTCCTTTAGATCACTTGACTGTTTTCTTCTTTTAGCGGGTTTGCGTTCGTTTTGACAATAGAGCAGATAGCGATGTTTTGCTCTCTCTATCTGACGATAGATGCTGTATATAACCACATATACTCCAATTCCTTCTTCTTCTTCTCCTTCTTCTTCTTCTTCTTCTTCTTCTTCTTCTTCTTCTTCTTCTTCTTCTTCTTCTTCTTCTTCTTCTTCTTCTTCTTCTTCTTCTTCTTCTTCTTCTTCTTCTTCTTCTTCTTCTTCTTCTTCTTCTTCTTCTTCTTCTTCTTCTTCTTCTTCTTCTTCTTCTTCTTCTTCTTCTTCTTCTTCTTCTTCTTCTTCTTCTTCTTCTTCTTCTTCTTCTTCTTCTTCTTCTTCTTCTTCTTCTTCTTCTTCTTTCACTATTTATCTTCATCTGAGATTTTCAAGTGGACGCCTGAGGTCGCATATCTGATGGGTAGCAAACAAACTCTGGACCAGAGGTATAACCAGGGGGGTCAAAATGGATGAAAGGGAATGTGACGAAGGAGTATTTAACAGAATGAATGAAAGAGGAAAATAAAGAATCCAGAGATAATCCGCTCATTGCCGCATTATCAACCATAAATCACACTGTGGTCCACTAAGATTGAGCCCGAGCCACCTTGGTGAGGGACGAGCAAATTTAATTATTTGAGCTCAGTGACAACTATCCTCAAATTTCGAAGGTAGGCTCCCGTAATTGTCGTGTATTTTATAGATGTGAAATTTAATGTGATAGGGAAATGCTAACTTAAAATATCGGTGCCTAATTACCAATTTAATTGCCATTTGCGCCTTGTAAACAATATGATGGTGGAATGTTAGTCTTGGTCAATTGTTGCCCCAGGTAACATCCTCGGTTTCTAGGCCTTGCAGGTGAGAGATGCCGGGATGTACTGTAGACCCAAAACAAGAAGGCAAGCTAGAGGAATGTGCAGCGTAATCACTTTTGCTGTCCCAAAGGAGTTAAAGCTCATCTTCCCAGTATGACGAGGATGGAAGTTTCGTTTAAAGTACACAAGTGTTGTCACATAGCTAACACATACGTAATACCACAGATGAATACCAGATTATCAACTCAATGGTGGAGATTGAAGTCACATAGGGCGCTCCTCCTGAGCCTTTCACACCCGGCAGTTAATGCAATCAAGTCATTCGGTCGGTAATGTAATGAGCTTCTATTGCGACGAGCTATGCTGCATTCTGTTGCCCCTAACCTGACCCTCTCGTGTTCAGAGACTGATAGAATCCAACTTCTTTCGAAGTCACTCAGATGTCGCACACAGATGATTAGTTTACGCACATTTCATAATACGCGTCAAATACGCTGAGGAAATGTGCGGAGTATTGTTTATCAATGGGCGAGATGAGAAAAAATTATTTTGTGTGACACTTGTTTTTAAAAATAATGCATATTGCAACAATTCAATAATAATGCATCAATGCAGTGCAAATGTCACTTTAACACGTAACATCATTTTTCTAAACCTATTTATTCCAATTGTTTTGTGATATATGAGGTGCTTATTATATAGTTTTAATGTCAAGTATAATCAAGGTCATCCTTAAAACTTGTAACCCTATATTCACTGGTCTTAAATGAGTCACAAGTTTTAGGCTTAGACAATTATATATATATATATACTAAAAAGGAAGATGGTTAACAACCTATTATTTATTATGAAGCTTCACTAATTTGAGATCATGCTACACCTATCTTAGGTCCTAGCTGCAGCTGACATTTTACATATTTCAAAAGTAATTGGAACACTTAATATGAAAATAAAAATGTATATAATGATATGATGATGATTATGATGATGATGACCATACAATGACATTCGATGATTTATTGCAATACACA
>CM060952.1:88579422-88639422 GCA_030765055.1 Mantis religiosa
CAAGAATCTTGGGAAACTGAAGAAACTATTTCTCCACTATAACGAGTTGTCTTCAATTCCACCGAGGACGTTTGAGTACCTGATTGCTCTTACCGATCTAGACTTGGGCAATAATCAGCTGATGGAAATCAACTCGGGAAGTTTCAAGTATGTACAAAAGTCATAATACACTTTGCACTTGTTATACCGTAAGTAAATACGATATTCATGTAAATATTTCAGAAGGCTACGAGTTGTTTTAAAACTGAACTTATATTATTTTGTTCATAAAACCTACTTCCAATATCCACTCTTGTTTCACCATATGCTCAACTGTCTCGTTGTTTATTAATATACCTATTGTTACACTTTCTCTTTGAAGATCATTTCAAGCAAACATTAATCATAGTACCTGCAGTCTGTTTTGCCCTTTTCTACTTTTATAAGTACCCTCTTGCACACAAAGTCTAACCAAGTTACTTTCAGAGAATTTATCAATCTACTCATTTTTATTTAAATAATACGCAGTGTAATGTAAATATTAACTAGCAATATTGTACTTCATAATAACTAAAACCTGTTCTGCTTATAGGTTTAATATTATAGACGTTTATAGCCTTTAGCTGTTTCGTATTCTAATAGCAAATTTGCTCAACAATAACATAGGCACAAAAAATGTCTACATTCTAAATTACTCTTTATGTGCAAAATGTTCGACATTTTTATTTCTCAAAGCTGGCTCATAACTCATTACTGGGTCATAACGTTTTAAATGTTAAACCTATGAGCTGGATAACTATGTTCATAATTGTTAAGCACTTAATATGTTCTGTGATTGATGAAGAATTCAGTTGAACTTTTCACACACATATTTAATTTAATATGTCAGAACAGTTTCGTTATTTTATTGCGAAAATATCCAGGCGAGAAACTAAACCAAATTATTTGAATTGACGTTGAGGAATAATGTTTGCAGAGGACTGAGGGAATTGCTATTTATAGACCTGAGATATAACCACATCCAGGAATTGGAAACTGGTGCCTTTAGTGATCTATCCAAATTGAAGTATCTCGACCTCCGAGACAACAAGATCAAAGACTTGAAGGATGGTGCATTCCAGAATTTGGTGTCCGTTACTCTTCTTGAGCTTAACAATAACAAAATAGTCTCAATTGGACCGGAGCTGTTCAACGGTAAGTTCTCTATTAGGATGGGTTTGCATGACTGAGTGTTCAACGTATTAGGGCTATACTCCTTCCCATTGTGTAGCCGATGAATGCTTAGTAAATCATTTGTTACAGATATGACGGCTTTGCAGAAGATCTACTTGGACCACAACGAGCTTCGCACTGTGTCATCAAATGCGTTCGACAACTTGGAACAACTGGTGGAACTTGATCTCACTGAGAACAGCATAAGAGGTCTGGAACCTGGCACTTTCAAGAATCTCGATAAGCTGACTTCCTTGAAAATGGGTCACAATAATATATCAATACTGAAGAAGGGGACATTTGAAGGCCTGTCGCAGCTCTCTGATCTTGTCATTAGTGACAACAAAGTAACCGATATAGAACCAGGAGCATTTGCTGGTATGGGCAAGAAGAGTGCCGGAGTTAGAATTCACCTGGAGAACAATCGTATACATGCCATACCTTCTCAATCCTTCCAAGGAGCCAACAATGTCCACTTCCTCAATCTGGGTAGCAACAACATCACACAGATCGCGCCAGAAGCTTTTAAGGTGAGCGTAACAATGGTTTTTGGCCAACTGTAAAATGAAATGTGTGTTTAAAGCCCGCTTTTACTACATGCGGCACCGCAGGCGGCTGCCCAACCGTAGTTTCGAATAACTTTAGTTCCTTTAAGCTTTCATGCGTTCGGGAGACCCGGGCTGCATTCACGTTAGGCCGGTCATTATGACGATTAGTCAGTATATGAATGATGGGATAATTCCTCTTCCATCATTTTTGGAGGACTTCTCTTCGAGACTTCGAAGAGGCAACATCGACACATAGAGACGCTCTGCAGTAGACATGCCAGGACAACAGCGAGCAGCCACCAGCTAGCTGCAGCTTCGGGACAACTTCGTGTCTGCGAGCCTGCGGAAGCAGCATCATTGTGCCAGCCTAAGTAACAAACAAAGTGATTGGGCAGAGTATCAAGGCTGCAGCTAACGGTCCTAGTGACCGGTTTCTAGGCGCCCTTACCGGTAGGCCCTCTGATACTCGGGCTTATAGCACCCTACACTTGTTCTTTCTTTATTTCTAATTTTTCCTCTATCTATTAGATATAAGATCCCCCGAGACATTCCCCTAGTAACAGGGCGTAGCCCTGCTACTCTCTCATTGGCCAATACTGCCCTCTCATTGGTAAGTGTATTGTGGGCTGCTATTGGTCGTGCTGCACGACGACATGGAGGAAGACGAAGTCGCTTCTGTTTCCGAAGCTCTTGACCAATTTTTGCCAGCTCCGGAAAATGATAATGAGGCTTCCGATGAACCGGAATGCCTCCTCTATTACGTCAAGGGAGGAGACTTTCGCTATTTCATGGACAGCGAAATCATAGTTGGTCCTCTCATGCCCTTGTCTAAAGGAGATGTAAGAATCCTGACTCTGGAGAAGAAGGCCAGACAAATATTCCTGGAACTGGCTGACCGAGAACTACATAACACTATAGTAAATGCTAAACCGGAGGAAACACTAAATGCATTTCAATTCTACTCTGCACACAGAGTGCGTGTAGAAGATATAGCTAATATCTTGCTTCTCAATGAGAAGTTTACGACTACTCCACAACAGGGAGTCACACCTAATAAGCCACGTGGTAAAGCTCTGAAGCATCCGCATCAACCTGAGCCTATACCTACTACAAACCGTTTCAATGGTCTACCCATGGTAACCGATGAAGAGCCATCTACGGTGCCCATAAATAAACGGATATGCACAGAACCTTCTGCCTCATTACATAACAACACCCCTGCAGTAGCAGCAGTACCAACCACGTCTGCTACAACCTCAGGAGTTCCACCAGCACAGGGTAATGTTACAGCCCGTCAGGAAAGGCCACACCAATCTTTTTAAGAGACCCGAGTAAGGCTAGGGAT
This sequence comes from Mantis religiosa, assembly GCA_030765055.1. Lineage (NCBI taxonomy): Eukaryota > Metazoa > Arthropoda > Insecta > Mantodea > Mantidae > Mantis > Mantis religiosa. Next base: position 88,582,507 of record CM060952.1, read on the forward strand.
CTCACAGCACATCTAAATGCAAAATACACAAATCTAAAATACTCAGTCCGCAACATGAGCGGCACTGTTGCTTTCCTACCGGAGTCATCTGACGATCATCGTCTCCTCCGGAAAGTGCTCACCGAAAGCAACACCCAATTCCTGACCACTCTACTGCCAGAAGAGAAACTTCTGTACGTAAATCTAAAAGACCTGCCCATGTACATAACCGAGGCAGACGTCACTGAAAAGCTCAAGGAGCTGCAGTACCCAGTGGAGAGAGTTGGACAGCTACGCTCTAACCGTAGCCAAACCCCGCAACTTCTTCCACACTTCAGAGTAGCCTTGAAAAAGGAAGGGAGCTACCAGCAAATATACAAAGAGACGAGGATGTTCAACGCCTCAATCCGAGTTGAATCCTATCGCCCACCAGCTAAGCCTCTGCAATGCACCAACTGTCAGCAATTCACACATAGTGCTGCAGGTTGCCGTTTGGAGCCCGTGTGTTCTTTCTGCGGAGAGCCAGGGCATAAAAGAGCAGATTGTCCAAAATTAGGTGTAACTGGAGCCAAACCAACCTGTTACAATTGCGGCGGCGACCATTCTTGCCGATATGCCAAATGCCCTGTTTGGCAAGAAGCTCGAGTCGAAATGCAACTCAACAAAAATGGACAGCGCACCAGATTTGACGCAGCTCCAAAGGTACCTAATCCTATGGGTCTCCCTAAGGAGGCTTTTAAGGGTACCCGATATCCTGGTCTGCCACCACCTACCAGGATTCAATACACGAGCTATGCAGCAGCTCTTCAGGCCACCGTCGCTCCCAGCAAGACTGCTACTACCGCAGCAACCACAATCTCTGGAAACTCGCCTCCGGTAGTCGCCAAACAACAGGAGTCTGCAAACACATTGCCTAAAGCAAACCCACCATCAGAGCCACTAAAGGCAGAAAGTAACACTGCACCCAACACAGCTTCCAGGAACATTATAACTGCTAGTTCCAAACCAAAACCCTCTGCTGGAACCCGCCAACTGGCTCAACAACGTCTACCAGCGCACCACTCTATTTCAAATCCCATGCCCTCATCATCTCTAAATCCGTCCATCCCAGATGCACAATTCTTAAAACTTATGGATAAAATCCCAGTACACTTGCAACCTGACTTCGCAGTAGCGTTGGCTGCAGCATTAGCCCAGCGACCTGCGAACATCCCTTCTGCAACCATCCTTGTACACACTGTCTATACCTTCTTGACTAATTATGGCGGACAGCAATAAAATAACTGCTAACATCCTCAGTTTAAGGATTTGCTCCTGGAATGCCAATGGGTTGAGGAACAAATTAAAGGAAACAGCTAACTTCATTGCAGTGAATAAGGTGCAAGTTCTTATGGTCCAGGAATCACATCTATCCAGTCACCAGAAGGCCTCTATCCCTGGTATGACCTGTCATAGGTCTGATCGAGCAGATGGATATGGTGGAACTGCAATATTCATTAGCCACAATATCCAACACCACAGGCTACACTTGCCACCTTCCAATATTCTGGAAGCTACTGGAATACAAGTGGCCACAAACAAAGGCCCCCTCAACTTGTTTTCCATCTACATTCCACCTGGCAGACCTTTTAATGTAAAGGAACTGGACACCATCTTCTCTGCAGGCTCACCTACCATAGCCTTGGGTGACTACAATGCCAAGAGCCCCCTGTGGAACTCTACCATCCGTAATCACAGGGGTTCTGCAATCGAGTACTACATCGAAAAGCACAATCTTGCTGTACTTGCTCCCTCATCACCCACCATATCCTATGGGGATCGCCGTCCGCCAGACTGGCTGGACTTCGCATTACTGCAAAACATCCGCGGCCACCCCAAAGTCATGTCAGTCCCTGAACTCTCTTCAGATCATTACCCTCTCCTGTTCCTCTATCAGGGTCGGGCTACTCCTAAGGCCCCCCCTATCTCACTTAATCCAAGACACACAAACTGGAGTAAGTACACGGAACTAATGGCCTTGCAGCCTGCTGAGGTTCTACCCTGTAACACCTATGAAGAAGCTGAACAACTGGCCACCAACATCACAACCACAATGACAGCTATCATGGACCAAGCCACTCCACCACGGCGCACTACATTTAGTTACAGGAAACCTCTCCCATATGAACTAAGGCGTCTTATTGCTGATAAAAACAAGGCAAGACGACGCTTTCAGCTTACGCGCAACCCAATTCACAAACGTGAATGGAACCGGTTGCAACATCTAGTAAAACTAGAATTACTGGAACACAGTAACGCTGAATGGGAGAGGCGTTTGTGTTCTCTTGATGTAGAAGACAGATCTTTATGGAGAATGTCAAAGGCACTTCTCGGGATCCCTAAATCTGATCCGCCTCTTACTGATGGCAGGAGAGCTGCTACATCAGTAAGAGATAAAGTGGAAATCATGGCCGAACATCTTGCCTCCTCATTCCACCCTGCAGAATCTGTCGATCAAGAGATTTCAGATGAAATTACAGCGTCTGTAAGGCAGTATCTCAGCACACCACACATATTAGATGATGTGAAGCCAACAAGTGTAGCTGAAGTGAGGAATATAATCAACTCTGTGCGTCCATACAAAGCAGCAGGTGTCGACAACGTACCCTACGCTGCCTTCAAAGCCCTACCTCACTCGTGGATCTTACTACTAGTGCACCTATTTAACAGCCTACTAGTATTAGCCTACTTCCCGGTAGCTTGGCGGCATGCTAAGATCATCACCCTTCCGAAGCCTGGCAAAGACCAACAACAAGTAAGCAGTCATAGACCCATCAGTCTCCTTCCTACGATAAGCAAGCTCTATGAAAAGGTACTCCAACTACGCCTTGAAAACTTGCTAGACCAACATAATGTCCTGCGTCCTGAACAATTTGGTTTTCGACGGCAACACTCCACCACGCATCAACTTTTGCGCATCGTGGATGAGGTGGTTAGAGGTTTTAACAACCGTCACTATGTTGTAGCCCTTTTCCTAGACATCTCCAAAGCCTTCGACACTGTGTGGCATGAAGGTCTTCTCCATCGCCTTATACATTACAATATACCGTCATACCTTATTCACACACTTCATCATTATCTCAAAAACCGCACCTTCGTTGTAACAAAAGACAACATCCTGTCTCACACCTACTTCATAAATGCAGGGGTACCTCAAGGTAGTGTCCTTGGTCCTCTGCTCTTCCTCACTTACATAAACACCCTTCCAACCCTAAGGGGCTGCAACCTATACTTATTTGCTGATGATACAACCATCACAGTAGCATCTAAGCGCCACGAAATTGCAGTGCAGCGAGCTCAAATCTTCGCAAACATGCTACACGTCTGGTTCGCCACCTGGCGGTTGAAACTAAACGCCACCAAATCCCAAGCCGTCACCTTCACTAGAAGACCCCTCCAGGACGTTCAAAATTTGCAGTTAGCAGGAGCAGACATTCCTTGGTCCACACATGCCAGCTACCTAGGTGTAGTTTTGGACATGCATCTGACATGGAAGGAGCACATAACAACCGTGGCAAACAGAGTAAACAGAAGGATGGCCATGCTCTATCCTCTGTACAACAAAAAATCTGTTATGACGCTTAGCAACAAACTTTTGCTATTTAAGCAGGTACTCAGACCTGCAATCACTTACGCTTGCCAAGTCTGGGGTGCAGCGGCCAAATCCCATCTGTACAAACTGCAGATTCTCCAAAACCGCTACCTTCGGTCAGCAGTTGCTGCCGATTGGTATATCCCAAATGAAAACATCCATTCTGATCTTTCCTTCCCAAAACTTTTTGACTACATATTACAACTATCCCATGCCTTCTATGCAAAATTACCTTCCAGCTTCAATAACCTTATCCGAGGTCTCGGGGAATATGATCTTGATCCAGGAGAAAGATACAAGCGTCCCAGACTTATCCTTGGAACGCAATAACTTCAAGTCATTTTCCCATTAAACAAACATCCTTACTCTTACACCTATCTCAACTTTAATCGCCACCATCTAACCACCATCCCTTTTAAATACCCATCACCATGCCAGTAAGGGACCTAGTCCCGGTATGGCAAGAGTCGAAGGGCCCTCCTTCGCGGAGGAGGATAACCCTTCAACGACCCCACAGCGTGTCTCCTCTTCCATCTGCAACTGTACTAGCAGCATAGCATCTGTACCCGCTGTAGTCCATAGCGTTCAGCGCAACGCTTACGGATAGCAGCCGGACATGTTTTTAGACAAACAGCCTTGACATTGCTGTTTGATTGCTTGGAGCTGGTTGTAGGAGGACTTTGTGCCAAAATGCACAATAACTACAAAGCTACAATGGTGTGCATGAACAGTTGCCCAAATACAACGCAACATGGTATTGTTAAACACAAACCCATTGATAGTTCTGTTGCTCGAGCATTATAGCTACTGGACTGGCACTTTCAGAATACGGCCAAACTCCTGAAGGGTAACATCACACTAACGTACAGTTCGTGGGACTTAGTCATGAAATAGAAAGTAATAAAAAGTTGGCTGGCCCCGTAGCTCAGTCGGTGGAGCACCTGCCTACCGTACTAGGGGTTCCGGGTTCGATTTCCGGCTGGCGGTGGGGATTTTTCTCCTACCAAGGTGATACCCCATCTTCCCCAGAGTCTCGAAGAATGAATGAGAGTGTGAATGTGTGCGTGATCTAATGATAAAGCCCACACGATTACAAGATAACACCTTCGATATGTTCCAAAAAAAGGAGAACGGCCGCCGATATTACCACTGCAGTTAATAGAACGAAAAAAAAAAAACATTAGAAATAAGATGAATAACGTTTTGTCTTCATCCCCATATCCCGAGTGAAAGCTCTTTTATAAATGTAGCCTTTCTTCAGTATGACGACTCAGGCAAGTAATTGCCAGTCCTTACTGTACAGGTCCGAATTACGTTATACTGATCTGCCGTCTCCTTGTATAGCAATGGTAACGAAACACTTAAAAGCAGTATCTAAACCAACCCTCCATCTTACATTGATTGTAATATCGTCCATTGCTCTGTTTTGTGTCCCTTGATTGTATTGTAGTACAACTGCATAGACAGCTGGTACCGAACTGAACGGAGTCAAAAAGTGCTTATCTTAAAGTGGAAGTTTTATTTTGAAATAAAAAAAAAACAACAACAGCCTATTGTTATCTAAAGGAACGTGTTACGTTTTATACACGTTACCGAATAGCGGACGTACTGAGTCTTTAAAAATCACTTTGTGAAGTACTATATTCCTTCAAATTCATATAACATAATTAAATGAACTATAATCTTCTCATTTCCCTTAAATGATCTGACTACGGCGTTGGTTTAGTTTCTTCTCCTTTTACTTACATCGCGATGTGCAATGATTTAACTCTTGTAGACAAAAAGTAACAGAAGAGTAGACTTCTATATTAATAGTTTGTAGAGGAATGAGTAGAGAAGGTAAAGCAAAAGAGACACATCAGTTATTTTACTGAGCAACTGAACTTACGAGGGCTGTTCAATAAAGAATGGTCATAATGTTTTTACGATCATAATTTTTCGCACTAAAATTCAGACTTATCATATTCTGTTAGGTTAATGTGAAACAAATATGCCGTAGTAGTTTCATTGTTGGTACTCCTGCTTCCCGCCTGTGAGAACCAGGTATGTTCAGGCATATTCAGTATCGCCTACCGCTGCAATGAAGGTAACACGCGAGGAACAATATGCGGCTATGAAGTTCTGCTTTCGTCTCAACAAATCTTCAGCTGAGGCCTATACAATGTTACAGGAGGCCTATGGAGAGTCTGTTCTTCCCTACAGCATAGCTCGAAGGTGGATTAAAATGTTTAAAGAAGGGAGACATTCAATTTCAAAGGAAGGTGGACCCGGTGCTCCAGTTACTGCTCTTACGGAAGAAAACATCAACACTATTGCTGCCATTGTGAGAGAGGATCGACGAATTACCTTAAGATCACTTTCTGAAATACTGAACATTTCATTTGGAGCCACCCACAAGTTGGTGATAGAAACATTACACATGAGACGTGTTTGTGCACGATGGGTTCCAAGATGGCTGCATATTGCCAATGTTGTTGCTGAATATCTTGCAAAAATCAACGTGAAGTGCACCTCTCTCCCTTCCTATAATCCGGATTTAGCCCCATGCTACTTTTTTCTATTCCCTAACTTGAAGAAACGCCTTCGTGGGAGGCATTATCCATCATCAGAAGCAGTGGTGAAGGCCTGGAGGCGATTATGAAGAATCTCTCAAAAAATGCTTACCAACATATTTTTGAAGACTGGCAGAAACGCTTGGACAAGTACATCGCATTCAGGGGAGACTATTTTGAGAAGGACCATCAAAATTATGGATGAGTAAAGGTACGTTGTCAAAAAAATTGTGATCATTCTTTATTGAACAGCTCTGGTAGAATTTTTTCTCGATAGGACGTAGATTTAGCAGAAAGGGAATGTGATACCAACGTTTTCTGGAGAGTGAAAGTGAAAATGAAATAAGGCCAAATTTTATACAAAGTTAATCCTAGAAATGACGACTGCTTGTTTTCATATAAATGGAAAAATTAACAAAAACAACAAATTAGTTATACAAATGAAGCGTATTTACTTAACTCCGTTATTTAAGAATATGTCATTTGTATCCACAACTTACGCCAATCTCTAAGATGTTCGTGCAATTTGTCATTTATATCCACTACCTACGTCAGTCTCTAAGATGTTCGTGCAATTTGTCATTTGTATTCACTACCTACGTCAGTCTCTAAGATGTTCGTGCAATTTGTCATTTGTATTCACTACCTACGTCAGTCTCTAAGATGTTCGTGCAATTTGTCATTTGTATCCACTACCTACGTCAATCTCTAAGATGTTCGTGCAATTTCACCAAGCAATGAACTTAGAATAATTGGAAAGAATTGTCTATATATCGTCTAAATCTTGTGTGATTTTCCTGTTCGGTCGATTCTTCAAATCATCTGTGACAAATGATGGAAGTCCTGCTGGACTAAACAATCTAAAAATCTAAAAAGATGTATACCAGATTTTTTAACTTTTTCCTTCATTACTGTATCAGCACACATTTCCTTGAGGTGGCAGTGCATATCTGCAGGATTCAACTTCAGACATTCATAAACCTCAGAGCCGGTTGTACTTTCTATCGTACAGTTCATTCTAAACAACCACAGAATGCACAATGTCAATTTATTTTGTCTGACATTCACACAACATTGAAAAGTATGTAAAAGAATGCTCGAACGGTCGGTACTCCCCGAATTACCCTCGTAACTTAAACTGTAAACTGTACAACTTTCTCTCCTATATAGATTTTTCCCTTTTGGAGATCACATTCAACAGGTTCAATGTTAGTAATTTGACTCTTAACTAATAAATTTTGCAATTTTCTTTCCTCGGTGTAATCATTGTGGCTGTTCTAGGGACTGAACACATTGGAGTATCTAATCTTGGAAGGAAACCAATTCTCCACTCTAGGGGTCAATGCTCTAATTGGATTGGACGCTCTCAAGGAACTGAATCTCAGAAACTGTGGAATTTCCCACCTCGATGATGGTTTCTTCTCCCCATTAACAGAGAATCTCCAGAAATTATACCTGGGTGACAACAAGATAACCGTTTTGACAGCCGGAATGTTCTTAGGTCTAAAATCGCTTGAAACGTTGACCTTATTTGGCAACGTCCTCGAGGAGATAGAACCTGGTGCATTCAAGGATCTCGTTAATTTCAGAGGCGATTTGCACCTCGCAAGGAACAATCTAAAGGTCCTTCAACCGGGAACTTTTGAGGGCCTTAAAAAAATATATATACTCATCCTTCACAAGAATCCTTTCACGGAGATCAAAGCCGGAGTTTTCCGTGGCATGGGGTTTCTGGAACACATTGAAATGGAAAATAACAACATAGAAGTTCTGCATGAAGGCGCCTTTGAAGGTAAGTTTGATTGTATTGTAGTGTAAAATAGTTGTGAGTGAATGATCTTTTTGTTATAAATCTTAAAAGCAGAAGCATTATTAACAGTGAAGTATTCTTCATATTTAAGTTTGAATTTATGAGTCACTGTGTTTACACTCAGTCCTCACTTACTTGTTGTTGTATAACTGAAACGTTTTCAAGATCATTCGATCTCATCCTCAGCTGTTTGGTGACTAAATGAACCTCCCTCTTCTTCCACTACTACGGAGCTCCGATCACTCTGCCATCTGGTGTTAGGGGCACTAAATTTTAGTACTTCATTTAATGCCGGGATTTCAAAATTTATAACTTTATCACGGTTTTTGTTTATGAATATTTTTTCCCAAATATCCAATTCTATGGGTGTAAGTACAGACTGAGTGTAAACATAGTGACTCATAAATTCAAAGTTAAATATGAAATTTTTGTTGATTATAAAAGCATACACTTTAACAATTACTAACTTTAAGACTGTTCTGCGAGGGTTTGACATTTTGGGTCCTATTTCGCAGTCATCTCCGACAGTTTTTAATGTGATCTAGATCTACTTTCACTGTGACTGCACTTGGTTCACAAAGTCACTTAATTAATCTGTTCTAGTTCCGTTTACCTTGCCATTTCACTTTTCTTCGTGGCGTAGGCCAAGTAATAAATTACACAGAGAAAAGCTTCTTCTTCCGTTGCTTTATTCAGCGGAGAATCAAATACAGGAGGTCTCTAATCTCCCATGACAGCCGCACTCAATGTATGTCACAAATTCAGTTACAGAAGGGCAGCTGATGACGCAACAGAAATAAATTCATCAACTTGAGGGAACGTTCGCTTATATAATGGTTGGAAATCTCCATAGAACATTTTAAATTGTTTTATAGGTAGGCAAAAGCAAAACTTGCAGATGATCTGTTTTCTTGTTAAGAATACAATCACATCTATTTATGTTGTTTTATCTTTTAAGCTGTCCAGTTGTTACCTTCCAGTAAGCTTATATCTACAACTAATATTCTGGTTATTGTATGTAAAACCTTCATTCTATGTACAAATTTAATGTTGAACATATACTTAGCTGAATGTTTTCTTCCTGTTTACCTTCTTACTTCGTTGTCTGTGAAAGCATATTCTTGTTTTTCTTAAACAGTCTCCTCCGCTACTTCTCTCTTACAATCTGGACCTCCGGAATGTAGGACGCAGAATAAACTGCCTGAACCATCCCACTGGGTCTACAGTCGGGACTAGAAACGAGTTGATGTAAATAACGGATCAAATTTCGCCAAGGCATCTGATTTTAGTTTCCAAACATAGCGTATACAGGGATTTTGTGGAAGAATATTTATTAAAATTAATTGACTAATTGTGTTTAATTATGAAGCTAGACTGATCGAGTTAGATAGCTCCATAGCAACCTCTGAGGCTCCCAATGGATAGGTGGCGGGTTCGACTCCGTAAATCACTTATTCAACTTGAAGTTTTTGTGGTTGATTGGTGTGTTTGTAGTTACACTTTTATCTAATTGTAATCGTTAACATTAATTTGAAAACAAGCACATGTAGGTATTTCAGTGAAGTCTCAAGCTTGTTAATTCTCTGTTACCAGATCTGAGGTACCTGCTGATACTGTCGATGTCATTTCATAAGGTGAAGACTTTGAAACCAGGAGTGTTCGACTCTTTGGAAAGATTGCACCGCTTGACCTTGAGTCATGGCATGATTGAAATTCTTCCCGCCAATGCATTCAGAGGCCTCAAGAGTCTGTGGCGCTTGGAAGTGAACGACAACCGCATTAGGACTGTTGAACCTGGAGCTTTTTCTGACCTGAATAGCGTTGTCAAAATGGACCTTAGCAATAATCAGATAGAAGTTATACAGGATGAGACATTCGTGGGCCTTGACGCGATGACCGAGTTACATCTGAACCACAACAATATCCGGGAACTGGGCACCCATGCATTCAAGTAAGTTCAACTTCAACCTTGTGTTGTCATATTTGTTCGTGGTTATTTCTATAACATGGATTTGCTAGACGCGAGCATCACTGCATGTGATATACCATGAGCACAGGAAGTATTCGTACTCCACTAAATATCTAAACGAAGTAGACATTTTGAAGAAATTTTAAAGGAAATATTTTAATTCACTGAACCGATAGGCGATTATTGGATATGACTTTATTTTTTTATCAAGAATAAACAATTTATACTCAAAACTTCACTTCTGTAAAAATAAAAGGGAATCACATATTTTTGAGCCACAGAAGGTAATCGCAGACTCCAAAAGCAGTGCACATTATTACAAAAATATTCAGTGTTACGTTTGATAGTTTTTAGCTTTAATTATAGCCTCTAATCTTCTTGGTAGATAATGCACAAGCTTTTTAATGGTTGTCCCCGTAGTCAGTCGCTAGAGCATGTACCTGATATGCAAGGGGTTGTGGTTGGATTTCCGCTTTGGGGTGGGGAGTTTTCTCCAACCAACATGATTCCCCATCTTCTCCAGAGTATGGAAGAATGAACGAGGGTGTGAATGTGTGTCTGATCTAACGATTAAAATACACAAAGTACAAGCAACCCAACGAATACGAGTTGACACCATCGATACGTTCCAGAGGAGAACGGCCGCCGAAATGACCATTGCAGTTAAAGGCAAGCGGGGTATAAATGGGGAGGAAGAAGTTTTTTAATATCTGTGTTTGGTGTTTTGTTGGAAATTGTCCGTTTCTTTATCGTTTTCCCAGGATGCTCGATAGGAGGGGCACGAACGTTATACAACAGTATTCGGGAATTAAACGCAGTATGCTTTGGACCATAAAACATCCGGCCTTTTTTGTAGGTTCATTTTCTCAACTCTTGCTTCAGAATGTCCATATACTTCCTGTGATCCATTATTCCATCGATATGTGCAGATTGCCGACACCTGACATGCTAATGCAAATCTTCACCGTTTTTCACCATGGGAATTACATTTTTTGTTTCAATTTCTTATTTGTTTTCCTCCACATTTTGCGACTACAGTCCGAGCCAAATTGGTTCTGTTTAACCCACAAATCTACACTATTTTCACGGCCCTTTGAAGTGCATTCTATGCAGTTTTTTTCTTCAGTTCTGTGAGATGATATAGAAGTTCTTCCGTGTTATTCTGCCTTTATACGTTTTGATATTACAAACAGATCTTACAATGCTCTCTGAAACAATAGTGCTTGCCCTGTGTAACTCAGTAACAATATGGAAAGTAGTCATTCGCAGATTAGTTTTAGTGCAACATATCGCTCTCATCTCTAGCCGTGAGGATTTTAAACCTACCACTTCTAGGTGTGTTTAGGAAACATTTCCTGGCTCCTACGCAGTCAGTGATGCTCTGTACGGTTGGCCGTGAGCTCCTTACTATCTGCGAAATCTCGGAAAAGGTCTTTTTTTTGTGATTACTGTGCAGTCAAATTATAGTTCTTCTCTCTGCAGTAGTCGTTTAATTCTTTATTTAGCCCAATTTTACTTTACTTCCAGTTGATAAGAATTTGTGCATACAGGTAACTTGCTGTGTGACAAACGAATGTAGACGACTCATAAACAATGGGTAGCATGTAGCGTAACCAGTATTTTCAGGGTAGTTCCCTTTCGTGTACGAATATGTACCTGAGGAATTCACAGATTACCTCTGTTTTTAAAGAAGTGACAGCTTGTTTATAATTTATTTCTGTTTTCTTTACATAAATATTGTCTTATTGAAGCTGCCACATGCCAATCCAATAAATGTCGCTATATTCTTTAAATATTATTCAGAGTATGAACTCACATCGAGGGTTCCTTAGTGCACGAATACTTTTCGTTCTCACTGTGCATGGTGAATGAGATCACAAGTAGTAACCATTTACTTAAAGGAATACAGCGTTAAAGGTTCCAGACCAAATTATTAGCAGCCCAAGTACTTCGAGAACTTTCATCTGAGTTTGACTTCACGCCTACGCATAGTTTCAATGCAGATCAATACCTGCCACTTTGAAATTTTGAACAGGAGTGGGCATCAAATAGGTAACCACTGGATAAGGTTCTTAAATACAAGCAACTTTTATAGTTGATGTTATTAGTTTTTATCAGTTACCGGTTATTAAAACGTATTTTGTTTGAAGCCTTTTGCCACCAAATGCACTGTTCGCCTATGTTTCGAGTATAGTCGAATAATCAGTTACAGACCTATGAGTATCGTTACGCTACAGTTATGAGAGACCTAGATTTGCAGTGAACATAGGCCTATCTTGCCCAGTGTATCCCTGTTTCTGACAGAGGTACCACCTGAGAAAGTCCTACTTGTTGCCCTTCAACAGTGCTTCTGACATAACGGTAACCGTCCTCAGTACAAACGTGGTGCACTTGACCATTTTAAACTAACTTTCCCAGAAACTAAGATAGAAATAAGAGATCCTGTTTTGTCGGAAACTTGTTAACCTATCTTGAGTTTTACTTGTGGGAAAATATGGAATTTCTGGTCTGCCTTTCATTTTAAGAATTCAGATGCATTAACTTGGAAGAGGGAAGTTTTCGGATCATGTTTCTCTAACTCATAATGGATCCATCTGCCATCATGTATCAATCCTGAAAGTTTATACCAAGATCCGAGAAACTATATAGTCACAATTTTAAATCAAGGAAGCACAATGGCGCCAAAAAGAAAGAATCGAATCAGCTTATAACGTCACGATACACCTGTGATATTAACGCTAAATAATTTGATAACCTCCAAATGAAGAAAATATGTATTTACTTTGCACTTATGTGATCAAGTTGCTTACCATCACGTTCCAAACATAACTGTAAATACAAAGAGATAATTATTGACATCAGTGAAACGATATTTTATAATAAACAACTGATAAAATTACATTTCCTCGTTGGTCGCGCAATAGTCTCTTCCAGAAACATGATGGTCAGGAAGTACGGTACTTTCTTGCCAACCAGTATCAGTTCCATTCATTATGTTTGGGATGTATATTGTTACCGTAGCATTGTTGTGCTGCTGCCACAGGCCAGAGCCAGGCGCCTGGACAGGAGAGAAAGAGACAAAGAGCGGCTCCGGAACGTTCTGTCCTTTGTTGTTGCCACGAAAGTTCTCGGAAGGTCTGCGGCTTTCTAGAAACAATGGCTGGGGAGGTATAAATACCCCGCAAGGTGTTAGAGCGGCAGTTGTTTGTTGGTTATTGCGACATTCGACTATTGAAGTGTACCGCAGTAATTTCATTTATTTGTTTTCGTACAGCAATATACCGAGTCAACCTTGAAGACAGCTGATTGTCAATTTCACGTCATTTTATTGCAGCAATAGTTGTTTTAAATTTGTGAAATCCGGATATCCGAGTCTACGTAACCTATGCAGTCACAATATATTATGCGTAAACTTTGTAGCGTTTGTGATCACTAGGGCCCGGATAGTTACGCACAAAAATCAGTAAAATATGTACATATATGTATTTTAAAATACTGAAATATGTAATTAAACTACTCAAATACAAAGAAATGTGTAACATCATAATACCAAAATCTCCCTACATGTTTTTGAATTAGATATAGTAAATTGGAGATGTATGTAAATAAGTCAAAAATTGGAATTTGCATATTGTTCCTAATTTTTTTATAACGATTCCCGGCAATAAGGTACAAACACGTGTTTCAAATTCTCAAATATAAAAATTCTTCTGTTGTCGCGTAATATGGCTTTGTACTGACTGAATGATCGTTCAGCTTCACATGAAGTAGGTAATGGGTGCATATTTAAACCTGCACAAGTCTTCTGCTGTGTACTCAGTTTCCAAGTCTTCGGCACTAACTTGATTTAGAATTCTGTTAATAGCGTTGATTGTCTTGAATCCTGGGTTTTTCTTAAAACTGGATGAGAGTTTATCCTTCACTGCAGCTCCAACCGGCCCTTGTAGACTTTCCAGAGAAGTGACCACAGAATGGACAACATCAATGCTCTCGGAGAGTTTAGACGATGATGCCTCCAACGATTTAATGGCAATGCATAAATGGGAAAAATTGCATTGAATGTAGGCAATATTATGTTTAAGTTTCACATCACTGAATGATTCCTTGGCTGATTCAACAGAAACTGCATCTTGGGAATCAAAGTACTGAGAACTTGTTTCACAGAATCAAAATTCTTCGCGTAGTAGCCTACAGCTTCCCCACTTACAGCTTAAGTTTCACTGATGAAGAAGTGGTAGCTCAGGAAACAGTTCATTTGATTAATCAACTCTGTTGTAAGCCTTTAAAAACACTGTCTTTGTATTCGAAATGAGTGTGACAACATTAGAAAATTTAGAACGAACCAGTTCTGCAATGCGATGGAATGCATGGACAAGACATGTGAGATGTAACATTTTAAGATATAAAACTTGCAAAACCCTGGAAGTTTGCACATATATTGTGCTGCATCCTTCACAAGAAGGAACAATTGTGTTTCACCCCATCGGGCCACAAAAGTCCCATTGCAACATTAAATAATTTAGCAATACATCGATGATTGCATTTTGGTAGCACCTCACAAGTTAACAACAGAGGCTTACTCACTTCATTATCTTTCAACACGCCCACTATAACATTTCCAATATGTCTTCTCTGTGTCCGATATAACTTAACGTTGGGGCGGACGTAAATTAAATAAAAAAATGTCTTCCCTGTACATCAGTTGTTTCGTCAATTGAGAAGCAAATGGGATCATAAACACCAATTTCAAAACGAATAGAGCTTATTGTTTGCGTATATAAGTCAGGAACATAGTTCTTTCTGATTGTAGATTCATCTGACACAGTTTCATGTGTGTATTTCTCAAGAAATTAACTTAGCATTGGACTTTTTAATTTCCAGGTAGGGATATCAGCACAAACCATAGCACGGCAAAGATCACTTGCAAACTCAGATTTCCCATATCCTGGGGGTGTCTCAGCCTGAGGTTCAGTGAGTAAGAACTGCTTTTGAGATATGGTCTTTGAATCACGGGCCTGATGACGTAACGTGGATACATGTTGCAACGCTTGAATGTATAAAAACGTGCGGTTGCGTCTGTGTTGGCACACACGTGTTAATCTCTGTATTCCACAGCAGCCCTGGCTGGTCTAGACTACGAAGAGAGATCAGACTGAGATGAGTGATGAAAATGGAGAAGTATGGACACATTTCATTTGGAACAGATATGTCATAGTGTTGCCCATACTAGTTTCTGTTCTGTATTGCTTTGGTCTAGCACTCCAATATTTAACAAATAAATATAACCACAGATCCCTTTTAGGCTGAGGAGCGAAGGAGAGAGGGTAAAAGGTTAAAAAAAAGTAAATTGAGTGCTAAAATCTGGTACGGATTATATTCTAGATGCTCTCCGTCAGGAAAGTTCCACATCTTATTTTAGATAAGGATTGTCATACGTGGTTCTCCTAACATAGGCTTTACATCAGTACCATTCCCTCTACTCGACAAGGGCCGTCTTAGAATATTGTAATAATGTATTGAGTAAAATATGGTTTGCTAACATATTAAAGATTTTCTGAGAGTATTGAGTAAAACATGTTTTGCTAACATATTAAAGATTTTCTGAGAGTATTGAGTAAAATATGTTTTGCTAACATATTAAAGATTTTCTGAGAGTATTGAGTAAAACATGTTTTGCTAACATATTAAAGATTTTCTGAGAGTATTGAGTAAAATATGTTTTGCTAACATATTAAAGATTTTCTGAGAGTATTGAGTAAAACATGTTTTGCTAACATATTAAAGATTTTCTGAGTGTATTGTGTAAAATATGTTTTGCTAACATATTAAAGATTTTCTGAGAGTATTGAGTAAAATATGTTTTGCTAACATATTAAAGATTTTCTGAGAGTATTGAGTAAAACATGTTTTGCCAATATATTAAAGATTTTCTGAGAGTATTGAGTAAAATATGTTTTGCTAACATATTAAAGATTTTCTGAGAGTATTGAGTAAAATATGTTTTGCTAATATATTAAAGATTTTCTGACAGTATTGAGTAAAATATGTTTTGCTAACATATGAAATATTTTCTGAGTGCATTGAGTAAAATATATTTTGCTAACATATTAAAGATTTTCTGACAGTATTGAGTAAAACATGTTTTGCTAACATATTAAAGATTTTCTGAGAGTATTTAGTAAAATATATTTTGCTAACATATTAAAGATTTTCTGAGAGTATTGAGTAAAACTTGTTTTGCTAACATATTAAAGATTTTCTGAGAGCATTGAGTAAAATATGTTTTGCTAATATGTTAAAGATTTTCTGAGAGTATTGAGTAAAATATGTTTTGCTAACATATGAAATATTTTCTGAGTGTATTGAGTAAAATATGTTTTGCTAACATATTAAAGATTTTCTGACAGTATTGAGTAAAACATGTTTTGCTAACATATTAAAGATTTTCTGAGAGTATTGAGTAAAATATGTTTTGCTAACATATTAAAGATTTTCTGAGAGTATTAAGTAAAACATGTTTTGCTAACATATTAAAGATTTTCTGAGAGTATTGAGTAAAACATGTTTTGCTAACATATTAAAGATTTTCTGAGTGTATTGAGTAAAACATGTTTTGCTAACATATGAAAGATTTTCTGAGAGTATTGAGTAAAATATGTTTTGCTAACATATTAAAGATTTTCTGAGATTTATAATCGTAATGTTACAGGGGACTAGGCAACTGTCTGTCCGAGCTGCATCTGGACCACAACCAGTTGGAGAATCTTCCATCAGGAATATTCGCAGATCTGCCTTATCTCAGTCACCTACACTTGAGCAACAACCGTCTAACCGAGTTTGACGCTGTCACTTTATCACTTAATGAGTACCTGATGACAATTTACCTAGCGAATAACAGAATCCGCTTTACAACTCCTATCAACGGAATCAACATCCTTATGAAGTTCGACATTTCAGGAAACTCCCAACTATTAAAATTACCCAGCGATGTCTTCAGCAGCATGACTAACCTGAAGGAACTAGATATCTCATATTGCTCACTGAAGGAGATCCCAGAGGATACTTTCAAGAATAACAAGGAACTCAAGAAGTTGAAACTTGGACACAATGATCTTAGTACGCTCAATGTTGAAATTTTCAGGGAACTGCCGGACTTACGTCAACTAGATCTGCAAGGGAATCCTTTGAAATGCGACTGTACACTCCGCGAGCTTCTCATGTGGACAAAGGAGAAACACATCGCCGCCAACAACGTGCAGTGTGGAGAAGTATTCCCCGAGAACTGGGAGATTACCGAGTACCTAGCATGTGATGGTAAGAAACACATTGACACTGGTGACAAAGGAATGATGCAATATAACTTTCTGGAAAACTTGCTGGCTACAATATTAGGCTGAATGTGTAATATTGTTTCAAATAATAAAGAACACTAACCATCATTGTCTGTAGTTATTCTGAACCAGTCCTTACATCTCGTAAACATATGACAAACCTTGCCTACAGCTGTTTACTTTCAGAACCTTTCAAAAACTGTCATCATTACCTTCCACATGAACATGTGCTGTACTTTACAATATCAACACTGTATGGTAATGAAAAACATACCCTTTTAAGAAAGCATGAAAAATCATTAATATCTTATTATTTACTTGAAAGTATAGTATCTTTGATAGCGTGCCTATTGTTTATGAAATCTATATACCTCGAAAACTGTTTGGCACTTTACACAAAGTCGTGTTTTTTGGTTAAAACACTGCTCATCGGTTCATTTTATTTTCAGGGCTTCCACAGTTCCTGCTTCTCCAATATTTTCCTCACTTTGAAAATACCTTCACAGGTGTAGTACTTATTTCGATGTTAATTTCTTGACATTCGTAACAATAGAGATCAACTTATGGCTTTAATATATTCAAAACCATTGTTTTTCATCAGTATCATAGTCTGTGACACTCTTGGGTTTACAGTGGTATGATCTGCTAAGAACTCAGTCACTGCCTCAGCATGACTGTTGATTCTCCAGTAATAGTGACCTGCTGATAGATACAAGGTGAGTATCTGAATTACATTTATTAACATACTACGCTCAGTCACCGTCCTTACTTTTTGAAATACGAAAGGATAATAACTCATCTAGTCCAATTATGAGCTGCTTTATTCATTTGAAGAGTATGCTGCTACAAGGGCACTTCATTTTCCATACCAGAATCCTTTTTAATCTCTTCTGAGTAAAGTTGTTTATCCGGAAATGTATACCACAGCTACGTCACCACATCACATCGCAATTAGGATTTCATTACGGAGGAGATACGGTACGTAGGCGACCATGCTGGGCCCATTGTTCCTATGCCTCCAAGTGGGGCATCCCCGGGAGGAAGGATGAGGTGAGAGGAGACAGAGGGCGGCCGACTCAAGGAGCCACGGCAGGACAGAGGGCAGGGTCCCTACAGTTTACTTGGATAGAGATTTCCCCCGACAGGCCAGGACAACGCACACGCTCCCCTACTGCGGCACGGCAACGAGCCCAGCAGCCGAGCCCCAAACGTCCCAGGCTGGCGGTCCGAGCCCCTAATGTCCCTGGCTGGCGGTCCCGAAATGGTCCTAGGTGAGTAGTGCAGACCGGCAACCGACCTACCAGAGGAGAAAGTAGTTTTGCTCAGAGCATATTATCATGTCATGCACCGCCGAGACTACCGCCGACACTTCTAACCTGAAAGAGACTGCCAGATGAGAGATGATGTGAAATGATAATGGAGATGAAATGGAGGGATAGGAAATTCGGGGTATGTAATTAACATACCCAGCATTCGCCTAGCGATCAGGGAAAACCCCCGAAAAACACATGGGAGTCGAAGCCGGAACTCCCGAATGCGGGCCAAACACAAAACCATCCCGCTCGGTTTACGTCGTAATTGCTTTACTAAGAATTGGTTTCTGAAATACCTTTCCGTTGAATACCTGATAGTAGTAGAATCCTGCAAAGAGAGGCCGCTTTGAGCCATTCATTATTAGCTCCTTAATCTTTTTTTGTGTATCATTATTGATAATAATAATAACATTTAGTTTTTCACAGTCTTATTTCACAAAAGTATAGCACTAAATAAAAATAAAAGTTCTTCAAATAATTTCGTACTCCCTCTGGTGGTAAGTTAGAAAGAAATCGAAGATAAACTATATAATGAGAAGTATTTTAAACTAGCAAAATTAACATTCAAGAGATTACGACCAAATAATTTTCACATCCTTTACGTGAAAATATGATTTAAATGGCAGAACAGTAAAACCACAATTTTTTTTCCGACTAGGGCAATATTTCTGGTTATGTTTGGTAGTAATGTTAAAATAAACTATTTTTGCATCTTCCGCAAATACTGTGTATTTTCTCTTTATTTCACCCGAAAGCTGTACGAGACTCCCCGACTTAGAAAAGAAAGCAATTATAGAAAACGAGCGTGTGTGTTCCTTCATTTGTCTGTATATGAATGGCATAACAATTTTCAAGCGTATGACAAGATTTTTAAAAAGTATCTTCCTCCCAAATTATCCTATACATCCAATATTTTAAAAAAATGTGATTTTCAAAGACGGTTCTAATGATTTTGATTAAAGTACCATGAGTATGTTGAAGATATTTTTAATAAAAATGAAATGTTTATTTGAAGTCTTCTTCAATCTGAATAACCTTTGTGTAATGGTAAACTTAAAACATAAATAATATGTTCAACACAAAAAGTTATGTCGTTAAGGCATACAAATTATATCAAATGTTTTTGCAGAGCTAACCTTTGCTGTGAAATTCCATGTTATTTATTTGAATCTTCGAACACTTATGATTTCCTATTTGAGAAAAGTTTAACTTCTTATAAATGTTTATGTCATTTATAATGATTAAACAAAAGTATAAGGTTTCGAAAGAACAATTGAATCAAGAAGATTGAGAAGAGAGGGTCATGTGTAACACAAGGGGAGGCGTTATTTACAAATAACTATTAATATCTAACATTTAGGATGAATATAAACCTTACGTACCTACCTGTAGAGAATACGAGTATCATTGTAAAGCATTGTTACTAATACAGTAATATTCCTAAGCTGATAGATATCCCCAGGGTCATATTCTCCAAATATCTACAGTGGCCTCTACTCGAGGTTAAAAGGTTAACGTTATCCTTAATCGCCTCATTTTGGAATATTTTTGGCAGATACCACAATAATGTTCTACATGTAAACATGATAAAGCTATGGAATTTTTTTCAGTTAATCAGATTTTAGCACTATGTTAATATTTTACATAACGTGATTGCTGACATTATAAATGAAAGTTGCAATTAAACATTTGATGTATAAACATATGAATTCAGTAACATAGGTATGAAGAACGACGAGCAAGACCGCCTGAAGAGTACACTGAAATAAAAGTTTTCAATTGTCCTGTAAAGCTTTTTCACTTTCTATAGCACATACCTAGTATTACGTTACATCCAAAATTCGAGACAGATATTTCACGAGAAGTGCATTCGAACTCAATGCAGTTATGATTTATTAGGATAAAGACCGTTTGTTTGTCTCAAATTCACGTTGGCGGTGATAGATACGGTAACGTCCTCATAGAGACTACTGTTTGATGTTTTAATGGTTTAGTAGGCAGTAGTTTACAATATTTTGACTTCACAAGCGTCACTGTTAATTCTAAGTCAATCTTCTCTGACACTTTCTTTCATTTTGTTGGCGATCAATACGAGCTGTGTGAACATTGATGTTACCTCACTCGGTAACCACCGATACTTAATGTCGCAGCAAAGCACTCACGGTGACTAAACACCAAGCCCCTTGTACAGTCGTTCGGTTTTTCTAGAGAGTTCTAGAACATTTTGAGGCGAGGATTGCTGTTTATTTTGGGTGATCAGCTAGGAATAACTACCTTCCCACAAGGTAAAAGTTTTGCTTCTGAACGTCCAGCACAAAATAACCTACCCCTATTAACATCAAAAGTGTTGGGGCGGTATTGCTCTTGGAGCAATGGAAAGTAGAAAGGCACGTAGCCATATTATCCCAAGCAAGAGGGTAACCAGTGAGAGAACGTTTCTCACGAGCTATATACATCTTAATTCGGATCCGTGGGGGAAGAGCAAGTTCCTTCAATCAAAATCGTCTCGCAAATTTTTCAGGTTTTTAGCCTTCATTTGTAAATTTTACAACTAACATTAAGTTCTTTGGACGAAGTCCTTTCGTGATGGAAACATAAATGTTAGATAATTTATCACTTAGAGATAAGACCTGTTAATTGAAAGTGATTAAGTGTCGAGTAGTGGAAGAAGAGTATATCTCAACTTGAAAGTGTGCTTTGCCTGCTATACATTTTATTTTTCTGTCGATAGGAAAACAGACATTTAAAACATATGAAACTATAATATGGGACATGTTATTGAAATAATAAACAGAAATTTTATATCCGCATAGTTCATATTTGATTATTAAATAACTGGGTTCCACTATTTGTATGGGTATAATGATAACCGGCCAGTCGGCGATTGTTACTGATAATTGAGGTCCATTACTGCTTCAAAGTATCAACTCTCTCAAACTAACCGAACATCTAACAAGTGAGAGTTCCCATTTCAAATACAGAAGTCTGGATTGTTTCTCTACCACGTGTACGAGAGTATTGCGTTCCACCTAAACATTTGGTACTGAGATTTCACCGTAAGTATACGTTTTGGTACATCTTGAAATTAAAAAATAGTGTTTTTGGAAAATGGCTGGTAGATTTGTTTGTGTGGGTGACACGAAGACTTCCAAAGACATTTCTCCACTCCAGACTACACTTTATATGGAGCGATTTTAAAAAAGATTGATTTTCTGAAAAACAACCCGCGGTTTTGATTAAAATACCGTATAGATAGTAATTTCAGGAAAAAGACATCTATATCCTGAATTTTCTGGAAATAGTCTGTGGAATCCTCGTCATTTTTATGAGTCCTTTCTAACTCGGAAACCGTAAGAGATACACAAAATCTAACTACGAAAACAACACAGATGTTAAAGCACACAATTTAAGTTAAATAATGTTTTCTAAAGCCTTTACCATTTGCGAGTAAATTAGTTTGAATGTTGGAGTTCTTACGCTTTCTTCAAACCGGAAGTCATCTGCGTTTTTATGCCTCCCATGCAAACAGAATAGAAGGTCAAAGTCATCACACAGTATGACGGTAAAGCTCGATGGGTGCAATTGTTGTCCATGAAGGAGAAAGTCATGTTTAATCGTGGCTGTATTATTCAGATTAAGACGTCCAGGATTTTAGGATGGGCAATGAGCTCTCTTTCCAGAGATGTATACTGCAGGTAATTATTGATGTTGTTTAAATCTTTGTTAATTATAATTGGTCGCACTCCGACATCCATTTGTCGGACTTAACCATTATATTAGTTATAGTTCGTTGATTATGTTATATAATGCGAGGCATGAACGCCCCTGATCACCTGTTCCATAGTTGTAAGAGAGGAATATGTGGATCATTGCAATAAATGGGAAAGAGTAGGGCTGGCATGGACGAGGACAGGGACACTTTCTGAAGGGGCTAAGGGGGGAGATAAAAGAGGTGTGTGACACATGTGGGGTAAAGAGAGCATGGAGCATTATCTGACAGAGTGCAAGAAAATAGCGGAGTGGAGAAATAAGGCATGAGAGAAAAATATGGATGAAATGGACAAAAATAAAATAGTAGCCATGAGGTTGTTTACAGGAAAAGGAGAGAAGAACAATAAGATTTTGGGAGAGTTCTTGAAAAAGATGAAAGAGAAATGGAGTAGGAGAAAAAAGAGCAAAAGAGAACAGAGAAGAGAGGAGAGAAGCAAGGGAGAGAGTAAGGATGAAGTAGAGGGAGGGCATCTCGAGGTGAGCCAAAGGCCAGGGAGCCAGGTAACCAGGGGGCCAAGAAAA
The DNA here is from genome assembly GCA_030765055.1 of Mantis religiosa. Classification (NCBI taxonomy): domain Eukaryota; kingdom Metazoa; phylum Arthropoda; class Insecta; order Mantodea; family Mantidae; genus Mantis; species Mantis religiosa. The sequence continues at coordinate 88,605,385 of CM060952.1, forward strand.
TAATGAACGGCTAGACTATGATTTGTACTAAGTGTAAGGGAAGCAATAGAAAATGTTGTGAGATATTGTACATTATGTAAATGAGAATTAAGGTACATTCAAATCAGTTGTAACTATTATCGTGCCCAGCAAATGGTCTTGAAGGAAATGTAAAACATAAATGAGGTCTGTACGCAAGATTTCAACGAGTTACATGCCTGCCCCTTCTATCACATTTGCTTTCAAGTTAGCACTTAAACTGTGACCAATATTAAAGTCGGATAAAAACTTTAAAATATAAATTATAATCTTATAATAATGGACAAAAGTTTATTTTCTAATCATGATTACACAAAAATCCTGTCTCCTCCCGATAAATATAACACGAGCTATACATTTTTCTTAATTTCAAATAGTTGTCATCACTCATTGTTCTTTTTCTCTGGTCCATTTATTCCCCGCCTTTAACTCCAGTGGTCATATCGGTGACCGTTCTCCTTTGGAAGGTGTTAACTCGTATTCGTTGGGTTTTAATCATTAGATCACGCACACATGCGCGCTCTCATTCATACTTCCAAACTGGGGAAGACGAGGAGTTATCTTGGTCGGAGAAAAATTCCCACTCTCACAGCCGGGATGTGAACCCGGGATCTCTAGCACGGCAGGCAGGTACTCTACCGCCTAAGCTATATGGACAGCCATCACTAATTGTATCAAAACAGATAAATCTGGAAAATCCCGTCACACAACGCTCATCTGAAGTAAAATCATATAGGATCCAGAAAATGTATTTCATTGCATATGAGAGTCCCTAGTTGTTTACCGTGAAAAATAAGAGTAATTTGGAGGATTTAATGTCTTTTTCCTACGACGTTACGACGTTCTTTAAGCAGAAGAAGGACTTTTAAAACTTTTAACAACTTCATCCACACATGAATACCAGATTATCGACGCTGAAGAAATGTGCAGTAAACTATTCATCAGTGTGCGATATGTGACCTCGAAAAAGTTGACCAATGAAGTTTTGAAAAAAATATCTCAAGGTTCCAATTGTCAACTGGAACTCTACCTGTTAAATATGAATAATTAAGACCTCCACAAAGCATTATAGCTTTAATATTCCTTTTGCAAATTAAAAATGTTGTCTGTAAAACACATAAAACTTTAATAAACGAGAGAGTGATATCACTCAAGATGATCTTGAAGTTATGCAACACATCTGTATTCCCTTTCCCTCAAGTTTGAATTCCAAAGCTTCTTACTGTAATAATTACAAGAAAGGTAACTTAACACTAAAGTAATGATTTTGTAGGTACGGGAAAACAGGAAGAGACACCATAAGGTTAAGTGTAATACAATTTCTTTGGACACAGAATGTTAAAAAATTCCCTGGAAGAAAAGTGTAAAATAAGATAAAAAAACATAATTAAAAAATATATATATGAATTTTAAATGAGGACAGCAGCAACTATGTACAAAATAGCACTATCTCTTTCAAAAGAGAACAAAGCAGCTCTGTGAATGGCTATATTTAATAAGAATTTGAAATGCTCTACAGTACATATATTATTTTCAGCACAAGTATACGAAAGTATATGCAGAGAAAAACCAGAAATTTGTGAGTGATTCATGACATAATAATGCATCAATGCAGTGCAAATGTCACTTTAACACATCACATCATTTTTCTAAATCTATTTATTCCAATTGTTTTGTGATATATGAAGTGCAGATTATATGGCTTTAATGTCAAGTATAATCAAGGTCATCCTTAAAACACGTAACCCTATATTCACTGAAGTGTTAAGTGACTCACAAGTTTTAGGCTTAGACATTTTCATATATATATTAACAAGGAAGATGGTTAACAACCTTTTAATATGAAGCTTCACTAATTTGAGATGATGCTACACACTGTCTTAGGTTCTAGCTGCAGCTGACATTTTACATATTTCTAAAATAAGTGAAACATTTGAATTAAAATTAAAAATTCATATAATGATATGATGATTATGATGATTATCATACAATGACATCCGAATGATTTATTGCAATGCACAATTACACTTGAAACATGTTAAAGCTTTTACAACACCAAAGCCAGTGCCATCAGTTACACAGATACATCATTTTGTGTAGTATATAGAATACTATTAGTGATTATTGCATTAAACAAGATAGAACAAGCTGAGATTTTGGAATTTCAGGTCATAATTTCTTACTTGCAATTAAAAGCTGCGACATCCTTTATCGCTGTCGAAGATATACAATTATGACTAAGGTAGACTACTTACAAATTTGTCTATTTACAAATTATACACATTGGCTAGTCATCATTTGACAGAACAAGTTTACATAACTTTCAGGCAGGAGTCCCTCAATTCTGTACCAAAAAAACAGCCACAGGTTTGATATTTCTGAAAGTTCACATACTCTAGCTAGATTGACACGACGAAGCAAGGAATGCACAAAGTAGACACGGTGAATCACATTCTCAAAAATAGATTCTGCTCTCTGAAACAAAATTGACAAAGAGGTTAGATATGTGAGGTTATATTATAATCAGTGATACATTTTAACAGTCTTGTATTCTACATTTACCATCTTTACAACAAACTTTGCAATGTTAGATCACAATACTAGGAATGCAAGTTATTTGCCAAAGCAACAAATATGATGATGCAACTACTCTGTAATAAAAATAGCTATACTTTCCATGTCTAAAACTACTACATATGCAGATTACAGTTCCTTTGCATTACCAATGTACTGACATAGGCTTACTTCACATTTTATTATGTTTAATTTCTTCGAGCTAGGTGTACTATGGGGCACTCCAATAAAACCAAACAACCGTGGCGTAACAAATCTTAAAAAAACACGAGGGTCAGTATGGAAGTATGATTATAATTAAGATGTATAAATTTAACATCTAAACCTATATTTAGAAGTTTCATTTGCAAATTTTTACATTTCATCACTTTATTTGTATTATAAAACCAGTAATCAGCGCTAAAATGTGTTTTGCTTACAGCTTATTCCTGTTCTGAGATGTATCTTTCCTTTCTGGAGTTCTTGGGAAACGAAAAAGTTTTTTTCCTCATTTCTCAATATAACAGGGCAGCCAAGCACAGCACACTTCCTTTTAAAAAGATACTTGCAGCCATATTCACAGATGAATACGCCATATTGTTTCAAATACTTAAAAGCAGCCAGTACATCTCCAGGGTAACCAACATATACACAGAACAGAGTGCTAATAAAACACATAATTTCGGAATTTCGATCTGTATTGGGTGAATTTTAGGAATTTAGGAACACTTCAGTCACTCTTTATTTATTCATTGGGAATTTTAATATTTTTCAATATGATTGCCCAGGACAAGAAGGCAAGCTAGTGGAATGTGCAACGTAATCACTTTTGTTGTCTCCTCGGGGTTATGTTCACCTTCCGAGTATGACAAGGATGGAAGGCTCGTTTAAGATGCATGTGTTGTCACATGTGTGTTGTCACATATACATAATACCTATCGCTGCAACAAACATTAGATCTGGCAGCATGGCTGACTCATATGCACTCTCATTCACTCATTTTCTAGTAAACAGATCCGCTACCGCAACACATAAACAGTTGAAGCTCCTCTAACCTACATTCCCCTCTAGCCTTCTTTTCGTGGGCATACGTTACTACTACTACCACTACTACTACTACCACTACTACTACTACTACTACTACTACTACTACTACTACTACTACTACTACTACTACTATTATCTTTTATCGCAAGTAGATTATCAAACTTTAAGTTTCCTGAAATTTCACAATAGATTACCTAAATCAAATTGATTGAGCTGGCTATCTCCAGGTCCCTAGTTGAACTCCATGATAGCCTAGGTCGTGGTAAACAGCACCTTTCTCCTCATTTATAGGAGAAAATTATGCACTTAGATATGAGCTTCCTCTTCTTCTTCTTGAAGCACATTGAGCTGTTTCTTGCCTCATCATTTTAAGGATGTCCGGTATTTGAATTCTGTTCCTGTTTTCTGCTTTTCGTAGAACAATTCTGTTACTTTTTGGAAGAAATTGGGAATCTTACACTTTCTCACAAGAAAGCATAAGCAAATGTGCTCAGTTTTTGTTCATACTTTGCCTTTCGTAGAAACATGTTTACACGTTTCAGAGTAGAAAAGTGTGTTTCAACTTCTGATGATAACATAGAAATCGTGATTAAAAACTTCAAAAGATGTGCTGTTACTTGGAAAGCGTCGCATACATCTTCAGTCCGTATTGATAAATGCGACGTTATATATAGTTTCAGTAATAGAGCGCAGTTCTGGTCTTGAAAAGCAAAACTGCAGTTCATTTTTGTTTTCTTCAAAGAACAGATATACTTCGATTGTTTTCTTGAGATACATTTCAGGAGAAAGATTGCTGATACAAATCAAACTTTTCAACGTAAAACAGTCTGGAAGCTATTATGTGACCTCAAACTTAGAATCTTGTCTGATTTTCAGGAGAATTGTATGGCAGACATACAAAGCTTCATTGGTTAGATCACTTTGTTCCTCTCTACTTTTATCAAGCGGTTTGTTTTCGACTTCTACTTCAATTCCTCTCTAGAATATTGAATGCATTTCTCGAAATGTTTTATTTTATATTTAGCCTTGGCTGCCAGTAAATGTTACTTTGCATTTGACCAAAAATAACTAAAACATGGAACACAATTATACGAAGCACTGCTGACCGGAAAGGAAATGTTGCTTTACTCATAATATTAGGGTAGAAGGAAGCTTCAGAGATGGTGGCCTATGATTTGATATGTTTTATATTTTGCTATTTCTTCCATAACCACAGTAAGTACCGCTCTGATTTCATACAACGTGTTTACACTGAGAGAATAGAAATTGCATTATTTTGAGATGATCAACCTATTTGTATTTTCTTAATCAATACTTGTGTTCTTTGTAATGAGTACTATTTTCTGCACGCTACTGTATAGGAATATACCACGGTAGGATTAATCTGTAGATTAGTAGAGCAAGGCTTTTGACTGAGACACATCTTATTGTTTTTTCTTAAGTTTCCAAAAGGGTTTGTTTTCCCTAGCATTTTTAATTGAAATATATGTTGAACAATGATCCATTATTATAGCAACTAACTAAACATCAATAACATCAGAATTCGCATTGAGATTGACGAACGACATTCCAATAGTAGAATACAAATTTTAAAAATGGGAAGCCGCAAGATAAGAAAAACAGGAACTTATTAGGAATAAAATGCTAAAAGCGAATACATTCAGGCAAAGGAGGATATGTTAAACGCAATGGAAATTTTAGCAAAAATTATTAACAGCTGCAGCACAGACGACCGCCTGTTAAACATGACCATACAAAGGGAATGATGATGATCACTTAAAAATGCGAGTGTCATGAAATATGAAAACGTTTTTACTGGTTTTAACTACTCTAAAGTATAAGCATTGATCAGAGAATGATTAATGGCAAATATCAATATGCAAATTGTATTCCCTTTTACGTTCATCAAATGAACCTTGTAGTGGCCAAGGTATTCCCAATAAACAGCAAAACTTACATTTTTACATCCATCTGGAATTTGTGCATTTTTTCCAACTCTTCAAAGAGAACACAAATATTGGACAAAACAATACAAAAAGGTTACTTGAACTATCTCAAATGGAATTTTCATTCTCGCGGTGTATACTTACTGTATGAAAACAGAGCGGTACTTATTGTGGCTATCGACAAATTATATACAAACATACGAAATCGAAGGCCACCAACTCTCAAGCTTCTTCCTAACCTTATCTTCGCAATAAAGAAACATTTCTCTTCTGACTGACCTGCTTTTCTTTATATCATTCCCCTGGCGAAGTAACTTTTGGTCAAACTTCTAGATCTTGATCTTCTAGTTCTGGAACATCTGCTTCTGCGACCAGCAGCACCAATAAATCTCACAGCACTCTCTTCTTTTAAGGCTCTGATCATCATGTGTCTCTCTGTATCGTTCATGTTTAAGAGGAGATCGTCTGTGGTGGAACTGGTAATAATTTTTGCTAAATTTTCTACAGCGTTTAACATATCCTTCTTCTCCTGAATGTTTTCACTTTTAACATTTCGGTAAGAAGCTCCTCTTCTACTCATTATGCGGCTTCTCATTTTTAAAATTTGCGTTCCAGTATTGATATACCTTTCGTCAATCACAAGGAGAATTCTGATGTTATTGATGTTTCGTTAGTTGCTATCTGAATGGATATCATTGTTCAAACAATATTTCAATTAAACAATTGCTAGGGAAAACAAATCATGTGGAAAACTGACGAACAAAATGAAATATATTGCACCCAAAAACCTTTCTCTTGTTACTATTCTTACAAAAGTATATCCCTCTATAAAGTTTAATTGAGATGAACATTTACAACATTGTGTTATTACTTATCTTCCTGTAGGTGACGGGAAATGTGGCAATACGTAGGGTTTGAGCAGTAGGTAATCACATCTTTTAAGAAGACCTCCCTGCGCTTGAAATGCCAAACTCTTTGCATGGCCAACGGATAAAAAACAAATAAAATATTCCCATTTGAGAAAACTATATACTATTTCTAAGTAGAAGGTAATATTTTACCGAGTGAGTGCAATTTGTCGAAGTTTAAAAAGTGTTTTAATAAATGAACCATAAATAGAATCAACAACTTTGGAAAATAGAAATACTTCCATAGAAATTTAATAATTTTGATTGTGGCAAGCTCAGGAAACAAAAACATTACTATTAACCATGTGTTCATTCAAGTAGGCCATCTGCAGTGCATCAACCCTTTAGCAAAACACAGCTCGGAGGTCTTTGAAGGCCAAAACGGCCTTTGATTAATTCCATACACGGACATTGTCCCTTACTAACATATTCCTTAAAAACCGTGTTTAAATGGTGGCACTTAAATTATGGTATGTATACATATTTATCAGTCAGTGCTTCTAAGGCCAAAGATAAATGATGTCCGTCTCTAAAGCGTAGGTGTTGCGTGTCTGCAGCAGGTTTAAGGGATCCCGAGTTCGAATTTCGACCAGTTTGAGTTACATGGATAAGGTTTCTTTCTTTAAGCTTCATTTTATAGCTTTTGTTAACGTTATTGTCCATATCTGGTTAAGTTTTGGGACTTCTCTACGGTTCATGTTATTTTATGTTTGTATACTTCAATGGTTTCAGGGTATAAACGAAAATGATAGTGAGTAGTTGAAGTCAATATTCCTGGGTTATCAAACTGAATGATAAGCTCTCCCTTTTCAAGAATAAAATGCTCTGTTAATGGCGACTTCTCTGTTTGGCCCAAGCGACAATTTTTTGTATGTTCATTAAGGCGAACTCTTATGTTTCTCTGCGTGGCTCCAACGCCCTTATTCGCAGTCTCGGCGAATACGACATAGACCCCGAGGAACGCTACAAGCATCCTAGGCTCCTCCTCCATCAAACCTAAACTCATCCCCTGTCCATTCTAAATTCCTCATCATAAAAACACAAAAAAATAGTAATAAAACATACAAAATAAAAATAAAAAATGAAAGAAAAACTCCCTACAAAAATGCCACCATTTGTCACAGTTTTAATAGCACAACCGCCATTGAACCAGTGAAGGACGTAATCCTGGAATGATTTCTATCGGAAGGCCCCGTCATTACTTGGCGGTAAGCCCTTCCAACGACACTTAGGGCCTGTATTATGATCTCCATTAAAATGTCAGTTAACGGTTAACTTGGAGTTACACGCAAATGTCGGTATTACGATCTTCGGTTAAGGGCTAACTGAGAGGTATTTCTGGAGGTAAACTAACCCTCACCTCGAGTAGCGGTTAGTGAGATAACTTGGGGGTTTATCTTCGCACACAGAAGAAAAATTGCGTACCTCCAGGCCAGATTGAATGTTGACAGCCATTCTGAGGATGAAATGTTGGATCAGTATTTATTTAACAGAAGAAGAGCTAAAAGGATTAGAATGCGAAAAGATAATTTCATATATATATATATTTGTGACATTTTGAAAATGAAATAAAACCACTTGAGTATTAGGTAACTTGGCGTAATAGGTTATGGAATGATAATATCTAGTGTCCTATGGTGTCAGTGACTTCTTGCTAGCAATGTAATATTTTATGCGACCATATTGCAATATGTTTTAACGAACATAGGTGCAATAAATAAAGCATGTAAACCTATCCCGGAAAGTACACGAAATACTGCATGTGTAGGTGGGTAGGTAGAAATGTTCATAAACATGCTGAAGTAGTAAACATTCGATTTTTCTAATAGTGGGTGTACTGTTTAATTTGAATTTCGTTCAAGCATTACCAGAGGAAAGTAACAAGTTGTAAAGCAAACAGTGAATAAAAAAAAAATTTAGGTTATGCAATTTGTATCGATGTCCAAACCTTTTTTGCAAACGCTGTTCACATATGTAATGTAGCTAATTACATGTACAATCCCATAATGGTTTTGCCCTACAAAGTGCCTAAATTAATACCGTTTACTAATTATATTGCGATTTATGCAGTGTTACTCTGTTTCAATGCAAGTTGAAGTATTACTTATGATTCTTGCCGTACATACTATAGATTGTGCAAATGTAGTACATAAATATATTTGCTGCGAATTGCACACGTAAAGAAATGTTAAAACTGCCCATGTTGTATCCTGTGGTATTTAAATGAAGCCATTTATTTGTTCAATTACATTTTCAAATCAAGGATACAATGCTGTGACGTGAAATGTGACGTTTGATCATGAAGGACCAAGAAGAAATGTAAGTTTGCTACAACCTGTTTCCTTAAAATAAAGCCATAGTTATTTCTTCATAACTAGCCAAATATATTATGTTTAAAAGAATCAGTTACCAAGTTACTGGTCCCAGAATGCATATTTTATAACCTTGCCTTTATTCATGGATTACTTATAATCTATGGACCTTCCCTCTTTGCATATACCTCTGTGAAATGATAACTTATATAAGAAGAGGTGATTTACTCATGAGGATAAACTACTAACCAAATGATTTTAGCCAAATTATATTTGTGCAATAGTACTATCAGAATTAATAACACTTATGTAGCCTAATTTAAAAAAAAATTACACTGGAGATCTCTTGGTGTTCATAAATTAACAAGGCATTCCATATATTCTCCATATATCTCACCTAATCTATAATAACATTGACCTAACGCAACCTATATAACCTATAACACTAACCTAACGCTATGAAAAATAATCTAACGATATGGAAAAATCCAAACTGTAAACGAACTATGCAAGACCTTATTACGAATGAACTATTAATGAAAGTATTACGAAAATGTACAAAAAACAGCTTATAAAAAGTTAAAACAAGACGCCAGATGACAATACATGTGTTTGGTTTTCCCGCTAATTCACATTCTAAACACAAGATAGCGTTGCAAACAAGGTAAATTCCTAGTGGAAAATGTTACCAACAGTTCACATTTCACCATAATGCATAAGGTATCAGACCTACAGGTAAATCGAGTTCGTAATACGAGGAACTGAACCTAACCAATGGTTACGGTTAGCTGAAAGGTAGTAACCGAGATCGCAATACATGCCCTTACTGTGCATGCAAAAAAAAAAAAAAAAAAAAAAAAACGCAATCGCTGTTGAGACTTCCGCCAGGGCTCCCATCACACTGCCACTGAAGACGTCTGCCGCAGCCGCACACGAAACGTAGGGGAAAACGAAGGAGGAGCCCAGTAGACCACGGCCCACAAGCCCGGTTAACCGTTTATCTAATCCAAAGCTTCTTTCTTTTGATCAACAAACAACCCATGGCGCAACAGCCGTAGTGGGCCAAGGTCTACAAACTCGACTGCCGACCTCACACCCATTTACGCAGGGTAGAGCTTGGCGGTCATCAAACCAATAGGGGAGGAGATGTGGTCAGCATCACGCATCCCCGCCGGAATGTGGTTTTCTAGACCAGAGTTCGCTATCTATCGTAGCTCCTCAATGTCCTCACGATGCTTATATGTGGGATCTAAAATTCGCACCCCTCAGGAGTGGTATCATTCTCGGACGCATTCCGTGGCACTTCCTTTAGATCACTTGACTGTTTTCTTCTTATAGCGGGTTTGCCTTCGTTTTGACAACAGAGCAGATAGCGATGTTTTGCTCTCTCTATCTGACGATAGATGCTATATATAACAACATATACTCCAATTCCTTCTTCTACTTCTTCTTCTTCTGCTTCTTCTTTCACTTTTTATCTTCATCTGAGATTTTCAAGTGGACGCCTGAGGTCGCATATCTGATGGGTAGCAAACAAACTCTGGACCAGAGGTATAACCAGGAGGGTCAAAATGGTTGAAAGGGAATGTGACGAAAGAGTATTTAACAGAATGAATGAAAGAGGAAGCCAAAGAATCCAGAGAGAACCCGCTCATTGCCGCATTTTCAACCATAAATCATACTGTGGTCCACTAAGGTTGAGCCCGAGCCACCTTGGTGAGGGACGAGCCAATTTAATTATTTGAGCTCAGTGACAACTATCCTCAAGTTTCGAAGGTAGGCTTCCGTAATTGTCGTGTATTTTATAGATGTGAAATTTAATGTGATAGGGAAATGCTAACTTAAAATATCGGTGCCCAATTACCAATTTATCTGCCATTTGCGCATTGTAAACAATATGATGGTGGAATGTTAGTCTTGGTCAATTGTTGCCCCAGGCAACATTCTCGGTCTCTAGGCCTTGCAGGTGAGAGATGACGGGATGTACTGTAGACCCAAAACAAGAAGGCAAGCTAGAGGAATGTGTAGCGTAATCACTTTTGCTGTCCCAACGGAGTTAAAGCTCATCTTCCCAGTATGACAAGGATGGAAGTTTCGTTTTAAAGTACACAAGTGTTATCACATAGTTAACACATACGTAATACCACAGATGAATACCAGATTATCAACTCAATGGTGGAGATTGAAGTCACATAGGGCGCTCCTCCAGAGCCTTTCACACCCGGCAGTTAATGCAATCAAGTCATTCGGTCGGTAATGTAGTGAGCTTCTATTGCGACGAGCTATGCTGCATTCTCTTGCCCCTACCCTTCCCCTCTCGTTTTCAGAGACTGATAGAATCCAACTTCTTTCGAAGTCACTCAGATGTCGCACACAGATGATTAGTTTACGCACATTTCATAATACGCGTCAAATACGCTGAGGAAATGTGCGGTAAATTGTTTATCAATGGGCGAGATGAGAAAAATTATCTTGTGTAACACTTATTGTTTTAAAAAATAATGCATATTGCAATAATTCAATAATAATGCATCACTGAACTGCAAATGTCACTTTAACACGTCACATCATTTTCTAAACCTATTTATTCTAATTGTTTTGTGGTATATGAGGTGCTGATTATATGGTTTTAATGTCAAGTATAATCAAGGTCATCCTTAAAACATGTAACCCTATATTCACTTGTGTTAAATGAGTCACAAGTTTTAAAAAGAAAGATGGTTGTTAACCTATTATTTATTATGAAGCTTCACTAACTTCAGATCATGCTACACCTATCTTAGGTCCTAGCTGCAGCTGACATTTTACATATTTCTAAGGTAATTGGAACACTTAATATGAAAATAAAAATGTGTATAAGGATATGATGATGATTATGATGAAGATGACCATACAATGGCATTACAATAATTTATTGCAATACACAATCACACTTGAACCATGTTAAAGCTTTTACAACACCAAAGCCAGTACCATCAGTTACACAGATACATCATTTTGTGTAGTATACAGATTATCACATAGTGATTAAACAAGATAGAACAAACTGAGATTTTGGGATTTCAGGTTATAATTTTTACTTGCTATTAAAAGCAATGACATTCATCACTCTCGAAAATATACAATGAAGACTAAGACAAACTATTTAAAAATTTGACAATTTATAAATTATACACAATGGTTAATTATTATTTGGCAGATCAAGTTTACATAATTTTCAGACAGGAGTCCCTCAATTCTGTGCCAAATCACAGCCACAGGTTTGATATTTCTGAAAGTTCACATACTCTGGGTAGATTGACACGACGAAGCAAGTAATACAGAAAGTAGACACGGTGAATCACATTCTCAAAAATAGATTCTGCTCTCTGAAACAAAATTGACAAAAGAAGTTTGATGTGTGAGGTTAGATTATAATCAGTGATGCATCTTGACAGTCTTGTATGCCACAATTACCATCCTTACAACAAACTTTGCAATGTGAGATCACAATACTAGGTGACCAAGTTATTTGCCAAAGCAGCAAGTATGATGATGCAACTACTCTGTAATAAAAATAGCTATACTTTCCATGTCTAAAACTACTACATATGCAGATTATAGTTCCCTTGTATTGCCAATGTACTGTCATAGGATTACTTCACATTTTATTTTGTTTAATTTCTTCGAGCAAGGTGTACTATGGGGCACTGCAGCAAGCCAAACAACCGTAGCGTAACAAATCTTAAAAAAACACGAGAGCCAGTATGAAAGTATATTCATTTGCTAATTTTTGCATTGTATCACTTTATTTGCATTATAAAATCAGTATCCAGCGCTAAAATGTGTTTTGCTTACAGCTTACCATCCACGTGGCAAAATAACGATTCAAGCAGAGTTCTAAATATTATTACTGCTTAATTATTCATGTTCTGAAATGTATCTTTCCTTTCTGGATTTCTTGGGAAACGAAAAAGTTTTGTTTCCTCATTTCTCCCTGTAACAGGGCTACCAAGCACAGCACACTTCCTTTTAAAAAGATACTTGCAGCCATATTCACAGATGAATAAGCCATATTATTTTTCCGAATTCTCAAAGCCAGCCAGTACGTCATCAGTGTAACCAACATATACACAGAACCGAATGCTAATAAAACACATAACTTCGGAATTTTGATTTGTGTTGGGTGAATTTTAGGAATTTAGGAACACTCAGTCACTCTTTATTTATTTATTCATTCATTGGGTATTTTAGTATTTTTCAATATGCTTGCCCAGGACAAGAAGGCAAGCTAGAGGAATGTGCAACGTAATCACTTTTGTTGTCTCCTCGGGGTTATGCTCGCCTTCCGAGATTGACAAGAATGGAAGGCTCGTTTAAGATGCATGTGTTGTCACATGTGTGTTGTCACATATACATAATACCTATCGCTGCAACAAACATTAGATCTGGCAGCATGGGTGACTCGTATGCACTCTCATTCACTCATTTACTAGTAAACAGATCCGCTACCGTAGCATATAAACAGTTCAAGCTCCTCTACCCTAAATTCCCCTCTAGCTTTCCTGTCGCGGGCATACGTTACTACTACTACTACTACTACTACTACTACTACTACTACTACTACTACTACTACTACTACTACTACTACTACTACTACTACTACTACTACTACTACTACTACCGCCACTACTACTACTACTAGCACTACTACTACTACTACTACTACTACTACTGCTGCTACTACTACTATCTTTTATCTCAAGCAGATTATCAAATTTTAAGCTTCCTGATATTTCACAAATAGATTACCTAAATCAAATTGATTGAGCTGGCTATCTCCAGGTCCCTAGTTGAACTCCATGATAGCCTAGGTCACGGTAAACAGTATTTTTCTCCTCATTTAGAGGAGAATATTATGCACATAGATATGAGCATCCTCTTCTCCTCCTTGAAGCAGATTGAGCTGTTTCTTGCCTCATCATTTTAAGGATGTCCGGTATTTGAATTCTGTTCCTGTTTTCTGCTTTTCGGCGAACAATTGTTACTTTTTGGAAGAAATTGGGAATCTTACACTTTCTCACAAGAAAGCATAACTAAGGTGCTCAGTTTTCGTTCATAGTTTACATTTCGTAGAAACATGTTTACACGTTTCAGAGTAGAAAAGTATGTTTCAACTTCTGGTGATAAGAGAGAAATCGTGATTAACAACTACAAAAGATTTGCTGTTACTTGGAAAGCGTCGCATACATCATCAGTCTATATAGATAAATGCAACGTTATATATAGCTTCAGTGATAGAGCGCAGTTCTGGTCTTGAAAAGCAAATCTGCAGTTCATTTTTAATGTTTTCTTCAAAGAACAGATATAATGCGAGTGTTTTCTTGAGATACATTTCAGGAGAAAGATTGCTGATACAAATCAAGCTTTTCAACGACAAACAGTCTGGAAGCTATTATGTGACCTCAAACTCAGAATCTTTTCTGATTTTCGCGAGAATTGTATGGCAGACATACAAAGCTTCATTGCTAGATCAGTTGGTTCCTCTCTTCCTTTATCAAGTGATTTGTTTTCGACTTCTACTTCAATTCCTCTCTAGAATATTGAGTGCATTTCTCGAAATGTTTTATTTTATATTTAGCCTTGGCTGCCAGTAAATGTTACTTTGCATTTGACCAAAAATAAGTAAAACATGGAACACAATTATACGAAGCACTGCTGACCGGAAAGGAAATGTTGCTTTACTCATAAGATTAGGGTAGAAGGAAGCTTCAGAGATGGTGGCCTATGATTTGATATGTTTTATATTTTGCTATTTTTTCCACAACCGCAGTAAGTACTCTTCTGATTTCATACAATGTGTTTATACAGAGAGAACAGAAATTCCTTTATTTTAGATGATCAACCTATTTGTATTGTCTTAATCAATAGTTGTGATCTTTGTAATGAGTATTATTTTCTGCACGCTACTGTATAGGAATATACCACGGTAGGATTAATCTGTAGATTTTAGAGCAAGGCTTTTGGCTTAGACATATCTTACTGTTTTTTCTTAAGTTTCCAAAAGGGTTTGCTTTCCCTAGCATTTTTAATTGAAATATATGTTGAACAATGATCCATTATTATAGCAACTAACTAAACATCAATAACAGCAGGATTCTCATTGAGATTGACGAACGACATTCCAATAGTAGAATACAAATTTTAAAAATGGAAAGCCGCGAGATAAGAAAAACAGGAATTTATTAGGAATAAAATGCTAAAAGCGAATACATTCAGGCAAAGGAGGATATTTTAAACGCAATGGAAATTTTAGCAAAAATTATTACCAGCTGCAGCACAGACGACCGCCTGTTAAACATGACCATACAAAGGGAATGATGATGATCACTTAAAAATGCGAGTGTCATGAAATATGAAAACGTTTTTACTGGTTTTAACTGCTCTAAAGTGTAAGCATTGATCAGAGAATGGTTAATGGCAGGTATCAATATGCAAATTGCATTCCCTTTTACGTTCATCAAATGAACCTTGTAGTGGCCAAGGTATTCCCAATAAACAGCAAAACTTTCATTTTTACATCTATCTGGAATTTGTACATGTTTTCCAACTCTTCACAGAGAACACAAATATTGGACAAAACAATACAAAAAGGTTACTTGAACTATCTCTAATGGAATTTTCTTTCTCGCGGTGTAAACTTACGGTATGAAAACAGAGCGGTACTTATTGTGGCTATCGACAAATTATGTATAAACATACCAAATCGAAGGCCACCAACTCTCAAGATTCTTACTAACCTTATCTTCGCAATAAAGAAACATTTCTCCTCTGACTGACTTTCTTTTCTTTATATCATTCCCTTGGTGAAGTTACTTTTGGTCAAACTTCTAGATCTTGATCTTCTAGTTCTGGAACATCTGCTTCTGCGACCAGCAGCACCAACAAATCTCACAGCACTCTCTTCTTTTAAGGCTCTGATCATCATGTGTCTCTCTGTATCGTTCATGTTTAACAGGAGATCGTCTGTGGTGGAACTGGTAATAATTTTTGCTAAATTTTCTACAGCGTTTAACATATCCTTCTTCTCCTGAATGTTTTCACTTTTAACATTTCGCTGCAGGAAGCTTCTCTTCTACTTATTTTGCGGCTTCTCATTTCTAAAATTTGCGTTCCAGTATTGATATATCTTTCGTCAATCTCAAGGAGAATTCTGATGTTATTGATGTTTCGTTAGTTGCTATCTGAATGGATATCATTGTTCAAACAATATTTCAATTAAACAATTGCTAGAGAAAACAAATCATGTGGAAAACTGACGAACAAAATGAAATATATTGCACCCAAAAACCTTTCTCTTCTTACTATTCTTACAAAAGTATATCCCTCTATAAAGTTTAATTGAGATGAACATTTACAACATTGTGTTATTACTTATCTTCCTGTAGGTGACGGGAAATGTGGCAATACGTAGGCTTTGAGCAGTAGGTAATAACATCTTTTAAGAAGACCTCCTTGCGCTTGAAACGCCAATCTCTTTGCATGGCCAAGTAATACAAAACAAATCAAATATTCCCATTTTAGAAAACTATATACTATTTCAAAATAGAAGGTAATATTTTACCGAGTGAGTGCAATTTGTCGAAGTTTAAAAAGTGTTTTAATAAATAAACCATAAATAGAATCAACAACTTTGGAAAATAGAAATACTTCCATAGAAATTTAGTAATTTTGATTGTGGCAAGCTCACGAAACAAAAACATTACTATTAACCATGTGTTCATTCAAGTAGGCCATCTGCAGTGCATCAATCCTTTAGCAAAACACAGCTCGGAGGTCGTTGAAGGCCAAAACGGCCTTTGATTAATTCCATACACGGACATTGTCCCTTACTAACATATTCCTTAAAAACCGTGTGTAAATGGTGGCACTTAAATTATGGTATGTATACATATTTATCAGTCAGTGCTTCTAAGGCCAAAGATAAATGATGCCCGTCTCTAAAGCGTAGGTGGTAGCGTGTCTGCCACAGTTTTAAGGGATCTCGAGTTCGAATTTCGGCCAGTTTGAGTTACATGGATAAGGTTTCTTTCTTTAAGCTTCATTTTCTAGCTTTTGTTAACGTTATTGTCCATATCTGGTTCAGTTTTGGGACTTCTTCTCTACGGTTCATGCTATTTTATGTTTGTATATTTCAATGGCTTCACGGTACAAACGAGAATGATAGTGAGAAGTTGAAGTCAATATTCCTGTGCTATCAAACTGATTGATAACCTCTCCGTTTTCAGGAATAAAATGCTCTGTTAATGCCGACTTCTCTGTTTGGCCCAAGCGACAATTTCTTGTATGTTCATTAAGGCGAGATATTATGTTTCTCTGCGTGGCTCCAATGCCCTTATTCGCAGTCTCGGCGAATACGACATAGACCCCGAGGAACGCTACAAGCATCCTAGGCTCCTCCTCCATCAAACCTAAACGCATCCCCTGTCTATTCTAAATTCCTCATCATAAAAATACTAAAAGAATAGTCATAAAACATACAAAATAAAAATAAAAATGAAAGAAAAACTCCCTACAAAAATGCCACCATTTATCACAGTTTTAATAGCACAACCCCCATTGAACCAGTGTAGGACCTAGTATTGGAATGGTTTCTATCGGAAGGCCCCGTCATTACTTGGCGGTAACCCCTTCCAACGACACTTAAAGCCTGTAGTATGATCTCCGTTTAAGATGTTAGTTAATGGTTAACTTGGAGTTACACGCAGATGTCGGTATTACGATCTTCGGTTAAGGGATAACTGAGAGTTATTTCTGGAGGTAAACTAACCCTCACCTCGAGTAGCGGTTAGTGAGATAACTTGGGAGTTTACCTTCGCACACAAAAAGGAAAATTGCGTACCTCCAGGCCAGATTGAATGTTGACAGCAATTCTGAGGATGAAATGTTGGATCAGTATTTATTTAACAGAAGAAGAGCTAAAAGGATTAGAATGACAAAAGATAATTTCATATATATATTTCTGACATTTTGAAAATGAAATAAAACCACTTGAGTATTAGGTAACTTGGCGCAATAGGTTATGGAATGATAATATCTAGTGTCCTATGGTGTCAGTGACTTCTTGCTAGCAATGTAATATTTTATGCGACCATATTGCAACATGTTTTAACGAACATAGGTGCAATAAATAAAGCATGTAAACCTATCCCGGAAAGTACACGAAATACTGTATGTGTAGGTGGGTAGGTAGAAATGTTCATAAACATGCTGAAGTAGTAAACATTCGATTTTTCCAATAGTGGGTGCACTGTTTAATTTGAATTTCGTTCAAGCATTACCAGAGGAAAGTAACAAGTTGTAAAGCAAACAGTGAATAAAAAAAAATTTTAGGTTATGCAATTTGTATCGATGTCCAAACCGTTATTGCAAACGCTGTTCACATATGTAATGTAGCTAATTACATGTACAATACCATAATGGTTTTGCCCTACAAAGTGCCTAAATGAATACCGTTTACTAATTATATTGTGATTTATGCAGTGTTACACTGTTTCAATGCAAGTTGAAGTATTACTTATGATTCTTGCCGTACATACTATAGATTGTGCAAATGTAGTACATAAATATATTTGCTGCGAATTGCACACGTAAAGAAATGTTAAAACTGCCCATGTTGTATCCTGTGGTATTTAAATGAAGCCATTTATTTGTTCAATTACATTTTCAAATCAAGGATACAATGCTGTGACGTGAAATGTGACGTTTGATTATGAAGGACCAAGAAGAAATGTAAGTTTGCTACAACCTGTTTCCTTAAAAGAAAGCCATAGTTATTTCTTCATAACTAGCCAAATATATTATGTTTAAAAGAATCAGTTACCAAGTTACTGGTCCCAGAATGCATATTTTATAACCTTGCCTTTATTCATAGATTACTTATAATCTATGGACATTCCCTCTTTGCATATACCTCTGTGAAATGATAACTTATATAAGAAGAGGTGATTTACTCATGAGGATAAACTACTAACCAAATGATTTTAGCCAAATTATATTTGTGCAATAGTACTATCAGAATTAATAACAGTTATGTAGCCTAATTTTAAAAAAAAATTACACTGGAGATCTCTTGGTGTTCATAAATTAACAAGGCATTCCATATATTCTCCATATATCTCACCTAATCTATAATAACATTGACCTAACACAACCTATATAACCTATAACACTGACCTAACGCTATGAAAAATAATCTAACGATATGGAAAAATCCAAACTGTAAACGAACTATGCTAGACCTTATTACGAATTAACTATTAATGAAAATATTACGAAAATATACAGAAAACAGCTAATAAAAAGTTAAAACAAGACGCCAGATGACAACACATGTGTTTGGTTTTCCCGCTAATTCACATTCTAAACACAAGATAGCGTTGCAAACAAGGTAAATTCCTAGTGGAAAATGTTACCAACAGTTCACATTTCACCATAATGCATAGCGTAACAGACTTACAGATAAATCGAGTTCGTAATACGAGGAACTGAACCTAACCAATGGTTATGCTTAACTGAAAGGTAGTAACCGAGATCGCAATACATGCCCTAGACTTCCGCCAGGACTCCCATCACACTGCCACTGAAGACGTCTTCCGTAGCCGCACACGAAACGTAGGGGATAATGAAGGAGGAGCCCAGTAGACCACGGCCCACAAGCCCGGTTAATCGCTTATCTTATCCAAAGCTTCTTTCTTTAGATCAACAAACAACAACCCATGGCGCAACAGCCGTAGTGAGCCAAGTCCTATAAACTCGACTGCCGATCTCACGCCCATATACGCAGGGTAGACCTTGGCGGTTATCCATCCAATATGGGAGGAGATATGGTCAGCTTCACGCATCCCCGCCGGAATGTGGTTTTCTAGACCAGAGTTCGCTATCTATCGTAGCTCCTCAATGTCGTCACGATGCTGATATGCGGGACCTAAAATTCGCACCCCTCAGGAGTGGTATCGATCTCGGACGCATTCCGTGGCACTTCCTTTAGATCACTTGACTGTTTTCTTCTTTTAGCGGGTTTGCGTTCGTTTTGACAATAGAGCAGATAGCGATGTTTTGCTCTCTCTATCTGACGATAGATGCTGTATATAACAACATATACTCCAATTCCTTCTTCTTCTTCTCCTTCTTCTTCTTTTCTTTCTCTATTCATCTTCATCTAAGATTTTCAAGTGGACGCCTGAGGTCGCATATCTGATGGGTAGCAAACAAACTCTGGACCAGAGGTATAACCAGGGGGGTCAAAATGGTTGAAAGGGAATGTGACGAAAGAGTATTTAACAGAATGAATGGAAGAGGAAACCAAAGAATCCAGAGAGAACCCGCTCATTGCCGCATTATCAACCATAAATCATACTGTGGTCCACTAACATTGAGCCCGAGCCACCTTGGTGAGGGACGAGCCAATTTAATTATTTGAGCTCAGTGACAGCTATCCTCAAATTTCGAAGGAAGGCTCCCGTAATTGTCGTGTATTTTATAGATGTGAAATTTAATGTGATAGGGAAATGCTAACTTAAAATATCGGTGCCTAATTACCACTTTATCTGCCATTTGCGCCTTGTAAACAATATGATGGTGGAGTGTTAGTCTTGCTCAATTGTTGCCCCAGGTAACGTTCTCGGTTTCTAGGCCTTGCAGGTGAGAGATGACGGGATGTACTGTAGACCCAAAACAAGAAGGCAAGCTAGAGGAATGTGTAGCGTAATCACTTTTGCTGTCCCAACTAGTTAAAGCTCACCTTCCCAGTATGACAAGGATGGAAGTTTCGTTTTAAAGTACACAAGTGTTATCACATAGTTAACACATATGTAATACCACAGATGAATACCAGATTATCAACTCAATGGTGGAGATTGAAGTCACATAGGGCGCTCCTCCTGAGCCTTTCACACCCGGCAGTTATTGCAACCAAGGGCATTCGGTCGGTAATGTAGTGAGCTTCTATTGCGACGAGCTATGCTGCATTCGCTTGCCCCTACCCTTCCCCTCTCGTGTTCAGAGACTGATAGAATCCAACTTCTTTCGAAGTCACTCACATGTCGCACACACACAAAAAAAAAAAAAAAAAAAAAAAAAAAAAAAAAAAAAAAAAAAAAATAAAACACAGATGATTAGTTTACGCACATTTCAACTGTCGTGTATTAGCATAATACGCGTCAAATACGCTGAGGAAGTGTGCGGTGAATTGTTTATCAATGGGCGAGATGAGAAAAATTATCTTGTGTAACACTTATTGTTTTAAAAAATAATGCATATTGCAATAATTCAATAATAATGCATCACTGAACTGCAAATGTCACTTTAACACGTCACATCATTTTTATAAACATATTTATTCCAATTGTTTTGTGATATATGAGGTGCTGATTATATGGTTTTAATGTCAAGTATAATCAACGTCACCCTTAAAATATGTAAACCTATATTCACTGGTGTTAAGTGAGTCACAAGTTTTAGGCTTAGACAATTTCATATATATACTAAAAAGGAAGATGGTTAACAACCTATTATTTATTATGAAGCTTCACTAACTTGAGATCATGCCACACCTATCTTAGGTCCTAGCTGCAGCTGACATGTTACATATTTGAAAAGTAATTGGAACACTTAATATGAAAATAAAAATGGATATAATGTAGGATGATGATGACCATACAATGACATTCGAATGATTTATTGCAATACACAATCACACTTGAACCATGTTAAAGCTTTTACAACACCAAAGCCAGTACCATCAGTTACACAGATACATCATTTTGTGTAGTATATAGAATATTACATAGTGATTAAACAAGATAGAACAAACTGAGATTTTGTGATTTCAGGTTATAATTTTTTACTTGCTATTAAAAGCAATGACATTCAACACTCTCGAAGATATACAATGATGACTAAGACAAAATATTTACAAATTTGACAATTTACAAATTATACACATTGGTTAATTATCATTTGGCAGATCAAGTTTACATAATTTTCAGGCAGGAGTCCCTCAATTCTGTGCCAAATCACAGCCACAGGTTTGATATTTCTGAAAGTTCACATACTCTGGGTAGATTGACACGACGAAGCAAGTAATACACAACGTACACACGGTGAATCACATTCTCAAAAATAGATTCTGCTCTCTGAAACAGAATTGACAAAAGAGGTTAGATATGTGAAGGTTAGAATATAATCAGTGATGCATCTTGACAGTCTTGTATGCCATAATTACCATCCTTACAACAAACTTTGCAATGTGAGATCACAATACTAGGTGGCAAGTTATTTGCCAAAGCATCAAGTATGATGATGCAACTACTCTGTAATAAAAATAGCTATACTTTCCATGTCTGAAACTACTACATATGCAGTTTATGGTTCCCTTGTACTGACATAGGCTTACTTCACATTTTATTATGTTTAATTTCTTCGAGCTAGGTGTACCATGGGACATTCCAACAAAACCAAACAACCGTAGCGTAACAAATCTTAAAAAACACGAGAGCTGGTATGAAAATATATTCATTTGCTAATTTTGGCATTGTATCACTTTATTTGCATTATAAAATCAGTAACCAGCGCTAAAATGTGTTTTGCTTACAGCTTACGATCCACGTGGCAAAATAACGATTCAAGCGGAGTTCTAAATGTTATTACTGCTTAATTATTCATGCTCTGAAATGTATCTTTCCTTTCTGGATTTCTTGGGAGACGAAAAAGTTTTGTTTCCTCATTTCTCCCTGTAACAGGGCAGCAAAGCACAGCACACTTCATTTTAAAAAGATACTTGCAGCCATATTCACAGTTGAATAGGCCATATTATATTTTCGAAATCTCAAAGCCAGCCAGTACGTCATCAGGGTAACCAATATATACACAGAACAGAGTGCTAATAAAACACATAATTTCGGAATTTCGATCTGTATTGGGTGAATTTTAGGAATTTAGGAACACTTCGGTCACCCTTTATTTATTTATTCATTCATTGGGTATTTTAGTATTTTCCAATATGCTTGCCCAGGACAAGAATGCAAGCTAGAGGAATGTGCAACGTAATCACTTTTGTTGTCTCCTCGGGGTTATGCTCGCCTTTTGAGTATGGCAACATTGGAAGGCTCGTTTAAGATGCATGTGTTGTCACATGTGTGTTGTCACATATACATAATACCTATCGCTGCAACAAACATTAGATCTGGCAGCATGGGTGACTCATATGCACTCTCTTTCTCTCATGTTCTAGTAAATAGATCCGCTACCGCAGCACATAAACAGTTCAAGCTCCTCTACCCTACATTCCCCTCTAGCCTTCTTGTCGTGGGCATACGTTACTACTACTATTACTACTACCACTACTACTACCACTACTACTACTACTACTACTGCTACTACTACCACTACTACTACCCCCAGGGGCTCACATCTTGTGAGTTCGGGTTTGGCGCACCCGGGTTCCCGAGCTAGTCCACACCTTCCTTCGTCTATTCTTGGGGTGTGGACTCTGTCCTATAGTTCCTATTCTTCTTTTCCGCTTTCCTATCTGTTCTTCGTTCTTCGTTCTTCACTGGTTGCTTTGTGGTGCCGACCGGCTATGTCTACGGCTTTTTTATATTTAACTATGGAAGGTTTTCTTAATGAATCGAACTTACGGGACAGGGGCGTCGGATCCCCAGAACCGGTCGGGTTTGGAGGTGGGCGAGCAGGCCCCACTCGACCGTCATCCAGCGACAGCTCTACGTCTCCGGTGGAGCCCCAGGCAGGGACGTTAGATACTGCTACTGGGAAATTGATTAGTTCATCGGTTGGTGTATGCATGGATTTCGAGGACAGTTCAAGTGCGGCTAGTTCCTCTCGACCTTCCATACTGTCCCGTCAACCCCTATCCCCTTCTAGTCGGGATGCCACTGCCATGGAGCCTGATATTCGGGACGGTAAGCGCAAACGGGATTCATCTCCTAGCCATGAAGTGCCGGAAGAGGGGGACTGTACTTCCTTTATGCGGCGCATGGAGAGTGAACATAGTGTGTTAAAGGAACTTTTTCGGAAAATTGTTTCCGAGGTGGATACCCTTGCCCAGACAGTTGCGGAGATTCCCAACACAAAAAAGGAGATAAAAAAGGCTGTTGGTCGTTTGATGGACTACTCCCAACGTTTGCCGCTCGCAAGTGATTTTGTTGCTGAGTTATTAACGAGTCATGCGGCGGTCTCCCGGAAGGGTTCCTCCGTTCCGTCTCCAACGGTTGCCGAGGTAGGCACGCAAACTTCTAGCCCTCAGCAACTTGCTGCTGATCAACTCAAGGCGCAGATTGAGCCGGGCTTTCGGAGGGATCTCTCAGATGCGGAGTTTCTGGAACTCACTGCCCTTAAATGGCCTGAGGAAATCTATCAACATTGCCCTTTGCAGCAACACAGCGCTGCTAAGCCAGCCTTGGACCGCATTCTTATCATGCCTCTGGATGAAGACCGTAGTGACCCTCTACTTCGGCATGTTCTGCTTCAGAATCCTTGTTTGTCGCATATGCTGGATGAACGTCAGTTAGCGCCAGGCCAATCTGTGTGTAGTGTCGCCCGCCATGGTTGCTTGAACGACGACGAGAGCGTCATTTCCAGTACAGAACTTTTCACACATTTGGTTGTGACGGATGCAGCGAGTGATACTCCGCTAGATCGGGCTGCTCTTCGGCGCTCTCTCGAACGAGTGCTGGACACTGCTCTGAGAAAAGGGAGGGTCCCTACCGTCTGTAATGTCACCCGCAATGCTGACGTCTGCACTATTAGGAAGGTGTTTGAATATGTGTGTCGCAGACGTTCTGTGTCTATACCTATCCAATTGCAGTCTCTTTTGAAGACCCGCAGCGGCCCTGTTTCGGCAACTGGCACGACGGATTTTGTTCCCCATGTGCGGACTCCTAATACAGAGACTATCATTCTCGAGCCACTGCCCGGAACGTCGTATGCCGACATGCTTCGGAACATGAAAACAGCTGTTCAAACGGATGGAATCACAGTGGAGCGCATTACCAAAACGGGTGGTGGTTCTGTGCATCTTAAAATCAAAGGTCGCGAGATGAACAAGCGGCAGGCCTTCCGGGAACAACTTACCCTAAAGATGACGGAGTTGGCGAAGGTCAATCTACGGCCAGTGACCCAAACTGTGATGCTGCTTGATATCGATGAACTTGTGGACGAAACCGGAGTGAAGGAGGTGATTGCCACTACTCTTGGAACACCTTCGGCTGATATCAAGGTTAATTTGGCACCGAAGCCTAACAGTAATGGCGTTAAATACGCCTTCGTCACCCTTGATAAAATCTTGGCACAGCGGCTGCTTGCGCAACACAGGATAGGGCATGGCTGGGACAGATGGCGAGTTCGTGAAGCAACCCGTTTGCCCAGATGCTATGATTGTCACCGGTTGGGTCATATAGCCAGGGAGTGCAAACTCTCGCCTGCAGCGGAACTCTGTCATAACTGTGGCCGGAGTGATCATCATCGAAAGGATTGTACCTACACGCCGTCCTGCTACATTTGTAACATTGAGGGACACAAAGCGGAGTCGATGCGATGTCCCAGGTATCGGGACCTCATTCATCAGCGTAGGGAGAAAACGGATCGTCAGCATCCTGTTACATGAAACTTCTACAACTTAGTGTTGATCGGAGCAGGCGGGCCATGGATCTCCTACGGCATAAATGTTCATCTGAGCGCTTAGGCTTTGCCATCGTTGCGGAACCTAATAAGGTTATGACGACTTACAGCTCGCGCTGGCTTACGGATCGCCGACTTGATGCCGCCATTTACCTCTCTAGTGACTCTGTTAAAGTGCGCGCCACTGGTGGTGGGGATGGTTTTGTGTGGATGGACACTGGCAATCTGGTTGTTTATTCGTGTTATCTTTCTCCGGCGTCTACTACTGCTGACTTTGACCACTTTCTCTCTTTGCTGACCACTAGCATACAGCAACACCCTGGGCGTCTGTTGATAGGTGGTGATTTTAACGCTAAGGCGCATTGTTGGGGTTCTCCCATTGAAGACAGGAAGGGCAGCGCTTTGGCCGAATGGGCTGGTGAACGTGACCTCCTTATTTTAAATGATGGCACCCTACCTACGTTTGAACGCCATGGTGGTTCATCATACATAGATCTGACCATCTGCAGCCCGGATCTTGGGAGAACCGTCCGCAATTGGCGCGTAAGCGACGAAGAAAATTTGAGTTATCATCGCAGCATCTATTTCGAGGTTTTGGAGCCCGGTCCATTTCTACGGCCTGCCAGTGGGCCTCAAGGCTGGTCCTACCAACCTGAGAAGAAGGATCACTTATTGGAGCATTTGGAGGACCAAATTCGATCCAGCTTTATTCATCAGGCATATGGAATCGACCAGGCTATCTACAACGCCTGTGCCTGTGTTTTACCTCGGAAACGCTCCCGCGGGGGTCGTAAAGGCGCCTACTGGTGGACTGCTGATATAGCTGACTTGCGGCGGCTGTGCAATAAGGCTAAGCGCCATCTTACCAGAATCAATAGACGTAATGTCGCCGCTTCTGACAAACAAGATGCATTACGCGCCTACCGGGACCGTCGTAAAGCCCTTAAAGTTGCCGCTAAACGTGCGGCCTGGAGCTCCATTTGTGCCGAGGTTGACTCTGATGTGTGGGGTCTGGGCTACCAAATTGTTACTGGGAAACTTGGCTTCCGCTCACCTATGGCTCTTAGTGATGAAGAACAGCTTCACATCACCAGAACTTTGTTTCCTGAACATGCTCGGCTTGTCTGGCCGGAGATTCTCGTAGACACTGCGACTATTCCCATCTGTACAGTTGCTGAGATCCGCGCTGCAGGACACCGCCTCAAGCCTGGCAAAGCCGGTGGCCCCGACGGCGTTCCCCCGGAGGTTGTGCGACTTCTTGCTGTCGAGAAACCGGAGCTTCACCTGGACTTTTTTAATTTAATTTTGTCCTCTGGTGAATTTCCTAGTGCTTGGAAACTTGGCAAGCTTATTCTTCTTGCAAAACCCTGTCCGCCTGGAGGGAGTACGTCTTACCGTCCCATCTGTCTGCTTAATGTGTTGGGCAAACTTATGGAGCATATCCTCAATAGACGTTTAATCTCGGAAATTGAGGACGGGGAGGGCCTATCTCCTCGTCAGTTTTGTTTTCGGCAAGGCTTGTCGACCATGGATGCTATTGAGGCTGTACAATCTTTCGTGATGGAGGCCCAGACGCTTTCTCCATGCTATGTCGTCTTGGTAACGCTGGACGTTAAAAATGCCTTTAACTCGGCGAAGTGGACTGGCATCGTTGTGGACCTCAGGCGACGTCGCATTTCACCTTATTTGCTTCGAATTCTGTACAGTTATTTCCACAATCGCAGGCTTTTAGTTGGCGGCACTGAAACATTGGAGATGACTTGTGGGGTACCTCAGCGTTCGATTCTGGGACCCACTTTGTGGAACATCTACTACGATGATGTCCTCCGAGTGCCTCTGCCTTCGGGATCCACATCTATCGCCTACGCCGATGATCTTGCTGTCCTTGTGTCTGGAGGATCTCAAGCGGAAGTGGAAGAGAGGATCGAATGGGCTGTTCATCGCCTTGAAATGTGGATGCTGCAAAAGGGGCTACAGTTGGCTACACAGAAGACCGAACTTGTGATTCTGCAGGGGCGACGCTCCCTACGGGATATTACAGTTCACCTTAGTGGTATGGACATCCGGTCTCAGAGACACATACGTTATCTCGGCGTTCAATTTGGCCACAACATGTATCCTGGAGCCCATCTGCAGTACGTGACCCGCAAGGCCGAAAAGGTCATTGCCGCCTTAGGACGTTTGATGCCCAATGTCGGTGGTCCTAAACCCAGCTCAAGGACCCTCCTTGGTAGTGTGGTCCACTCCAACCTTTTGTATGGTGCCCCGGCTTGGAAATCATGCCTGGATAAGGCCATCTACCGCACCTGGCTTGAACGTGTACAGCGGAAAGTTGCACTGCGTGTCTGTAGTGCCTATCGGACTACCTCAACGAAGGTTTTGCAAGTTGTCGCCGGCATCATTCCCATCCATCTCTTGGTGCAGGAGCGCACCTATGCTCATGGCACTGGTACGCCAGAGCAACGGCTTTTGGTTCGCGCCATACCATCCGACGATGGCAGGAGGAATGGAATCAGGAAACACAAAGGCACAATGGACCAAGCTGCTGATTCCGGAGATCACTCCCTGGCTCTCTCGTGTGCACGGAGATGTTGGGTACTATCTTACCCAATTCCTGACAGGCCATGGCCGTTTCCGATCTTACTTGCACCGTATGGGGCTCGTTGCCTCCGACCTCTGCCCTTATTGTGCACAAACGGACACTCCGCAACATACACTTCTGGAATGCACTCAATGGATCGATCACCGTAACCGGTGCCATGCTACCATCGGTCAGGTTGTTACTTTGGCAACTATTCTCCCAATTATGCTGGAGTCCCGGGAAAACTGGAACGCTATTGCTAAAATGGTTACATCTATCCTCAAGGCGAAAGAGCGGGACGACCGCCGAGAATAAGTCGGCCGAGGCCACTGCGTGTGCCTAAACCTTCCATTGGTACGCAAGTACGATTGACCATCTTTATTGCCCTTCTTTCCGAAGTAATACCGATTGGTGGTCCCAGGAAGAAATCTCTTGTGGCTAGCAGGGGTTTTTTAGTTGGTAAGACTACAACTCGCCAAGTCTGGCGTCTTTTGAAGATTTTTCCCCTGCCTAAAAAAAAACCACTACTACCACTACTACTACCACTACTACTACCACTTCTACTACTACTGCTACTACTACCACTACTACTACCACTACTACTACCACTACTACTACCACTACCACTACTACCACTACTACTACCACTACTACCACCACTACTACCACTACTACTACCCCTACTACCACTACCACTACTACTACCACTATTACTACCACTACTACTACCACTACCACTACTACTACCACTACTACTACCACTACCACTACCACTACTACTACTGCTACTACTACCACTACTACTACCACCACCACTACTACTACCACTACTACTACCACTACTCCTACCACTACTACTCCTACCACTGCTACTACCACTACTACTCCTACCACTACTACTACCTCTACTACTTCTACTACCACTACTACGACCACTACTACTACTGCTACTACTTCCACTACTACTACTGCTACTACTACCACTACTACTACCACTACTGCTACCACTACCAGTACTACTACTACCACTATTACTACCACTACTGTTACCACTACTACCACTACTACTACTGCTACTACTACCACTACTACTATTACTACTACCACTATTACTACTACCACTACCACTACTACTAATACCACTACTACTACTGCTACTACTACCACTACTACTACCACTACTACTATTACCACTACTACCACTACCACTACTACTAGTACTACCACTACTACCACTACTACTACCACTACTACTACTACTGCTACTACTACCACTCCCAGGGGGCTTATGTCTAATAAGCACGCGCGTGGCGCACCCGGGGTCCCCGAGCTGGTGCTCCCTCGCCTTCCTTTTACTCCCGAGAGAGTTCCTCTTTCCTTTCTCTTCTTCTCTTGCCCTTCTTTTCTTCTTTCCTCCCTCTGTCTGGCTGGAGCATTTGTTGGCGAGCGGCTATGTAAGGACTTCTAATCTCAACAATTATGGAAAGTTACACTACAGATAATCAGTTAAGGGACAGGGGCTTCGGAACCCCAGAACCGGTCGGTGTTGGTAGTGGGCAGGCAGGCTCCACCCGACCGTAAGCAAGCGACTGCCAAAATATTGCTCAATTGCCACTTCAGGCCATGGAGACAACCGATTCCTCTGGAGTTGTTGCTAATGATCAAGGGACTAACTTCACGGCTTCCTTGACATCAAGTGGAACAATACCCAATACTTCTGGTGGCCAAAGAGCAGTGGCCCCCTCTTCAGTGTCCACCTCAGAGTCGCAATCATCGGAGGTGTCTGTGTGTGCTCCGCCGTGTTTACGACAACCTGGAAGTCGCGCTAAACGTTCTAGTGCCGCACTTGCCGAAAATACGGATTAAATTAGCTTTGCCGACTTGATATCTCAGCTCTCTGAAGCGGCTTCTGGACTGGTAGACCTCATCAGCACAAATGTGAATACTAAAATGGACATAAAGGTGAAAATTAGGAGAGTGAAGGTCATTTCTGACCTGCTAAAAGCTCATGCGGACGCAGGTAGTGGACCACCAAGCAAATCTAAGGTAAAATGTAACCCTATCGAATCGCAGTCCATTGGTGTTCAAACTGCCCCTGAATTATTATTGGCTGATCTAAATAACCTGGATCCAGCGTACCGCTCCGAGGTGGAACAACAAATCGCCTCGGGAATCCGAGCGTCTTTCTCTGAGGTCGATAGCCCTGAAAGACTGAAAGACCTTGTGGAACAATCCTGGCCCCCTTGCACGTTCCGGACTGTGGAGACTGCAGAAGGGAATCCACTTCAGGCAGGTACCGAAGAGGATTTGGCCATTATCACCGATGATCACTCGATGCGCCAAGGCATCAACCGGCTGTTCCGCGAACGATACCCCGAACTGGTGGACCTAGTTGGCCTGGATGAGGAGTATCCTAACGCAGCGTACTTTTCTTCCATTTCGAAAGTGCCGATGGAAGGAGGTTTCCGGAGTAAGGAACGCTATATTTTCAAGCTCTCCATGACTACACCTCTGGAAAAGGGAGACACCCTGCAGCTTTTGAGGGAACGCTTTAGCTGCCTGCGTGCCTTGGCCTACAAACATGGTAGGCGAAAGATCCGTCTTCCCCTACCGGCTGGGTGTGACATTATTACAACAAGGAAACTGTTGGAATATGTCTTTGTAGACACCGACATCACAGTCTACCTGCACGTCCCTCGACCCCGAAGGATGGCATCCGATGCTGGGAACGGAGGACCCCATCCTGGATCACCCCCGGCAGCCAAAAGCACAGACATTGGAGCAGTTATCGTTCATCCTGGGACCCGAACATACGCGGAACTGCTAAAGGAGGTCAAGAGCAGTGTCAAACTGGAGGAAGTTGGCGTGGATGTGCACCAAATCCGCAAGACCCGTGGAGGAGAATTGCTTCTGACCGTTAATGGGGGAGCTGACAAGGCTGAACCACTGAGGAAGGCCCTTGCACAAAACCTCAAGGACACGGCTGTGCACTGTACACGTAGAATGGACACGGTACTGCACATCCAAGACATTGACGCCATCACCACGGAGGCAGAAGTCCAGGAATCCATTTCCCGCGCTTTGGGAGTGAGCGCTGCAGATCTTCGGGTCACGTCTCTTCGACCCACTATGAAGGAGGGACAAATAGCCACAGTTGTCTTACGTTCAGAGCTGGGGCGCCGCCTTACCCAATTAGGGTCGGTCCGCATCGGTTGGTGTTCCTGCAAGGTTCAGGAACGGGTTTTCATACCCCGCTGTCTCCACTGTCAAGCGTTTGGACATCGAGCAAATAACTGCAGTGGCCTGATAGAGGAAATGCTTGTCTTAATTGTGGGAAGGATGGTCACTTGGCTGTGAATTGCACTTCCGAGCCCTATTGCCTGATGTGCGCCATTCCGGGACATAGAGTGGGCACCCATCGCTGTCCTAAGTACCGCAAGTTGGTCAACGCTGCTCGGGCCCAAAATCTTCGCACAAAGACCTGACAACTTCGCAAATGTTAACTGTCCCAGAGACGACAGAACCGGCACCAGTCACGTTCTTTGTCGCTACTAAACTACCAGGGGCTATGCGGATACTGCGAGCCAACATCGACCGCGGCCGCGAGGCCATGGATTTATTGTGCCACATGCATCCGAAACCAGTACTGACATACTGATCATGGCTGAACCAAACAAAGCAAAAACGATCCCACTATATGGACCACTGACAACGCAGTGGATGTTGCTATACGTCTCTATAACAACTCTCTGCCCTTAGTGGACCGGGGAGCAGGAGCAGGATTTGTTTGGCTGGAACTGCCTTCCTTTCTGATCTACGGCTGCTATATTTCGCCGAACGTTGACCTTGCCCGGTTTCTTAGCTTCCTTCACGACCTACGAACTGACATGCGTCGTCGCGCTAAAGGCATTATCGTGGGTGGAGACTTTAACGCCAAATCGCCTTAATGGGGCAGAGGCCGTGCCTTGGCAGAATGGCTTGCTGAAGACAATTTAGTGGTACACAACCGAGGAACAGCACCCACCTTTGTACGACGTGACAGTCAGTCTTATATCGATATCACTTTTAGCACCAACACCCTCTCCCAGAAGGTTCTGAATTGGAAAGTTTTGGATACAGAGACCCTGAGCTATCATCAATACCTTTTGTATGATGTCGCTGATGCTGGATCCCATCCATCGGACCGCTCTTCACGTCTGGTATGGCGAGTTTCACCACATGGGCTCCCCGCTTTGGTGACGGAAGTGGGCCGCCTACTGAATGCGCATGATGAACGGACCCTCACGGTTACAACATTCTCTAGGATTCTACAGCAAGCCTGTGATACTGCCTTTCCTCGTAAGCCCGCCTACTGGTGGTCTGAAGATATTGCTGCCCAACGTAGACAAACCATACGGTCCAGACGAGCGATGGTTCGCGCGAACAGAAGAGGCGACGAGGCCCACAAACGTCTCTGCTCGCAACAATACAGGACAAACCGGGCACTGCTCAAGGAAGCCATACTGGTTGCCAAGCGTGCTGCTTGGCAGGCCCTCCTGGATGAAATAGACGATGACATCTGGGGCCAGGGCTATAAGCTTGCTACGAAGAAGCTCCGGACATCAACGCCGGCCCAGCTGCCTGATGATCGCCAGTTAGACGTAGCTCGGACCCTCTTCCAGGCACATGCTTCCATCTCCTTGGCTAAGCACCCCGTGTCTCCCGATGAGATACCTCCATTCACTGACGAAGACCTGATAGAAGCTATGGCCAAAATTCGAGTCAACAGAGCCCCAGGACCGGACGGTGTGCCCCCTCTGGTCGTGAGGACGATCGTCCAGAATTACCCAGACCAGTGTTTGGAACTATTCAACCGCCTATTGAAAACTGGCAATTTCCCGGCTGAATGGAAGCAGGCGAAACTTCTTTTGCTCGAGAAACCGCAGCGGGAACAGGGGACTACCACCTATCGACCCATCTGTCTCCTGAATGTACTGGGTAAACTCTTTGAACGTCTGGTACTGGGATGCCTCATTAGTGAAATCGAACGCACCGGTGGATTAGCTGAAGCACAACACGGCTTTCGCATGGGACGGTCCACCCTTACCGCCCTGAGGAAGGTGCAGGAACTAGCGGAGGGCGTCCAATCACAGCCCCGCGGCCGACGTCCCAAGTGTGCTCTTGTCACCCTGGATGTCAGAAATGCCTTCAACTCTGCACCATGGGGAGGCATTTTATCGGAGCTCAGTTCACGGCAGATAGCACCATATCTCTATAATCTGCTGGCCAGCTACTTAGACGATCGGTTGCTACTCGTAGGCAGTCACAGTCAAATGTACATGACCTGCGGAGTCCCACAGGGCTCAGTATTGAGCCCCACCCTGTGGAATGTCTACTTTGATGGAATTCTGAGATCACCTATGCCCCCAGGGGTCACGCTTACAGCTTACGCAGACGACCTCGCCCTCACTATAATTGCCCCTGATGCAGTCTCTCTGGAACTAGCTGGCAATGAAGCTCTGGCAGAATTATATCGTTCCCTGACAGCCAAGAAATTAGGATTGGCGCTCCACAAGACGGAAGTGGTACTGCTGGTGGGTGGCAGGAAGGTCCCAGCTATCAACCTCAAGCTTGGTACCTTGGTCATCCGGAGCCAGGACTCCCTGAAATACTTAGGCATACATCTAGCCCGCAAAATGTACATGGGTATTCACGTACGCTCTATTGTTACGAAGGCCAGCGTAGCCGTTGCTCATTTAAGTAGAATAATGCCGAATATAGGAGGCCCTAAGGAAACCAGTCGCAGAATTCTCTTCTCAGTTGTCTCCTCTATCCTGCTCTATGGTGTGAGGATCTGGAAAAAGGCACTTGACCGCAAATTGTATACCACTCAGCTCCTCAGCATGCAGCGCAAGGTTGCGATACGAATCACCAGCGCGTATCGGACCACTTCAACCAAGGCATTACTGGTGTTGGCCAGAACGCCCCCTACTACTTTGTTGGCTAAAGAGCGCCTC
>CM060952.1:88644422-88751922 GCA_030765055.1 Mantis religiosa
CAAACAGTCTGGAAGCCATTATGTGACCTCAAACATAGAATCTTGTCTGATTTTCGGGAGAATTGTATGGCAGACATACAAAGCTTCATTCTTAGATCACTTGGTTCCTCTCTTCCTTTATCAAGTGGTTTGTTTTCGACTTCTACTTCAATTACTCTCTAGAATATTGAATGCATTCCTCGAAATGTTTAATTTTATGTTTAGCCTTGGCTGCGTGTAAATGTTGTTTTGCATTAGACCAAAAATAACTAAAACATGGAACATAATTATACGAAACACTGCTAACCGGAAAGGAAATGTTGCTTTACTCAACAGATGAGGGTAGAAAGAAACTTCAGAGATGTGGCCTATGATTTGATATGTTTATGTTTTGCTATTTTCACCATAACCACAGTAAGCACCGCTCTGATTTCATACAACGTGTTTACACTGAGAGAACAGAAATTCCGTTATTTTGAGATGGTCAGCCTATTTGAATTGTCTTAATCAATACTTGTGATCCTTGTGATGAGTTGGAAAAATGCACAAATTCCAGATAGATATGAAATAAAATATGAGTTTGTCTATTTATTGGGAATGCCTTGGCCATTACAAGGTTCATTTGATGAGCATAAAAGGGAATAAAATTTACATATTGATATTTGACATGAACTATTTTCTGCACGCTACTGTATAGGAATATACCACGGTAGGATTAAACTGTAGATTAGTAGGGCAAGGCTTTTGACTGAGACATATCTTACTGTTTTTTCTTAAGTTTCCAAAAGGGTTTGTTTTCCCTAGCATTTTTAATTGAAATATATGTTGAACAATGATCCATTTTGATAGCAACTAATTAAACATCAATAACATCAGAATTCTCATTGTGATTGACGAACGACATTCCAATAGTAGAATACAAATTTTAAAAATGGAAAGCCGCGAGATAAGAAAAACAGGAATTTATTAGGAATAAAATGCTAAAAGCGAATACATTCAGGCAAAGGAGGATATTTTAAACGCAATGGAAATTTTAGCAAAAATTATTACCAGCTGCAGCACAGACGACCGCCTGTTAAACATGACCATACAGAGGGAATGATGATGATCACTTAAAAATGCAAGTGTCATGAAATATAAAAACGTTTTTACTGGGTTTAACTACTCTAAAGTGTAAGCATTGATCAGAGAATGGTTAATGGCAAATATCAATATACAAATTGCATTCCCTTTTACGTTCATCAAACGAACCTTGTAGTGGCCAAGGTATTCCCAATAAACAGCAAAACTTACATTTTTACATCTATATGGCATTTGTGCATCCTTTCCAACTCTTCACAGAGAACACAAATATTGGACAAAACAATACAAAAAGGTTCCTTGAACGATCTCTAATGGAATTTTCATTCTCGCGGTGTATACTTACTGTATGAAAACAGATCGGTACTTATTGCGGCTATCGACAAATCATATACAAACATACCAAATCGAAGGCCACCATCTCTCAAGCTTCTTCCTAACCTTATCTTCGCAATAAAGAAACATTTCCCTTCTGACTGACCTGCTCTTCTTTATATCATTCCCCTGGCGAAGTAACTTTTGGTCAAACTTCGAGATCTTGATCTTCGAGTTCTGGAACATCTGCTTCTGCGACCAGCAGCACCAATAAATCTCACAGCACTCTCTTCTTTTAAGGCTCTGATCATCATGTGTCTCTCTGTATCGTTCATGTTTAACAGGAGATCGTCTGTGGTGGAACTGGTAATAATTTTTGCTAAATTTTCTACAGCGTTTAACATATCCTTCTTCTCCTGAATGTTTTCACTTTTAACATTTCGCTGCAAGAAGCTCCTCTTCTACTCATTTTGCGGCTTCTCATTTTTAAAATTTGCGTTCCAGTATTGATATACCTTTCGTCAATCACAAGGAGAATTCTGATGTTATTGATGTTTCGTTAGTTGCTATCTGAATGGATATCATTGTTCAAACAATATTTCAATTAAACAATTGCTAGGGAAAACAAATCATGTGGAAAACTGATGAACAAAATGAAATATATTGCACCCAAAAACCTTTCTCTTCTTACTATTCTTACAAAAGTATATCCCTCTATAAAGTTTAATTGAGGTGAACATTTAAAACATTGTGTTATTACTTATCTTCCTGTAGGTGACGGGAAATGTGGCAATACGTAGGGTTTGAGCAGTAGGTAATCACATCTTTTAAGAAGACCTCCCTGCGCTTGATATGCCAAACTCTTTGCATGACCAAGCAATACAAAACAAAGCAAATATTCCCATTTTAGAAAACTATATACTATTTCAAAATAGAAGGTAATATTTTACCGAGTGAGTGCAATTTGTCGAAGTTTAAAAAGTGTTTTAATAAATAAACCTTAAATAGAATCAACAACTTTGGAAAATAGAAATACTTCCATAGAAATTTAATAATTTTGATTGTGGCAAGCTCACGAAACAAAAAAATTACTATTAACCATGTGTTCATTCAAGTAGGCCATCTGCAGTGCATCAATCCTTTAGCAAAACACAGCTCGGAGGTCTTTGAAGGCCAAAATGGCCTTTGATTAATTCCATACACGGACATTGTCCCTTACGAACATATTCCTTAAAAACCGTGTGTAAATGGTGGCACTTAAATTATGGTATGTATACATATTTATCAGTCAGTGCTTCTAAGGCCAAAGATAAATGATGCCCGTCTCTAAAGCGTAGGTGGTAGCGTGTCTTGTCACAGTTTTAAGGGATCTCGAGTTCGAATTTCGGCCAGTTTGAGTCACATGGATAAGGTTTCTTTCTTTAAGCTTCATTTTCTAGCTTTTGTTAACGTTATTGTCCATTTCTGGTTAAGTTTTGGGACTTCTTCTCTACGGTTCATGCTATTTCATGTTTGTATATTTCAATGGCTTCACGGTACAAACGAGAATGATAGTGAGAAGTTGAAGTCAATATTCCTGTGCTATCAAACTGATTGATAACCTCTCCGTTTTCAGGAATAAAATGCTCTGTTAATGCCGACTTCTCTGTTTGGCCGAAGCAACAATTTCTTGTATGTTCATTAAGGCGAGCTCTTATGTTTCTCTGCGTGGCTCCAACGCCCTTATTCGCAGTCTCGGCGAATACGACATAGACCCCGAGGAACGCTACAAGCATCCTAGGCTCCTCCTCCATCAAACCTAAACGCATCCCCTGTCTATTCTAAATTCCTCATCATAAAAACACAAAAAGAATGGTAATAAAACATACAAAATAAAAATAAAAATGAAAGAAAAACTCCCTACAAAAATGCCACCATTTATCACAGTTTTAATAGCACAACCCCCATTGAACCAGTGAAGGACCTAGTCCAGGAATGGTTTCTATCGGAAGGCCCCGTCATTACTTGGCGGTAACCCCTTCCAACGACACTTAAAGCCTGTAGTATGATCTCCGTTTAAGATGTCAGTTAACGGTTAACTTGGAGTTACACGCAGATGTCGGTATTACGATCTTCGGTTAAGGGCTAACTGAAAGTTATTTCTGGAGGTAAACTAACCCTCACCTCGAGTAGCGGTTAGTGAGATAACTTGGGAGTTTACCTTCGCACACAAAAAGGAAAATTGCGTACCTCCAGGCCAGATTGAATAATGACAGCCATTCTGAGGATGAAATATTGGATCAGTATTTATTTAACAAAAAAAGAGCTAAAAGAATTAGAATGCGGAAAGATAATTTCAGATATATATATATATATATATATATATATATATATATATGTGTGTGACATTTTGAAAACTAAATAAAAACCACTTGAGTATTAGGTAATTTGACGTAATAGGTTATGGAATGATAATTTCTAGTGTCCCATGGTGTCAGTGACTTTTTGCAAGCAATGTAACATTTTATGCGGCCATATTGCAACATGTTTTAACGAACATAAGTGCAATAAATAAAGCATGTAAACCTATACAGGAAAGTACACGAAATAATGTACGTGTAGGTGGGTAGGTAGAAATGTTCATAAACATGCTGAAGTAGTAAACATTCGATTTTTCTAATAGCGGATGCACTGTTTAATTTGCATTTTGTTAAAGCATTACCAGAGGAAAGTAACAAGTTGTAAAGCAAACAGTGAATAAAAATTTTTTTGGGGTTATGCAATTTGTATCGATGTCCAAACCGTTATTGCAAACGCTGTTCACATATGTAATGTAGCTAATTACATGTACAATACCATAATGGTTTTGACCCACAATGTGCCTTAATGATTACCGTTTGCTAATTATTTTGCGATTTATGCAGTGTTGCACTGTCTCAATGCAAGTTGAAGTATTACTTATGATTCTTGC
This sequence comes from Mantis religiosa, assembly GCA_030765055.1. Taxonomy (NCBI): domain Eukaryota; kingdom Metazoa; phylum Arthropoda; class Insecta; order Mantodea; family Mantidae; genus Mantis; species Mantis religiosa. The sequence continues at coordinate 88,648,747 of CM060952.1, forward strand.
CGTACCTACTATAGATTGTGCAAGTGCAGTACATAATTATATTTGCTGCGAATTGCACACGTAAAGAAATGTTAAAACTGCACATGTTGTATCCTGTGGTATTTAAATGAAGCCATTTATTTGTTCAATTACGTTTTCAAATCAAGGATACAATGCTGTGACGTGAAATGTGACGTTTGATTATGAAAGACCACGAAGAAATGTAAGTTTGCTACAACCTGTTTCCTTAAAAGAAAGCCATAGTTATTTCTTCATAACTAGCCAAATATATTATGTTTAAAAGAATCAGTTACCAAGTTACTGGTCCCAGAATGCATATTTTATAACCTTGCTTTTATTCAAGGATTACTTATAATTTATGGACCTTCCCACTTTGCATATACCTTTGTGAAATGATAACTTATATAAGAAGAGGTGATTTACTCATGAGGATAAACTACTAACCAAATGATTTTAGCATAATTATATTTGTGCAATACTACTATCAGAATTAATAACAGTAATGTAGCCTAATTTAAAAAAAAAAAATGACTGGATATCTCATGGTGTTCATAAATTAACAAGGCATTCCATATATTCTCCATATATCTCACCTAATCTATAATAACATTGACCTAACGCAACCTATATAACCTATAACACTAACCTAACGCTATGAAAAATAATCCAACGCTATGGAAAAATCTAAACTGTAAACGAACTATGCTAGACCTTATTACGAATGAACTATTAATGAAAGTATTACGAAAATATACAGAAAACAGCTAATAAAAAGTTAAAACAAGACGCCAGATGACAATACATGTGTTTGGTTTTCCCGCTAATTCACATTCTAAACACAAGATAGCGTTGCAAACAAGGTAAGTTCCTAGTGGAAAATGTTACCAACCGTTCACATTTCACCATAATGCATAGGGTAACAGACTTACAGATAAATCGAGTTCGTAATACCAGGAACTGAACCTAACCAATGGTTACGCTTAACTGAAAGGTAGTAGCCGAGATCGCAATACATGCCCTTACTCTGCCTGCAAAAAAAAAAAAAAAAAAAAAAAAAAAAAAAAAAAATGCAATTACTGTTGATACTTCCGCCAGGACTCCCATCACACTGCCACTGAAGACGTCTGCCGCAGCCGCACACGAAACGTAGGGGATAATTAAGGAGGAGCCCAGTAGACCACGGCCCACAAGCCCGGTTAATCGTTTATCTTATCCAAAGCTTCTTTCTTTAGATCAACAAACAACCCTTGGCGCAACAGCCGTAGTGGGCCAAGGTCTACAAACTCGACTGCCGAACTCTCGCCCATATACGGAGGGTAGACCTTGGCGGTTATCCAAACAATATGGGAGGAGATGTGGTCAGCATCACGCATCCCCGTCCGAATGTGACTTTCTAGACCAGAGTGCGCTATCTATCGTAGCTCCTCAATGTCCTCACGATGCTGATATGCGGGACCTAAAATTCGCACCCCTTAGGAGTGGTATCGATCTCGGACGCTTCCCGTGGCACTTTCTTTAGATCACTTGACTGTTTTCTTCTTTTAGCGGGTTTGCGTTCGTTTTGACAACAAAGCAGATAGCGATGTTTTGCTCTCTCTATCTGACGATAGATGCTATATATAACAACATATACTCCAATTCCTTCTTCCTCTTCTTCTTCTTCTTCTTCTTCTTCTTCTTCTTCTTCTCCTTCTTCTTTTCTTTCTCTATTTATCTTCATCTGAGATTTTCAAGTGGACGCCTGAGGTCGCATATCTGATGGGTAGCAAACAAACTCTGGACCAGAGGTATAACCAGGAGGTACAAAATGGATGAAAAGGAATCTGACGAAATAGTATTTAACAGAATGAATGAAAGAGGAAACCAAAGAATCCAGTGAGAACCCGCTCATTGCCGCATTATCAACCATAAATCATACTGTGGTCCACTAACATTGAGCCCGAGCCACCTTGGTGAGGGACGAGCCAATTTAATTATTTGAGCTCAGTGACAACTATCCTCAAGTTTCGAAGGTAGGCTCCCGTAATTGTCGTGTATTTTATAGATGTGAAATTTAATGTGATAGGGAAATGCTAACTTAAAATATCGGTGCCTAATTACCAATTTATCTGCCATTTGCATCTTGTAAATAATATGATGGTGGAATGTTAGTCTTGGTCAATTGTTGCCCCAGGTAACATCCTCGGTTTCTAGGCCTTGCAGGTGAGAGATAGCGGGATGTACTGTAGACCCAAAACAAGAAGGCAAGCTAGAGGAATGTGTCGCGTAATCACTTTTGCTGTCCCAACGGAGTTAAAGCTCACCTTCCCAGTATGACAAGGATGGAAGGTTCGTTTAAAGTACACAAATGTTGTCACATAGCTAACACATACGTAATACCACAGATGAATACCAGATTATCAACTCAATGGTGTATATTGAAGTCACATAGGGCGCTCCTCCTGAACCTTTCACACCCGGCAGTTATTGCAACCAAGGGCATTCGGTCGGTAATGTAGTGAGCTTCTATTGCGACGAGCTATGCTGCATTCGCTTGCCCCTACCCTTCCCCTACCGTGTGCAGGGACTGATAGAATCCAACTTCTTTCGAAGTCACTCATATGTCGCACACAGATGATTAGTTTACGCACATTTCAACTGTCGAGTACTAGCATAATAGGCGTCAAATACGCTGAGGAAGTGTGCGGTGAATTGTTTATCAATGGGCGAGATGAGCAAAAATTATTTTTGTGTAACACTTGTTTTTAAAAGTAATGCATATTGCAATAATTCAATAATAATGCATCAATGCAGTGCAAATGTCACTTTAACACGTGACATCATTTTTCTAAACCCATTTATTCCAATTGTTTTGTGATATATGAGGGGCTGTATATATGGCTTTAATGTCAAGTATAATCAAGGTCATCCTTAAAACATGTAACCCTATATTCACTGGAGTTAAGTGAGTCACAAGTTTTAGGCTTAGACAATTTCATATATATACTAAAAAGGAAGATGGTTAACAACCTATTATTTATTATGAAGCTTAACTAACTTGAGATCATGCCACACATATCTTAGGTCCTAGCTGCATCTGACATTTTACATATTTCAAAAGTAATTGGAACATTTAATATGTTAATAAAAATGTATATAACGACATGATGATGACCATACAATGACATTGCAATGATTTATTGCAATACACAATTACTCTTGACACATGTTAAAGCTTTTACAACACCAAAGCCAGTACCATCAGTTACACAGATACATCATTTTGTGTAGTATATAGAATATTACATAGTGATTAAACAGGATAGAACTAACTCAGATTTTGGGATTTCAGGTTATAATTTTTTACTTGCTATTGAAAGCTGTCACATTCTTCATCACTCTCGAAGATATACAATGATGACTAAGACAAACTATTTACAAATTTGACAATTTAAAATTATACACATTGGTTAATTATCATTTGGCAGATCAAGTTTACATAATTTTCAGGCAGGAGTCCCTCAATTCTGTGCACAATCATAGCCATAGGTTTGATATTTCTGAAAGTTCACATACTCTGGGTAGATTGACACGACGAAGAAAGTAATTCACAAAGTGGACACGGTGATACACATTCTCAAAAATAGATTCTGCTCTCTGAAACAAATTGACAAAAGAGGTTAGATATGTGAGGTTAGAATATAATCAGTAATGCATCTTGACAGTCTTGTATGCCACAATTACCATCCTTACAACAAACTTTGCAATGTGAGATCAAATACTAGGTGAGCAAGTTATTTGCCAAAGCAGCAAGTATGCTGATGTGACTACTCTGTAATAAAAATGGCTATACTTTCCATGGCGAAAACTACTACATATGCAGATTATAGTTCCCTTGTATTGCCAATGTACTGACGTAGGCTTACTTCACATTTTATTATGTTTAATTTCTTCGAGCCAGGTGTACTATGGGGCACTCCAATAAAACCAAACAACCGTAGCTTAAAAATCTTAAAAAACACGAGAGCTAGTATGAAAGTATATTCATTTGCTAATGTTTGCATTGTATCACTTTATTTGCATTATAAAATCAGTAACCAGCGCTAAAATGTGTTTTGCTTACAGCTTACGATCCACGTGGCAAAATAAGGATTCAAGCGGAGTTCTAAATATTATTACTGCTTAATTATTCATGTTCCGAAATGTATCTTTCCTTTCTGGATTTCTTGGGAAACGAAAAAGCTTTGTTTCCTCATTTCTCCCTGTAACAGGGCAGCAAAGCACAGCACACTTCCTTTTAAAAAGATACTTGCAGCCATATTTAAAGATGAATAGGACATATTTTTTTTTCGAATTCTCAAAGCCAGCCATTACGTCATCAGTGTAACCAACATATACACTGAACAGAGTGCTAATAAAACACATAATTTGCGAATTTCTATCTTTATTGGGTGAATTTTAGGAATTTAGGAACACTTCAGTCATTCTCTATTTATTTATTCATTCATTGGGTATTTTAGTATTTTCCAATATGCTTGCCCAGGACAAGAAGGCAAGCTAGTGGAATGTGCAACGTAATCACTTTTGTTGTCTCCTCGGGGTTATGTTCGCCTTCCGAGTATGACAAGGATGGAAGGCTCGTTTAAGATGCATATGTTGTCACATGTGTTTTGTCATATTTACATAATACCTATCGCTGCAACAAACATTAGAGTTGGCAGCATGGGTGACTCATATGCACTCTCATTCCTTCATTTTCTAGTAAATAGATCCGCTACCGCAGCACATAAACAGTTCAGCTCCTCTACCCTACATTCCCCTCTAGCCTTCTTGTCTTGGGCATACGTTACTACTACTACTACTACTACTACTCCTCCTACTACTACTACCACCACCACCACTACTACTACCACTACTACTACCACTACTACTACTACTACTACTAATACTACTACCACTACTACTACCAATAATACTACTACTAATACTACTACCACTACTACTACCACTACTACTACTAATACTACTACCACTACTACTACCAATAATACTACTACTAATACTACTACCACTACTACTACCACTACTACTACTACTAATACTACTACCACTACTACTACCAATAATACTACTGCTAATACTACTACCACTACTACTACCACTACTACTACTAATACTACTACCACTACTACTACTACCACTATTACTACTACTGCTGCTGCTTCTACTACTACTACTACTACTACTACTACTACTACTACTACTGCTACTACTACTACTGCTGCTGCTGCTACTACTACTACTACTACTACTACTACTACTACTACTGCTGCTACTACTACTACTACTACTACTATCTTTTATCGCAAGTAGATTATCAAATTTTAAGTTTCCTGAAATTTCACAAATAGATTACCTAAATCAAATTGATTGAGCTGGCTATCTCCAGGTCCCTAGTTGAACTCCATGATGGCCTAGGTCTTGGTAAACAGCATTTTGCTCCTCATTTAGAGATGGAAATTATGCACATGGATATGAGCTTCCTCTTCTTCTTGAAGCACATTGAGCTGTTTCTTGCCTCATCATTTTAAGGATGTCCGGTATTTGAATTCTGTTCCTGTTTTCTGCTTTTCGGCGAACAATTCTGTTACTTTTTGGAAGAAATTGGGAACCTTACACCTTCTCACAAGAAAGCATAACTAAGGTGCTCAGTTTTTGTTCATACTTTGCCTTTCGTAGAAACATGTGTACACGTTTCAGAGTAGAAAAGTGTGTTTCAACTTCTGATGATAACATAGAAATCCTGATTAACAACTTCAAAAGATTTGCTGTTACTTGGAAAGCGTCGCATACATCTTCAGTCCGTATTGATAAATGCAACGATATATATATAGCTTCAGTGATAGTGCGCAGTTCTGGTCTTGAAAAGCAAATCTGCAGTTCATTTTTATGTTTTCTTCAAAGAACAGATATACTTCGATTGTTTTCTTGAGATACATTTCAGGAGAGTGGTTGCTGATACAAATCAAACTTTTCAACGTCAAACAGTCTGGAAGCTATTATGTGACCTCAAACTTAGAATCTTGTGTGATTTTCGGGAGAATTGTATGGCAGACATACAAAGCTTCATTGGTTAGATCACTTTGTTCCTCTTTACCTTTATCAAGCGGTTTGTTTTCGACTTCTACTTCAATTCATCTCTAGCATATTCAATGCATTTCTCCAAATATGTAATTTTATATTTAGCCTTGGCTGCTTGTAAACGTTACTCTGCATTTGACCAAAAATAATTACAACATGGAACATAATTATACGGAAAACCGCTAGCCAGAAGAGAAATGTTGCTTTCCTCATAAGATAAGTGTAGAAGGATGCTTCAGATATGGTGTTATGATTTGATATGTTTTATATTTTGCTATTTCTTCCATAACCACAGTAAGTACCGCTCTGATTTCATACAACGTGTTTACACTGAGAGAATAGAAATTGCATTATTTTGAGATGATCAACCTATTTGTATTTTCTTAATCAATAGTTGTGATCTTTGTAATGAGTACTATTTTCTGCACGTTACTGTGTAGGAATATACCACGGTAGGATTAATCTGTAGATTAGTAGAGCAAGGCTTTCGGCTGAGACACATCTTACTGTTTTTTCTTAACTTTCCAAAAGGGTTTGCTTTCCCTAGCATTTTTTTGAAATATATGTTGAACAATGATCCATTTTTATAGCAACTAACTAAACATCAATAACATCAGAATTCGCATTGAGATTGACGAACGACATTCCAATAGTAGAATACAAATTTTAAAAATGGGAAGCCGCAAGATAAGAAAAACAGGAACTTATTAGGAATAAAATGCTAAAAGCGAATACATTCAGGCAAAGGAGGATATGTTAAACGCAATGGAAATTTTAGCAAAAATTATTAACAGCTGCAGCACAGACAACCGCCTGTTAAACATGACCATAGAGAGGGAATGATGATGATCACTTAAAAATGCGAGTGTCATGAAATATAAAAGCGTATTTAATGGTTTTAACTACTCTAAAGTATAAGCATTGATCAGAGAATGATTAATGGCAAATATCAATATGCAAATTGCATTCCCTTTTACGTTCATCAAATGAACCTTGTAGTGGCCAAGGTATTCCCAATAAACAGCAAAACTTACATTTTTACATCCATCTGGAATTTGTGCATCTTTTCCAACTCTTCACAGAGAACACAAATATTGGACAAAACAATACAAAAAGGTTCCTTGAACTATCTCTAATGGAATTTTCACTCTCGCGGTGTATACTTACTGTATGAAAACAGAGCGGTACTTATTGTGGCTATCGACAAATTATATATAAACATACCAAATCGAAGGCCACCGTCTCTCAAGCTTCTTCCTAACCTTATCTTCGTAATAAAGAAACATTTCTCTTCTGACTGACCTTCTTTTCTTTATTTCATACCCTTGGTAAAGTTACTTTTGGTCAAACTTCTAGATCTTGATCTTCTAGTTCTGGAACATCTGCTTCTGCAACTAGCAGCACCAATAAATCTCACACCACTCTCTTCTTTTAAGGCTCTGATCATCATGTGTCTCTCTGTATCGTTCATGTTTAACAGGAGATCGTCTGTGGTGGAACTGGTAATAATTTTTGCTAAATTTTCTACAGCGTTTAACATATCCTTCTTCTCCGGAATGTTTTCACTTTTAACATTTCGCTGCAAGAATTTCCTCTTCTACTCATTATGCGGCTTCTCATTTTTAAAATTTGCGTTCCAGTATTGATATACCTTTCGTCAATCACAAGGAGAATTCTGATGTTATTGATGTTTGGTTAGTTGCTATCTGAATGGATATCATTGTTCAAACAATATTTCAATTAAACAATTGCTAGGGAAAACAAATCATGTGGAAAACTGACGAACAAAATGAAATATATTGCACCCAAAAACCTTTCTCTTCTTACTATTCTTACAAAAGTATATCCCTCTATAAAGTTTAATTGAGATGAACATTTACAACATTGTGTTATTACTTATCTTCCTGTAGGTGACGGGAAATGTGGCAATACGTAGGCTTTGAGCAGTAGGTAATCACATCTTTTAAGAAGACCTCCTTGCGCTTGAAATGCCAGACTCTTTGCATGGCCAAGGGATAAAAAACAAATAAAATATTCCCATTTGAGAAAATTATATACTATTTCTAAATAGAAGGTAATATTTTACCGAGTGAGTGCAATTTGTTGAAGTTTAAAAAGTGTTTTAATAAATGAACCATAAATAGAATCAACAACTTTGGAAAATAGAAATACCACCATAGAAATTTAATAATTTTGATTGTGGCAAGCTCACGAAACAAAAACACTAATATTAACCATGTGTTCATTCAAGTAGGCCATCTGCAGTGCATCAATCCCTTAGCAAAACACAGCTCGGAGGTCTTTGAAGGCCAAAACGGCCTTTGATTATTCCATACACGGACATTGTCCCTTACTAACATATTCCTTAAAAACCGTGTGTAAATGGTGGCACTTAAATTATGGTATGTATACATATTTATCAGTCAGTGCTTCTAAGGCCAAAGATAAATGATGTCCGTCTCTAAAGCGTAGGTGGTAGCGTGTCTGCCGCAGGTTTATGGGATCCCGAGTTCGAAATTCGGCCAATTTGAGTTACATGGATAAGGTTTCTTTCTTTAAGCTTCATTTTCTAGCTTTTGTTATCGTTATTGTCCATATCTGGTTCAGTTTTGGGACTTCTTCTCTACGGTTCATTTTATTTTATGTTTGTATATTTCAATGGCTTCACGGTATAAACGAGAATGATAGTGAGAAGTTGAAGTCAATATTCCTGTGTTATCAAACTGAATGATAAGCTCTCCGTTTTCAGGAATAAAATGCTCTGTTAATGCCGACTTCTCTGTTTGGCTCAAGCGACAATTTCTTGTATGTTCATTAAGGCGAGCTCTTATGTTCCTCAGCGTGGCTCCAATGCCCTTATTCGCAGTCTCGGCGAATACGACATAGACCCCGAGGAACGCTACAAGCATCCTAGGCTCCTCCTCCATCAAAGCTAAACGCATCCCCTGTCTATTCTAAATTCCTCATCATAAAAACACAAAAACAATAGTAACTCTAAGGGTCCCGAGTTCGATTCCCGGCTCTGGGGTTGGCGATTTTAAGTCGGCCCTATCCACGCCTTCACCTCTGTCTAGCACACGTGAAGTATCCCCTATGCCCAACGTGGTTCGGAGTCCACGGTAAAAGCTGTAGGTCCTCTCACCTCACCGCCATCTTCACTATCACCCTATCATCGGAGGTAATGGACACCGCCCTCTGGGTGCCTCCACCTGAGAAATGGGTCCGGTCATCACTTGGTGGGGTGAGGTTACCCCGAAGGCCAAGGTTGCCATGTGGGGAGTGTTAGTAACTAACTAAATAACTAGTAATAAAACATACAAAATAAAAATAAAAATGAAAGTAAAACTCCCTACAAAAATGCCACCATTTGTCACAGTCTTAATAGCAAACACCCCCATTGAACCAGTGAAGGACCTAGTCCTGGAATGGTTTCTATCGGAAGGCTCCGTCATTACTTGGCGGTAACCCCTTCCAACGACACTTAGGGCCTGTAGTATGATCTCCGTTAAAGATGTCAGTTAACGGTTAACTTGGAGTTACACGCAGATGTCGGTATTACAATCTTCGGTTAAGGGCTAACAGAGAGTTATTTCTGGAGGTAAACTAACCCTCACATCGAGTAGCGGTTAGTGAGATAACTTGGGAGTTTACCTTCGCACACAAAAAGGAAAATTGCGTACCTCCAGGCCAGATTGAATAATGACAGCGATTCTGAGGATGAAATATTGGATCAGTATTTATTTAACTGAAGAAGAGCTAAAAGAATTAGATTGCGAAAAGATAATTTCAGATATATATATATATATATATATATATATGTGTGTGTGTGTGTGTGTGTGTGTGTGTGTGTGTGTGTGTGACATTTTGAAAATGAAGTAAAAACCACTTGAGTATTAGGTAACTTGACGTAATAGGTTATGGAATGATAATTTCTAGTGTCCCATGGTGTCAGTGACTTTTTGCAAGCAATGTAACACTTTATGCGAACATATTGCAACATGTTTTAACGAACATAAGTGCAATAAAGCATGTAAACCTATACCGGAAAGTACATGAAATACTGTATGTGTAGGTGGGTAGGTAGAAATGTTCAGAAATATGCTGAAGTAGTAAACATTCGACTTTTCTAATAGTTGGTGCACTGTTATTTTGCATTTTGTTAAAGCATTACCAGAGGAAAGTAACAAGTTGTAAAGCAAACAGTGAATAAAAATATTTTTTTAGGTTATGCAATTTGCATCGATGTCCAAACCGTTATTGCAAACGCTGTTCACATATGTAATGTATCTAATTACATGTACAATACCATAATGGTGTTGCCCTACAATGTGCCTTAATGATTACCGTTTGCTAATTATATTGCGATTTATGCAGTGCTACACTCTCTCAATGCAAGTTGAAATATTACTTATGATTCTTGCCGTACCTACTATAGATTGCGCAAATGCAGTACATAATTATATTTGCTGCGAATTGCACACGTAAAGAAATGTCAAAACTGCCGATGTTGTATCCTGTGGTATTTAAATGAAGCCATTTATTTGTTCATATACGTTTTCAAATCAAGGATACAATGCTGTGACGTGAAATGTGACAAATATATTATGTTTAAAAAAATCAGTTACCAAGTTACTGGTCCCAGAATGCATATTTTATAACCTAGCTTGTATTCTTGGATTACTTATCATTTATGGACCTTCCCTCTTTGCATATACCTCTGTGAAATAACTTATATAAGAAGAGGTGATTTACTCATGAGGATAAACTACAAACCAAATGATTTTAGCCAAATTATATTTGCGCAATACTACTATCAGAATTAAGAAAAGTTATGTAGGTTAATTTAAAAAAAAATTTGACTGGATATCTCTTGGTGTTCATAAATTAACAAGGCATTCCATATATTCTCCATATATCTCACCTAATCTATAATGGCATTGACCTAACGCAACCTATATAACCTATAACACTAATCTAACGCTATGAAAAATAATCTAACGCTATGGAAAAATTCAAACTGTAAACGAACTATGCTAGACCTTATTACGAATGAACTATTAATGAAAATATCTCGAAAATATACAGAAAACAGCTAATAAAAATTTAAAACAAGACGCCAGATGACAATACATGTGTTTGGTTTTCCCGTTAATTCACATTCTAAACACAAGATAGCGTTGCAAACAAGTTAAATTCCTAGTGGAAAATATTAGCAACCGTTCACATTTCACCATAATGCATAGGGTAACAGACCTACAGGTAAATCGCGTTCGTAATACGAGGAACTGAACCTAACCAATGGTTACGGTTAACTGAAAGGTAGTAACCAAGATCGCAATACATGCCCTTACTCTGCCTGCAAAAAAAAAAAAGAAAAAAAAACCGCAATCGCTGTTGAAACTTCCGCCAGGACACCCATCTCACTGCCACTGAAGACGTCTGCCGCAGCCGCACACGAAACGTAGGGGAAAATTAAGGAGGAGCCCAGTAGACCACGGCCCACAAGCCCGGTTAATCACTTATCTTATCCAAAGCTTCTTTATTTAGATCAACAAACAACAACCCATGGCGCAACAGCCGTAGTGGGCCAAGGCCTACAAAATCGACAGCCGACCTCACGCCCATATACGCAGGGTAGACCTTGGCGGTTATCCATCCAATATGGGAGGAGATGTGGTCAGCATCACGCATCCCCGCCAGAATGTGGCTTTCTAGACCAGAGTTCGCTATCTATCGTAGCTCCTCAATGTCCTCACGATGCTGATATGCGGGACCTGAAATTCGCACCCCTCAGGAGTGGTATCGATCTCGGACGCTTCCCGTGGCACTTTCTTTAGATCACTTGACTGTTTTCTTCTTTTAGCGGGTTTGCCTTCGTTTTAACAATAGAGCAGATAGCGATGTTTTGCTCTCTCTATCTGACAATAGATGCTATATATAACAACATATACACAATTTCCTTCTTCTCTTTCTTCTTCTTCTTCTTCTTCTTCTTCTTCTTCTTCTTCTTCTTCTTCTTCTTCTTCTTCTTCTTCTTCTTCTTCTTCTTCTTCTTCTTCTTCTTCTTCTTCTTCTTCTTCTTCTTCTTCTTCTTCTTCTTCTTCTTCTTCTTCTTCTTCTTCTTCTTCTTCTTCTTCTTCTTCTTCTTCTTCTTCTTCTTCTTCTTCTTCTTCTTCTTCTTCTTCTTCTTCTTCTTCTTCTTCTTCTTCTTCTTCTTCTTCTTCTTCTTCTTCTTCTTCTTCTTCTTCTTCTTCTTCTTCTTCTTCTTCTTCTTCTTCTTCTTCTTCTTCTTCTTCTTCTTCTTCTTCTTTTCTTCTTCTTCTCTTCTTCTTCTTCTTCTTCTTCTTCTTCTTCTTCTTCTTCTTCTTCTTCTTCTTTTCTTTCTCTATTTATCTTCATCTGAGATTTTCAAGTGGACGCCTGAAGTCGCATATCTGATGGGTAGCAAACAAACTCTGGACCAGAGGTATAACCAGGAGGGTCAAAATGGATGAAAAGGAATCTGACGAAAGAGTATTTAACAGAATGAATGAAAGAGGAAACCAAAGAATCCAGAGATAATCCGCTCATTGCCGCATTATCAACCATAAATCATACTGTGGTGCACTATCATTGAGCCCGAGAAACCTTGGTGAGGAACGAGCAAATTTAATTATTTGAGCTCAGTGAAAACTGTCCTCAAATTTCGAAGGTAGGCTCCCGTAATTGTCGTGTATTTTATAGATGTGAAATTTAATGTGATAGGGAAATGCTAATTTAAAATATCGGTGCCCAATTACCAATTTATCTGCCATTTGCGCCTTGTAAACAATATGATGGTGGAATGGTAGTCTTGGTCGATTGTTGCCCCAGGTAACATCCTCGGTTTCTAGGCCTTGCAGGTGAGAGATGCCGGGATGTACTGTAAACCCAAAACAAGAAGGCAAGCTAGAGGAATGTGTAGCGTAATCACTTTTGCTGTCCCAACGGAGTTAAAGCTCACCTACCCAGTATGACAAGGATGGAAGGTTCGTTTAAAGTACACAAGTGTTGTCACATAGTTAACACATACGTAATACCACAGATGAATACCAGATTATCAACTCAATGGTGGAGATTGAAGTCACATAGGGCGCTCCTCCTGAGCCTTTCACACCCGGCAGTTATTGCAACCAAGGGCATTCGGTCGGTAATGTAGTTAGCTTCTATTGCGACGAGCTATGCTGCATTCTCTTGCCCCTACCCTTCCCCTCTCGCGTTCAGAGACTGATAGAATCCAACTTCTTTCGAAGTCACTCACATGTCGCACACAGATGATTAGTTTACGCACATTTCTTAATATGCGTCAAATACGCTGAGGAAGTGTGCGGTGAATTGTTTATCAATGGGCGAGATGAGAATAATTATTTTGTGTAACACTTATTGTTTTAAAAAATAATTCATATTACAATAATTCAATAACAATGCATCAATGCGGTGCAAATGTCACTTTAACACGTCACATCATTTTTCTAAACCTATTTATTCCAATTGTTTTGTGATATATGAGGTGCTGACTATATGGTTTTAATGTCAAGTATAAACAAGGTCATCCTTAAAACACGTAAACCTATATTCACTGGTGTTAAATGAGTCACAAGTTTTAGGCTTAGACAATTTCATATATATATATATACTAAAAAGGAAGATGGTTAACAACCTATTATTTATTATAAAGCTTCACTAACTTGAGATCATGCCACACCTATCTTAGTTCCTAGCTGCAGTTGACATTTTACATATTGCAAACGGAATTGGAACATTTAATATGAAAATAAAAGTGTATATAAGGATATGATGATGATGATGATGATGATGATGATGATGATGATGATGATGATGATGATGACCATACAATGACATTGCAATGATTTATTGCAATTCACAATTACACTTGAAACATGTTAAAGCTTTTACAACACCAAAGCCAGTACCATCAGTTACACAGATACATCATTTTGTGTAGTATATAGAATATTACATAGTGGTTAAACAAGATAGAACAAACTGAGATTTTGGGATTTCAGGTTATAATTTTTTACTTGCTATTAAAAGCAATGACATTCTTCATCACCTTCGAAGATATACAATGGTGACTAAGACAAAATATTTACAAATTTGACAATTTACAAATTATACACATTGGCTAATTATCATTTGGCAGATCAAGTTTACATAATTTTCAGGCAGGAGTCCCTCAACTCTGTGCCAAATCACAGCCATAGGTTTGATATTTCTGAAAGTTCACATACTCTAGCTGGATTGACACGAAGAAGCAAGTAATGCACAAAGTAGACACGTTGAATCACATTCTCAAAAATAGATTCTGCTCTCTGAAACAAAATTGACAAAAGAGGTTAGATGTGTGAGGTTAGATTATAATCAGTGATGCATCTTGACAGTCTTGTATGCCACAATTACCATCTTTGCAACAAAGTTTGCAATGTGAGATCACAATACTAGGTGAGCAAGTTATTTGCCAAAGCATCAAGTATGATGATGCAACTACTCTGTAATAAAAATAGCTATACTTTCCATGTCTAAAACTACTACATATGCAGATTATAGTTCCCTTGTATTGCCAATGTACTGACATAGGCTTACTTCACATTTTATTATGTTTAATTTCTTCGAGCTAGGTGTACTATTGGGGCACTCCAACAAAACCAAACAACCGTAGCGTTAAAAATCTTTAAAAACACCAGAGCCGGTATGGAAGTATATTCATTTGCTAATTTTTGCATTGTATCACTTTATTTGCATTATAAAATCATTAACCAGCGCTAAAATGTGTTTTCCTTACAGCTTACGACCCACGTGGCAAAATAACGATTCAAGCGGAGTTCTGAATATTATTACTACTTAATTATTCATGTTCCGAAATGTATCATTCCTTTCTGGATTTCTTGGGGAACGAAAAAGTTTTGGTTCCTCACTTCTCCGTGTAACAGGGCAGCCAAGCACAGCACACTTCATTTTAAAAAGATACTTGCAGGCATATTCATAGATAAATAGGCCATATTATTTTTTCGAATTCTGAAAGCCAGCCAGTACGTCATCAGGGTAACCAACATATACACAGAACAGAGTGCTAATAAAACACATAATTTCGGAATTTCTATCTGTATTGGGTGAATTTTAGGAATTTAGGAACACTTCGGTCACCCTTTTTTTATTTATTCATTCATTGGGTATTTTAGTATTTTCCAATATGCTTGCCCAGGACAAGAATGCAAGCTAGAGGAATGTGCAACGTAATCACTTTTGTTGTCTCCTCGGGGTTATGCTCGCCTTCCGAGTATGACAAGGATGGAAGGCTCGTTTAAGATGCATGTGTTGTCACATGTGTGTTGTCACATATACATAATACCTATCGCTGCAACAAACATTAGATCTGGCAGCATGGGTGACTCATACGCACTCTCATTCTCTCATTTTCTAGTAAACAGATCCGCTACCGTAGCACATAAACAGTTCAAGCTCCTCTACCCTACATTCCCCTCTAGCCTTCTTGTCGTGGGCATACGTTACTACTACTATTACTACTACCACTACTACTACCACTACTACTACTGCTACTACTACCACTACTACTACCACTACTACTACCACTACTACTACTACCACTTCTACTACTACTGCTACTACTACCACTACTACTACTGCTACTACTACCACTACTACCACTACTACTACCACTACTACTACTACCACTACTACCACCACTACTACCACTACTACTACCACTACTACCACTACTACTACTACCACTACTACTACCACTACTACTACCACTACTACTACCACTACCACTACCACTACTACTACTACCACTACTACTACCACTACCACTACTACTGCTACTACTACCACTACTACTACCACTACTACTACCACTACTACTACCACTATTACTACCACTACTACTATTACCACTGCTACTACCACTACCACTACTACTTCTACTACCACTACTACTACCACTACTACTACTACTGCTACTACTTCCACTACTACTACTGCTACTACCACTACTACTACTACCACTACTGCTACCACTACCAGTACTACTACCACCACTACTACTACTACCACTACTACTACCACTACTACCACTACTACTACTGCTACTACTACCACTACTACTACTGTTACTACTACCACTATTACTACTACCACTACCACTACCACTACTAATACCACTACTACTAATACCACTACTACTACTGCTACTACTACCACTACTACTACCACTACTACCACTACTACTACTACCACTACTACTAGTACTACCACTACTACCACTACTACTACTACCACTACTACTACTACTACTACTACTACTACTACTACTACTACTACTGCTACTACTACCACTCCCAAGGGGCTTATGTCTAATAAGTACGCGCGTGGTGCACCCGGGGTCCCCGAGCTGGTGCTCCCTCGCCTTCCTTCTACTCCCGAGAGAGTTCCTCTTTCCTTTCTCTTCTTCTCTTGCCCTTCTTTTCTTCTTTCCTCCTTCTGTCTGGTTGGAGCATTTGTTGGCGAGCGGCTATGTAAGGACTTCCAATCTCAACAATTATGGAAAGTTACACTACAGTTAATCAGTTACGGGACAGGGGCTTCGGAACCCCAGAAGCTGTCGGTGTTGGTAGTGGGCAGGCAGGCTCCACCCGACCGTAAGCAAGCGACTGCCAAAATATTGCTCAATTGCCACTTCAGGCCATGGAGACAACCGATTCCTCTGGAGTTTTTGCTAATGATCAAGGGACTAACTTCACGGCTTCCTTGGCATCAAGTGGAACAATACCCAATACTTCTGGTGGCCAAAGAGCAGTGGCCCCCTCTTCAGTGTCCACCTCAGAGTCGCAATCATCGGAGGTGTCTGTGTGTGCTCCGCCGTGTTTACGACAACCTGGAAGTCGCGCTAAACGTTCTAGTGCCGCACTTGCCAAAAATACGGATGAAATTAGCTTTGCCGACTTGATATCTCAGCTCTCTGAAACGGCTTCTGGACTGGTAGACCTCATCAGCACAAATGTGAATACTAAAATGGACATAAAGGTGAAAATTAGGAGAGTGAAGGTCATTTCTGACCTGCTAAAAGCTCATGCGGACGCAGGTAGTGGACCACTAAGCAAATCTAAGGTAAATTGTAACCCTATCGAATCGCAGTCCATTGGTGTTCAAACTGCCCCTGAATTATTATTGGCTGATCTAAATAACCTGGATCCAGCGTACCGCTCCGAGGTGGAACAACAAATCGCCTCGGGAATCCGAGCGTCTTTCTCTGAGGTCGATAGCCCTGAAAGACTTAAAGACCTTGTGGAACAATCCTGGCCCCCTTGCACGTTCCGGACTGTGGAGATTGCAGAAGGGAATCCACTTCAGACAGGTACCGAAGAGGATTTGGCCATTATCACCGATGATCCCTCGATGCACCAAGGCATCAACCGGCTGTTCCGCGAACGATACCCCGAACTGGTGGACCTAGTTGGCCTGGATGAGGAGTATCCTAACGCAGCGTACTTTTCTTCCATTTCGAAAGTGCCGATGGAAGGAGGTTTCCGGAGTAAGGAACGCTATATTTTCAAGCTGTCCATGACTACACCTCTGGAAAAGGGAGACACCCTGCAGCTTTTGAGGGAACGCTTTAGCTGCCTGCGTGCCTTGGCCTACAAACATTGTAGGCGAAAGATGCGTCTTCCCCTACCGGCTGGGTGTGACATTCTTACAACAAGGAAACTGTTGGAATATGTCTTTGTAGACACCGACATCACAGTCTACCTGCACGTCCCTCGACCCCGAAGGATGGCATCCGATGCTGGGAAGGGAGGACCCCATCCTGGATCACCCCCGGCAGCCAAAAGCACAGACATTGGAGCAGTTATCGTTCATCCTGTGACCCGAACATACGCGGAACTGCTAAAGGAGGTCAAGAGCAGTGTCAAACTGGAGGAAGTTGGCGTGGATGTGCAACACATCCGCAAGACCCGTGGAGGAGAATTGCTTCTGACCGTTAATGGGGTAGCTGACAAGGCTGAACCACTGAGGAAGGCCCTTGCACAAAACCTCAAGGACACGGCTGTGCGCTGTACACGTAGAATGGACACGGTACTGCACATCCATGACATTGACGCCATCACCACGGAGGCAGAAGTCCAGGAATCCATTTCCCGCGCTTTGGGAGCGAGCGCTGCAGATCTGCGGGTCACGTCTCTTCGACCCACTATGAAGGAGGGACAAATAGCCACAGTTGTCTTACATTCAGAGCTGGGGCGCCGCCTTACCCAATTAGGGTCGGTCCGCATCGGTTGGTGTTCCAGCAAGGTTCAGGAACGGGTTTTCATACCCCGCTGTCTCCACTGTCAAGCGTTTGGACATCGACCAAATAACTCCAGTGGCCTGATAGAGGAAATGCTTGTCTTAATTGTGGGAAGGATGGTCACTTGGCTGTCAATTGCACTTCCGAGCCCTATTGCCTGATGTGCGCCATTCCGGGACATAGAGTGGGCACCCATCGCTGTCCTAAGTACCGCAAGTTGGTCAACGCTGCTCGGGCCCAAAATCTTCGCACAAAGACCTGACAACTTCGAAAATGTTAACTGTCCCAGAGACGACAGAACCGGCACCAGTCACGTTTTTTGTCGCTGCTAAACTACCAGGGGCTATACGGATACTGCAAGCCAACATCGACCGCGGCCGCGAGGCCATGGATTTATTGTGCCACATGGCATCCGAAACCAGTACTGACATACTGATCATGGCTGAACCAAACAAAGCTAAAACCGATCCCACTATATGGACCACTGACAACGCAGTGGATGTTGCTATACGTCTCTATAACAACTCTCTGCCCTTAGTGGACCGGGGAGCAGGAGCAGGATTTGTTTGGCTGGAACTGCCTTCCTTTCTGATCTACGGCTGCTATATTTCGCCAAACGTTGACCTTGCCGGGTTTCTTAGCTTCCTTCACGACCTACGAACTGACATGCGTCGTCGCGCTAAAGGCATTATCCTGGGTGGAGACTTTAACACCAAATCGCCTTAATGGGGCAGAGGCCGTGCCTTGGCAGAATGGCTTGCTGAAGACAATTTAGTGGTACACAACCGAGGAACAGCACCCACCTTTGTACGACGTGACAGTCAGTCTTATATCGATATCACTTTTAGCACCAACACCCTCTCCCAGAAGGTTCTGAATTGGAAAGTTTTGGATACAGAGACCCTGAGCTATCATCAATACCTTTTGTATGATGTCGCTGATGCTGGATCCCATCCATCGGACCGCTCTTCACGTCTGGTATGGCGAGTTTCACCACATGGGCTCCCCGCTTTGGTGACGGAAGTGGGCCGCCTACTGAATGCGCATGATGAACGGACCCTCACGGTTACAACATTCTCTAGGATTCTACAGCAAGCCTGTGATACTGCCTTTCCTCGTAAGCCCGCCTACTGGTGGTCTGAAGATATTGCTGCCCAACGTAGACAAACCATACGGTCCAGACGAGCAATGGTTCGCGAGAACAGAAGAGGCGACGAGGCCCACAAACGTCTCTGCTCGGAACAATACAGGACAAGCCGGGCACAGCTCAAGGAAGCCATGCTGGTTGCCAAGCGTGCTGCTTGGCAGGCCCTCCTGGATGAAATAGACGATGACATCTGGGGCCAGGGCTATAAGCTTGCTACGAAGAAGCTCCGGACATCAACGCCGGCCCAGCTGCCTGATGATCGCCAGTTAGACGTAGCTCGGACCCTCTTCCAGGCACATGCTTCCATCTCCTGGGCTAAGCACCCCGTGTCTCCCGATGAGATACCTCCATTCACTGTCGAAGACCTGACAGAAGCTATGGCCAAAATTCGAGTCAACAGAGCCCCAGGACCGGACGGTGTGCCCCCTCTGGTCGTGAAGACGATGGTCCAGAATTACCCAGACCAGTGTTTGGAACTATTCAACCGCCTATTGAAAACTGGCAATTTCCCGGCTGAATGGAAGCAGTCGCGACTTCTTTTGCTCGAGAAACCGCAGCGGGAACAGGGGACTACCACCTATCGACCCATCTGTCTCCTGAATGTACTGGGTAAACTCTTTGAACGTCTGGTACTGGGACGCCTCATTAGTGAAATCGAACGCACCGGTGGATTAGCTGAAGCACAACACGGCTTTCGCATGGGACGGTCCACCCTTACCGCCCTGAGGAAGGTGCAGGAACTAGCGGAGGGCGTCCAATCACAGCCCCGCGGCGGACGTCTCAAGTGTGCTCTTGTCACCCTGGATGTCAGAAATGCCTTCAATTATGCACCATGGGGAGGCATTTTATCGGAGCTCAGTTCACGGCAGATAGCACCATATCTCTATAATCTGCTGGCCAGCTACTTAGACGATCGGTTGCTACTCGTAGGCAGTCACAGTCAAATGTACATGACCTGCGGAGTCCCACAGGGCTCAGTATTGAGCCCCACCCTGTGGAACGTCTACTTTGATGGAATTCTGAGATCACCTATGCCCCCAGGGGTCACGCTTACAGCTTACGCAGACGACCTCGCCCTCACTATAATTGCCCCTGATGCAGTCTCTCTGGAACTAGCTGGCAATGAAGCTCTGGCAGAATTATATCGTTCCCTGACAGCCAAGAAATTAGGATTGGCGCCCCACAAGACGGAAGTGGTACTGCTGGTGGGTGGCAGGAAGGTCCCAGCTATCAACCTCAAGCTTGGTACCTTGGTCATCCGGAGCCAGGACTCCCTGAAATACTTAGGCATACATCTAGCCCGCAATATGTACATGGGTACTCACGTACGCTCTATTGTTACGAAGGCCAGCGTAGCCGTTGCGCATTAAAGTAGAATAATGCCGAATATAGGAAGCCCTAAGGAAACCAGTCGCAGAATTCTCTTCTCAGTTGTCTCCTCTATCCTGCTCTATGGTGTGAGGATCTGGCAAAAGGCACTTGACCGCAAATTGTATACCACTCAGCTCCTCAGCGTGCAGCGCAAGGTTGCGATACGAATCACCAGCGCGTATCGGACCACTTCAACCAAGGCATTACTGGTGTTGGCCAGAACGCCCCTATTACTTTGTTGGCTAAAGAGCGCCTCTTACGGGACGGACTGAGACAGGCAGAGCCGAGGCCCGGCAGCAGCTATTGGAAGAGTGGCAGGAGTTATGGGACATGGATGACGGAACAGCCCGCTGGACACGACGTTTAATCCGCAATATTACACCTTGGTATACGCGCAGAAGGGGAGGCGTCAACTTCTACCTCACCCAGTTCCTCACAGGAAATGAATGTTTTAGGGCCTATCTGCACCGTTTTGGGTTAAGCGCTACCGACGAATGTATCTACTGCGGCAAAATCGACATCGTGGAGCACACGTTCTTCGAATGAGTTCGATGGCAACATCTGCGTCAAGAGGCGGGGTTAAAACTAGGAGAGCTTACGCCTTCTCAAGTAGTCGCCAGTATGCTGACATCTCCTACGAACTGGAACGCAATTTCTCAGCTGGCCCGACGAAATCTATCCCGCAAGCGCCGGGAAATGGAAGACCTTTACGACCTTCAATGACCATTTGAGACAGTCACTACCATCTTGAATCTCCTCTTCTTGAAGTAATGCCGCTAGGCAGTTCCAAAAAGAAGCACACATATGATTCTTACAGGAATTTTTTAGTTGGTAGGAATCCAACTCGCCAGAGGCGTCTTTCGTAAAATTTTCCCCTGTATAAGAAAACTACTACCACTACTACTACTACTACTACTACTACTACCACTACTACCACTACTACTACTACCACTACTACTACTACCACTACTACTACCACTACTACTACCACTACTACTACCACTACTACTACCACCACTACTACTACTCCTACTACTGCTACTACCACTACCACTACTACTTCAACTACCACTACTACTACCACTACTACTGCTACTACTACCACTACTACTACCACTACTATTACTACTACCACTAATACTACTACCACTACTACTACTACTACCACTACATCTACTACTACCGCTATAACTACTACCACTACTACTACCACTACTACTACCACTACTGCTACTACCATTACTACTACCACTACTATTACTACCACTACTACTACCACTACTATTACTACTACCACTAATACTACTACCTCTACTACTACTAGTACCACTACTACTACCACATCTACTACTAATACCGCTATAACTACTACCACTATTACTACTACCACCACTACTACCACTACTACTACCACTACTACTACCACTACTACTACTACCACTAATACTACTACCACTACTACTACCACTACTACCACTACATCTACTACTACCGCTATAACTACTACCACTACTACTACCACTACTACTACCACTACCACTGCTACTACTACCACTACTACTACCACTACTGCTACTACTACCACTACTACTGCTACTACCGCTATAACTAGTACTACTACTACCACTACTACTAACACTACTACCACTACTACTACCACTACTACTGCCACTACTACTACCACTACTACTGCTACTACTACCACTACTACTACTGCTACTACTACTGCTACTACCACTACTACTACCACTACTACCACTACTACTACTACTGCTACTACTACTGCTACTACTACTACTGCTACTACTGCTGCTACTACTACTACCACTATCGGAAACGCTCCCGCGGGGGTCGTAAAGGCGCCTACTGGTGGAATGCTGATATAGCTGACTTGCGGCGGCAGTGCAATAAGGCTAAGCCCCATCTTACCAGAATCAATAGACGTAATGTCGCCGATTCTGACAAACAAGATGCATTACGCGCCTACGGGGACCGTCGTAGAGCCCTTAAAGTTGCCATCTCGACGGCTAAACGTGCTGCCTGGAGCTCCCTTTGTGCTGAGGTTGACTCTGATGTGTGGGGTCTGGGCTACCAAATTGTTACTGGGAAACTTGGCTTCCGCTCACCTATGGCTCTTAGTGATGAAGAACAGCTTCACATCGCCAGAACTTTGTTTCCTGCACATACTCGGCGTATCTGGCCGGAGCTTCTTGTAGACACTGCGACTATTCCCATCTGTACAGTTGCTGAGATCCGCGCCGCAGGACACCGCCTTAAGTCTGGCAAAGCCGGTGGCCCCGATGGCGTCCCTCCTGAGGTTGTGCGACTTCTTGGTGTCGAGAAACCGGAGTTTCTCCTGGACTTTTTTAATTCAATTTTGTCCTCCGGTGAATTTCCTAGTGCCTGGAAACTTGGCAAGCTTATTCTCCTTGCAAAACCCTGTCCGCCTGGAGGGAGTACGTCTTACCGTCCCATCTGTCTGCTTAATGTGTTGGGCAAACTTATGGAGCATATCCTCAACAGGTGTTTAATCTCGGAAATTGAGGACGGGGAGGGCCTATCTCCTCGTCAGTTTGGTTTTCGGCAAGGCTTGTCTACCCTGGATGCTATTGAGGCTGTACAATCTTTCGTGATGGAGGCCCAGACGCTTTCTCCTTGCTATGTCGTATTAGTCACGCTGGACGTTAAAAATGCCTTTAACTCGGCGAAGTGGACTGGCATCGTTGCGGACCTCAGGCGACGTCGCATTTCACCTTATTTGCTTCGAATTCTCTGCAGTTATTTCCACAATCGCAGGCTTTTAGTTGGCGGCGCTGCAACATTGGATATGACTTGTGGGGTGCCTCAGGGTTCGATTCTGGGACCCTCATTGTGGAACATCTACTACGACGATGTCCTCCGAGTGCCTTTGCCTTCGGGATCAACATCTATCGCCTACGCTGATGATCTTGCTGTCCTTATATCTGGAGGCTCTCAGGCGGAAGTGGAAGAGAGGATAGAATGGGCTGTCCATCGCCTTGAAATGTGGATGCTGAAAAAGGGGCTGCAGTTGGCTACACAGAAGACCGAACTTGTGATTCTGCAGGGGCGACGCTCCCTACGGGATATTACAGTTCACCTTAGTGGTATGGACATCCGGTCTCAGAGACACATACGTTATCTCGGCCTTCAATTTGGCCACAATATGTATCCTGGTGCCCATCTGCAGTATGTGACCCGCAGGGCCGAAAAGGTCAATGCCGCCCTAGGACGTTTGATGCCCAATGTCGGTGGTCCTAAACCCAGCTCAAGGGCCCTCCTTGGTAGTGTGGTTCACTCCATCCTTCTGTATGGTGCCCCGGCTTGGAAATCATGCCTGGATAAGGCCATATACCGCACCTGGCTCAAACGCGTACAGAGGAAAGTTGCACTGCGTGTCTGTAGTGCCTATCGGACTACCTCAACGAAGGCTTTGCAAGTTGTCGCCGGCATCATCCCCATCCATCTCTTGGTGCAGGAGCGCACTTATGCTCACGGGACTGGTTCGCCAGAGCAACGGCTTTTGGTTCGGGCCCATACCCTCAGACGATGGCAGGCGGAATGGAACCAAGAAACCCAAAAGGCACAATGGACCAAGCTGCTGATCCCGGGGGTCACTCCCTGGCTCTCTCGACAGCATGGAGATGTTGGGTACTATATTACCCAATTCTTGACAGGCCATGGCCGTTTCCGAACCTACCTGCACCGTATGGGGCTCGTTGCCTCCGACCTCTGCCCTTATTGCGCACAAACGGACACTCCGCAACATACGCTTCTGGAATGCACTCAATGGATCGATCACCGTAACCGGTGCTATGCTACCATAGGTCAGGTTGTTACTTTGGCAAATATTCTCCCAATTATGCTGGAGTCCAGGGACAACTGGAACGCTATTGCTAAAATGGTTACATCTATCCTCAGGGCGAAGGAGCAGGATGACCGCCGAGAATAGGCCGGCCGAGGCCGCTGCGTGTACCTAAACCCTCCATTGGTACGCAAGTACGTTTGACCATCATTATTGCCCTTCTTCCCGAAGTAATACCAAAAGGTGGTCCCAGGAAGAAGTATCTCATGGCTAGCAGGGGTTTTTTAGTTTGTAAGAATCCAACTCGCCAAGCCTGGCGTCTTTTGAAGATTTTTCCCCTGCCTAAAAAAAACTACTACCACTACTACTACTACTACTGCTACTACTACCACTACTACTACTACTGCTGCTACTACTACTACCACTACTACTGCTAATACTACTACTGCTGCTACTACTACCACTACTACTACTACTGCTGCTACTACTACTACCACTACTACTGCTAATACTACTACTGCTGCTACTACTACCACTACTACTACTACTGCCACTACTACTGCTACTACTACTACCACTACTACTACTGCTACTACTACTACCACTACTACTACTGCTACTACTGCTACTACTACTGCTGCTACTACTACCACTACTACTGCTACTACTACTACTACCACTACTGCTACCACTACCACTACTACTACTACTGCTACTACTACTACCACCACTACTACTGCTACTATTATTACTACTACTGCTACTGCTACTACTATTACTACTACTGCTACTACTATTACTACTACTACTGCTACTAATACTACTACTACTACTGCTACTACTGCTGCTACTACTATTACTACTACCACCACTACTACTACTGCTACTATTACTACTACTACTACTACTACTACTACTACCACTACTACTATCTTTTATCGCAAGCAGATTATCAAATTTTAAGCTTCCTGAAATTTCACAAATAGATTACCTAAACCAAATTGATTGAGCTGGCTATCTCCAGGTCCCTAGTTGAACTCCATGATAGCCTAGGTCATGGTAAAGAGCAACTTTCTCCTGATTTAGAGGAGAAAATTATGCACTTAGATATGAGCTTCCTCTTCTTCTTCTTGAAGCAGATTGAGCTGTTTCTTCCCTCATCCTTTTAAGGATGTCCGGTATTTGAATTCTGTTCCTGTTTTCTGCATTTCGGCGAACAATTCTGTTACTTTTTGGAAAAAATCGAAATCTTACACTTTCTCACAGAAAAGCATAACTAAGGTGCTCAGTTTTCGTTCATATTTTGCGCTTCGTAGAAACATGTTTACACGTTTCAGAGTAGAAAAGTATGTTTCAACTTCTGATGATAACATAGAAATCGTGATAATAACTTCAAAGGATATGCTGTTACTTGGAAGGCGTCGCATAAATCTTCAGTCGATACAAATAAATGCAACGGTATATACAGCTTCAGTGAAAGAGTCTTGAAGCAAACCTGCATTCGATGGTTTTCTTGAGATACATTTCAGGAGAAAGATTGCTGATACAAATCAAACATTTCAACGTCAAACAGTCTGGAAGCCATTATGTGACCTCAAACATAGAATCTTGTCTGATTTTCGGGAGAATTGTATGGCAGACATACAAAGCTTCATTGTTAGATCACTTGGTTCCTCTCTTCCTTTATCAAGTGGTTTGTTTTCGACTTCTACTTCAATTACTCTCTAGAATATTGAATGCATTCCTCGAAATGTTTAATTTTATGTTTAGCCTTGGCTGCGTGTAAATGTTGTTTTGCATTAGACCAAAAATAACTAAAACATGGAACATAATTATACGAAACACTGCTAACCGGAAAGGAAATGTTGCTTTACTCATCAGATGAGGGTAGAAAGAAACTTCAGAGATGTGGCCTATGATTTGATATGTTTATGTTTTGCTATTTTCTTCATAACCACAGTAAGTACCGCTCTGATTTCATACAACGTGTTTACACTGAGAGAACAGAAATTCCGTTATTTTGAGATGATCAACCTATTTGCATTGTTTTGATCAATACTTGTGATCTTTGTGATGAATTGGAAAAATGCACAAATTCCAGATAGATATGAAATAAAATATGAGTTTGTCTATTTATTGGGAATGCCTTGGCCATTACAAGGTTCATTTGATGAGCATAAAAGGGAATAAAATTTACATGTTGATATTTGACATGAACTATTTTCTGCACGCTACTGTATAAGAATATACCACGGTAGGATTAATCTGTAGATTAGTAGGGCAAGGCTTTTGGCTAAAACATATCTTACTGTTTTTTCTTAAGTTTCCAAAAGTGTTTGTTTTCCCTAGCATTTTTAATTGAAATATATGTTGAACAATGATCCATTTTGATAGCAACTAACTAAACATCAATAACATCAGAATTCTCATTGTGATTGACGAACGACATTCCAATAGTAGAATACAAATTTTAAAAATGGGAAGCCGCAAGATAAGAGAAAGAGAAACTTATTACGAAGAAAATGCTAAAAGCGAATACATTCAGGCAAAGGAGCATATGTTAAACGCCACAGAAATTTTACCGAAAATTATTACCAGCTGCAGCACAGGAGACCGCCTGTTGAATGTTACCATACAGAGGGAATGACGATCACTTAAAGAGTGCAAGTTTCATGAAATATAAAAACGTTTTTACTGGTTTTAGCTACTCTAAAGTAAAAGCATTGATCACAGAATGGTTAATGGCAAATATCAATATGCAAATTGCATTCTCTTTTACGTTCATCAAATGAACCTTGTAGTGGCCAAGGTATTCCCAATAAACAGCAAAACTCAAATTTTTTAGATCTATCTGGAAGTTGTGTATTTTTTCCAACTCTTCACAGAGAACACAAATATTGGACAAAACAATACAAGAAGGTTACTTGAACTATCTCTAACGGAATTTTCATTCTCGCGGTGTATACTTACTGTATGAAAACAGAGCGGTACTTATTGTGGCTATCGACAAATTAAATATAAACATACCAAATCGAAGGCCACCGTCTCTCAAGCTTCTGCCTAACCTTATCTTCGCAATAAAGAAACATTTCTCGTCTGACTGACCTTTTCTTTATATAATTCCATGGGTGAAGTTACTTTTGGTCAAACTTCTAGATCTTGATCTTTTAGTGCTGGAACATCTGCTTCTGCGACCAGCAGCACCAATAAATCTCATAGCACTCTCTTCTTTTAAGGCTTTGATCATCATGTGTCCCTCTGTATCGTTCATGTTTAACAGGAGATCGTCTGTGGTGGAACTGGTAATAATGCTTGCTAAAATTTCTACAGCGTTTAACATGTCCTTCTTCTCCTGAATGTTTTCACTTTTAACATTTCGCTGCTTCTACTTATTTTGCGGCTTCTCCCTTTAAAACTTGCGTTCCAGTATTGATATATCTTTCGTCAATCACAAGGAAAATTCTAATGTTATTGATGTTTGGTTAGTTGCTATCTTTTTTTTTTATTTTATTTTATCCATCGATCAGCAATTATGCTTTACAGATGTTTGTTATAAGATACATAGGAACAGGACACATAACAATGGAGGTAGCCATGAACGACTCCTCTAACTAAATGTGGAGGATAACTGTAACACAAATTGAGAACTTAAAGTCTGATGGTAGTAATCACGTGTCTGAGTCGTCTGTGCTGGAGACGTCACTCAGGAGAAGATCTTGGGGCAGTCTGCGCTTCAGGCGAGTTGGCTGGCGAGTGCGACAGCCGAGACGGTAGGTAACAGCTCCAGGGACCTCCTGGAGATGGTAAAAGAATGGACGTGCCAGGTGTCGGATGTATTGGTGAACGGGTAGAAGACCAAACTCATGATGAAGCTGCTGGTTTCGGATGAACCATGGAGCATTTGTAACTGTACGAAGCACCCTGTTTTGAAGTACCTGCAGTCGGCGGAGATTAGTCTTACTGGTGCCACCCCAGACTGGAGCTGCATAGGTAAAAATGAGACGGACTAGAGATGTGTAAAGAAGCAGGGAGGATTCATAACCAAGTGAAGTGCGCCTGTTGAGTAGAGGGTACAGTTTTGATATCCAGGCAAATGCAAGCGTAACAGACCGACAGATGTGGGCGTTCCAAGTAAGTCGAGTGTCCAGTAACACCCCAAGGTATTTCACTGGCACATTGCTTGGTAACCATGAGAGCGGTTCCCCCAGCAGCCGTAGTGATGGAGGATCCCTATAAGGTCGTAAAGAGAAGATCTTAACCTCTGTCTTGTTAGTATTGAGGGAAATGCGCCAGTGAGAGAACCAATGAGCTAATTGATCTAGGGCAATTTGCAGTTTCTGAATGGCATGAAGAATATTGGCGTGAGAATAATAGAGAGCAGTATCATCTGCGTATAACGCCGTACAAACTGGAGCTATATCAGGAAGATCATAAGTGAATATATTAAAGAGGAGTGGTGCAAGTACTGAACCTTGAGGTACACCTGCTAAAATAGGCCGTCGGGTGGATGTGAAACCAGCAATGCGCACCACAAAGGTTCTATTGGTTAGAAAACTTGCTATGATTTGTATCAGATAATAAGGGAGACCAATGCGATATGTTTTAAGTAGTAGTCCACTGTGCCACACCTTGTCGAATGCCTGGGCGATATCTAGGAATGCTGCTACGGTGTATTGCCTGTTTTCGAAACCTTGAATAATAGACTGCGTGATTCTGAGCAATTGGTGAGTGGTAGCATGCTTCGGGCGAAAGCCAAACTGAAAAGACGGAATTATCTGATTATGGATCAAAAAATGAGAAATACGTTGATGAATAATCTTTTCAAAAAGCTTAGAAAGTGTAGGTAATAAGCTGATTGATCTGTAACTTGAGGGAAGATTTTTTGGCTTGTTGGGTTTGTGGAAGACTATAATTTCCGCATGTTTCCATGTAGATGGAAAATGACCAATGCGCAGAGCAGCATTGAAGATTGATGATAAATAAGCTAGGGCTTTGTTTGTCAAATTCTTCAGCACAACGTTAGGGATAAGGTCATGACCGGGAGACTTTTTAACGGGAAGACGATGGATAAAGCGGGACAATTCACGTGGAGTAGTGAACGAAATTCTGTTGTGCGCTGTAGGACGAAGTTGGTACTCAAGGAGTTCCCTGTCCACAGAAGAGGGAATATTAGAGTCAAGACAGGTGTTAGGCGTGAATGTACGCTCGTAGTGAGTAGCTAGAGCGTCACACTTGGCAGCAGAGTCACTCAAAAGGGTCCCATCAACCTGAAGAGGTGGAATCACTGTCGGCTCTCGGAGAATTCTCTTAGTGATGCTCCATAAGGTATGATCTCCGGGACGGATAGTGGCTAATTGTCGCTGGTACTCCTGAAATCGGTGTTGCTCTAGTGCGGTCCGTACTTGTCGAATGAGACTATTTAATCCTTGGCGCAGCCAGGGTAGACGCTGACGTTGCCACAATCGACGGATGCGATGTTTCTCTTGGATGAGTTGAGTAATATGGATAGGCAAGGAGGGGAAATGGCGAGGTTGAGGACTGCGGATAGTAGAGGATCGTACACTGGAAGAGAGCGCAGAGGTAAAATGGTGAACGGCAGTGTCTATGGCATCCGCAGTACCCAGTTGATAAGATGTGTGGAGTGCAGCATCCAGGTGTGTGCGAAAGATGTCCCAGTTGACAAAACCATCGATGAGTCGCGGGATTTGTGGCAAAATATTAGGAGTGAGGTTAAATGTGACCAACACTGGACAGTGATCGGAATTGAGCGCTGGCAGTGCAGAAATCGATGCAGGTAATCGTATATTGCGATGTACCCCAATGTCCAAAATGTCAGGAGCTACCTGTGGGTTGCCAGAATAGTAAGTCGGTTCTGTGGGAGCCAGTATGTGAAGACCAGTGGCATTAATAGTGTCAAACAGACGCCTAGTTGCTATCTGAATGGATATCATTGTTCAAACAATATTTCAATTAAACAATCGCTAGGGAAAACAAATCATGTGGAAAACTGACGAACAAAATGAAATATATTGCACCCAAAATCCTTTCTCTTCCTATCTGCAAACTATTCTTACAAAAGTATATCCCTCTGTAAAGTTTAATTGAGATGAACATTTACAACATTGTGTTATTACTTATCCTCTTGTAGGTGACGGGAAATGTGGCAATACGTAGGCTTTGAGCAGTAGGTAATCACATCTTTTAAGAAGACCTCCTTGCGCTTGAAATGCCAAACTCTTCGCATGGCCAAGGGATAAAAAACAAATCAAATATTCCCATTTGAGAAAACTATATACTATTTCAAAATAGAAGGTAATATTTTACCGAGTGGGTGCAATTTTTCGAAGTTTAAAAAGTGTTTTAATAAATAAACCATAAATAGAATCAACAACTTTGGATAATGGAAATACCATAACAGAAATTTAATAATTTTGATTGTGGCAAGCTCACGAAACAAAAACATTTCTATTAACCACGAGTTCATTCAAGTAGGCCATCTGCAGTGCATCAATCCTTTATCAAAACACAGCTCGGAGGTCGTTGAAGGCCAAAAGGGCCTTTGATTATTCCATTCACGGACATTGTCCCTTACTAACATATTCCTTAAAAACCGTGTGTAAATGGTGGCACTTAAATTATGGTATGTATACATATTTATCAGTCAGTGCTTCTAAGGCCAAAGATAAATGATGTCCGTCTCTAAAGCGTAGGTGGTAGCGTGTATGCGGCAGGTTTAAGGGATCCTGTGTTCGAATTTCGGCCAGTTTGAGTTACATGGATAAGGTTTCCTTCTTTAAGCTTCATTTTCTAGCTTTTGTTAACGTCATTGTCCATATCTGGTTCAGTTTTGGGACTTCTTCTCTGCGGTTCATGTTATTTTATGTTTGTATATTTCAATGGCTTCACGGTATAAACGAGAACGACAGTGAGAAGTTGAAGTCAATTTTGCTGTGTTATCAAACTGAATGATAAGCTCTCCCTTTTCAAGAATAAAATGCTCTGTTAATGGCGACTTCTCTGTTTGGCCCAAACGACAATTTCTTGTATGTTCATTAAGGCGAGCTCTTATGTTTCTCTGCGTGGCTCCAACGCCCTTTTTCGCAGTCTCGGCGAATACGACATAGACCCCGAGGAACGCTACAAGCATCCTAGGCTCCTCCTCCATCAAACCTAAACGCATCCCCTGTCTAATCTAAATTCCTCATCATAAAAACACAAAAACAATAGTAATAAAACATACAAAATAAAAATAAAAATGAAAGAAAAACTCCCTACAAAAATGCCACCATTTATCACAGTTTTAATAGCACAACCCCCATTGAACCAGTGAAGGACCTAGTATTGGAACGGTTTGTATCGGAAGGCCCCGTCATTACTTGGCGGTAACCCCTTCCAACGACACTTAAAGCCTGTAGTATGATCTCCGTTTAAGATGTCAGTTAACGGTTAACTTGGAGTTACACGCAGATGTCGGTATTACGATCTTCGGTTAAGGGCTAACTGCGAGTTATTTCTGGAGGTAAACTAACCCTCACCTCGAGTAGCGGTTAGTGAGATAACTTGGGAGTTTACCTTCGCACACAAAAAGGAAAATTGCGCACCTCCAAGCCAGATTGAATGTTGACAGCGATTCTGAGGATGAAATGTTGGATCAGTATTTATTTAATAGAAGAAGAGCTAAAAGAATTAGAATGCGAAAAGATGATTTCATATATATATATATATATATATATATATATATATATATATATATATATATATATATATATATATATATATATATATATATATATATTTGTGACATTTTGAAAGTGAAATAAAACCAATTGAGTATTTGGTAACTTGACGCAATAGGTTATGGAATGATAATTTCTAGTGTCCCATTGTGACAGTGACTTTTTGCAAGCAATGTAATATTTTATGCAACCATATTGCAACATGTTTTAACGAACAAAAGTGTAGTAAATAAAGCATGTAAACCTATACCGGAAAGTACACGAAATACTGTACGTGTAGGTGGGTAGGTAGAAATGTTCAGAAACATGCTGAAGTAGTAAACATTCGATTTTTCTAATAGTGGGTGCACTGTTTAATTTGCATTTTGTTAAAGCATTACCAGAGGAAAGTAACAAGTTGTAAAAAAACAAGTGTTAAAAATTTTTTTTTTAGGTTATGCAATTTGTATCGATTTCCAAACCGTTATTGCAAACGCTGTTCACATATGTAATGCAGCTAATTACATGTACAATTCCATAATGGTTTTGCCCTACAATGTGCCTTAATGAATACCGTTTGCTAATTATATTGCGATTTATGCAGTGTTGCACTGTCTCAATGCAAGTTTAAGTATTACTTATGATTCTTGCCGTACCTACTATAGATTGTGCAAATGCAGTACATAATTATATTTGCTGCGAATTGCACACGTAAAGAAACGTTAAAACTGCCCATGTTGTATCCTGTGGTATTTAAATAAAGCCATTTATTTGTTCAATTACGTTTTCAAGTCAAGGATACAATGCTGTGACGTGAAATGTGACGTTTGATTATGAAAGACCAAGAAGAAATGTAAGTATGCTACAACCTGTTTCCTTAAAAGAAAGCCATAGTTATTTCTTCATAACTAGCCAAATATATTATATTTAAAAAAATCAGCTATTAAGTTACTGGTCCCAGAATGCATATTTTATATCCTTGCTTTTATTCATGGATTACTTATAATTTATGGACCTTCCCTCTTTGCATATACCTCTGTGAAATGATAAATTATATAAGAAGAGGTAAACTACTCATGAGGATAAACTACTAACCAAATGATTTTAGCCAAATTATATTTGTGCAATGCTAATATCAGAATTAATAACAGTTATGTAGCCTAATTTAAAAAAAAATTGCACTGGATATCTCTTGGTGTTCATAAATTAACAAGGCATTCCATATATTCTCCATATATCTCACCTAATCTATAATAACATTGACCTAACGCAACCTATATAACCTATAACACTAACCTAACGCTATGAAAAATAATCTAACGATATGGAAAAATCCAAACTGTAAACGAACTATGCTAGACCTCATTACGAATGAACTATTAATGAAAGTATTACGAAAATATACAGAAAACAGCTAATAAAAAGTTAAAACAAGACGCCAGATGACAATACATGTGTTTGGTTTTCCCGCTAATTCACATTCTAAACAGAAGATAGCGTTGCAAACAAGGTAAATTCCTAGTGGAAAATATTACTAACCGTTCACATTTCACCATAATGCATAAGGTATCAGACCTACAGGTAAATCGAGTTCGTAATACGAGGAACTGAACCTAACCAATGGTTACGGTTAGCTGAAAAGTAGTAACCGAGATCGCAATACATGCCCTTACTGTGCCTGCAAAAAAAAAAAAAAAAAAAAAAAAAAAACGCAATCGCTGTTGAGACTTCCGCCAGGGCTCCCATCACACTGCCACTGAAGACGTCTGCCGCAGCCGCACACGAAACGTAGGGGAAAACGAAGGAGGAGCCCAGTAGACCACGGCCCACAAGCCCGGTTAACCGTTTATCTAATCCAAAGCTTCTTTCTTTTGATCAACAAACAACCCATGGCGCAACAGCCGTAGTGGGCCAAGGTCTACAAACTCGAATGCCGACCCCACACCCATTTACGCAGGGTAGAGCTTGGCGGTCATCAAACCAATAGGGGAGGAGATGTGGTCAGCATCACGCATCCCCGCCGGAATGTGGTTTTCTAGACCAGAGTTC
This sequence comes from Mantis religiosa, assembly GCA_030765055.1. Classification (NCBI taxonomy): domain Eukaryota; kingdom Metazoa; phylum Arthropoda; class Insecta; order Mantodea; family Mantidae; genus Mantis; species Mantis religiosa. The sequence continues at coordinate 88,683,315 of CM060952.1, forward strand.
GCTATCTATCGTAGCTCCTCAATGTCCTCACGATGCTTATGTGCGGGATCTAAAATTCGCAGCCCTCAGGAGTGGTATCATTCTCGGACGCATTCCGTGGCACTTCCTTTAGATCACTTGACTGTTTTCTTCTTATAGCGGGTTTGCCTTGGTTTTGACAACAGAGCAGATAGCGATGTTTTGCTCTCTCTATCTGACGATAGCTGCTGTATATAACAACATATACTCCAATTCCTTCTTCTACATCTTCTTCTTCTTCTGCTTCTTCTTTCACTATTTATCTTCATCTGAGATTTTCAAGTGGACGCCTGAGGTCGCATATCTGATGGGTAGCAAACAAACTCTGGACCAGAGGTATAACCAGGGGGGTCAAAATGGTTGAAAGGGAATGTGACGAAAGAGTATTTAACAGAATGAATGAAAGAGGAAACCAAAGAATCCAGAGAGAACCCGCTCATTGACGCATTATCAACCATAAATCATACTGTGGTCCACTAACATTGAGCCCGAGCCACCTTGGTGAGGAACGAGCCAATTTAATTATTTGAGCTCAGTGACAACTATCCTCAAATTTCGAAGGTAGGCTCCCGTAATTTGTCGTGTATTTTATAGATGTGAAATTTAATGTGATAGGGAAATGCTAACTTAAAATATCGGTGCCCAATTACCAATTTATCTGCCATTTGCGCCTTTTACAAAATATGATGGTGGAATGTTAGTCTTGGTCAATTGTTGCCCCAGGTAACATTCTCGGTCTCTAGGCCTTGCAGGTGAGAGATGACGGGATGTACTGTAGACCCAAAACAAGAAGGCAAGCTAGAGGAATGTGTAGCGTAATCACTTTTGCTGTCCCAACGGAGTTAAAGCTCACCTTCCCAGTATGACGAGGATGTAAGTTTCGTTTTAAAGTACACAAGTGTTGTCACATAGCTAACACATACGTAATACCACAGATGAATACCAGATTATCAACTCAATGGTGGAGATTGAAGTCACATAGGGCGCTCCTCCTGAGCCTTTCACACCCGGCAGTTATTGCAACCAAGGGCATTCGGTCGGTAATGTAGTGAGCTTCTATTGCGACGAGCTATGCTGCATTCTCTTGCCCCTACCCTTCCCCTCTCGTGTTCAGAGACTGATAGAATCCAACTTCTTTCGAAGTCACTCACATGTCGCACACAGATGATTAGTTTACGCACATTTCATAATACGCGTCAAATACGCTGAGGAAATGTGCGGTGAATTGTTTATCAATGGGCGAGATGAGAAAAATTATCTTGTGTAACACTTATTGTTTTAAAAAATAATGCATATTGCAATAATTCAATAATAATGCATCACTGAACTGCAAATGTCACTTTAACACGTCACATCAATTTCTAAACCTATTTATTCTAATTGTTTTGTGGTATATGAGGTGCTGATTATATGGTTTTAATGTCATGTATAATCAAGGTCATCCTTAAAACATGTAACCCTATATTCACTGGTGTTAAATGAGTCACAAGTTTTAAAAAGAAAGATGGTTGGTAACCTATTATTTATTATGAAGCTTCACTAACCTGAGATCATGCTACACCTATCTTAGGTCCTAGCTGCAGCTGACATTTTACATATTTCTAAAGTAATTGGAACACTTATTATGAAAATAAAAATGTATATAAGGATATGATGATGATTATGATGAAGATGACCATACAATGGCATTACAATAATTTATTGCAATACACAATCACACTTGAACCATGTTAAAGCTTTTACAACACCAAAGCCAGTACCATCAGTTACACAGATACATCATTTTGTGTAGTATACAGATTATCACATAGTGATTAAACAAGATAGAACAAACTGAGATTTTGGGATTTCAGGTTATAATTTTTACTTGCTATTAAAAGCAATGACGTTCATCACTCTCGAAAATATACAATGAAGACTAAGACAAACTATTTAAAAATTTGACAATTTATAAATTATACACAATGGTTAATTATTATTTGGCAGATCAAGTTTACATAATTTTCAGACAGGAGTCCCTCAATTCTGTGCCAAATCACAGCCACAGGTTTGATATTTCTGAAAGTTCACATACTCTGGGTAGATTGACATGACGAAGCAAGTAATACAGAAAGTAGACACGGTGAATCACATTCTCAAAAATAGATTCTGCTCTCTGAAACAAAATTGACAAAAGAGGTTAGATGTGTGAGGTTAGATTATAATCAGTGATGCATCTTGACAGTCTTGTATGCCACAATTACCATCTTTGCAACAAAGTTTGCAATGTGAGATCACAATACTAGGTGAGCAAGTTATTTGCCAAAGCAGCAAGTATGATGATGCAACTACTCTGTAATAAAAATAGCTATACTTTCCATGTCTGAAACTACTACATATGCAGATTATAGTTCCCTTGTATTGGCAATGTACTGTCATAGGAATACTTCACATTTTATTTTGTTTAATTTCTTCGAGCAATGTGTACTATGGGGCACTGCAGCAAAACCAAACAACCGTAGCGTAACAAATCTTAAAAAACACGAGAGCCAGTATGAAAGTATATTCATTTGCTAATTTTTGCATTGTATCACTTTATTTGCATTATAAAATCAGTATCCAGCGCTAAAATGTGTTTTGCTTACAGCTTACGATCCACGTGGCAAAATAACGATTCAAGCGGAGTTCTAAATATTATTACTGCTTAATTATTCATGTTCTGAAATGTATCTTTCCTTTCTGGATTTCTTGGGAAACGAAAAAGTTTTGTTTCCTCATTTCTCCCTGTAACAGGGCTACCAAGCACAGCACACTTCCTTTTAAAAAGATACTTGCAGCCATATTCACAGATGAATAAGCCATATTATCTTTCCGAATTCTCAAAGCCAGCCAGTACGTCATCAGTGTAACCAACATATACACAGAACCGAATGCTAATAAAACACATAACTTCGGAATTTTGATTTGTGTTGGGTGAATTTTAGGAATTTAGGAACACTCAGTCACTCTTTATTTATTTATTCATTCATTGGGTATTTTAGTATTTTTCAATATGCTTGCCCAGGACAAGAAGGCAAGCTAGAGGAATGTGCAACGTAATCACTTTTGTTGTCTCCTCGGGGTTATGCTCGCCTTCCGAGATTGACAAGGATGGAAGGCTCGTTTAAGATGCATGTGTTGTCACATGTGTGTTGTCACATATACATAATACCTATCGCTGCAACAAACATTAGATCTGGCAGCATGGGTGACTCATATGCACTCTGATTCACTCATTTACTAGTAAACAGATCCGCTACCGTAGCACTTAAACAGTTCAAGCTCCTCTACCCTAAATTCCCCTCTAGCTTTCCTGTCGCGGGTATACGTTACTACTACTACTACTACTACTACTACTACTACTACTACTACTACCACTACTACTACTACTACTACTACTACTACTACTACTACTACTGCTACTACTACTACTACTACTACTACTACTACTACTACTACTACTACTACTACTACTACTACTACTACTATCTTTTATCTCAAGCAGATTATCAAATTTTAAGCTTCCTGATATTTCACAAATAGATTACCTAAATCAAATTGATTGAGCTGGCTATCTCCAGGTCCCTAGTTGAACTGCATGATAGCCTAGGTCACGGTAAACAGTATTTTTCTCTTCATTTAGAGGAGAAAATTATGCACATAGATATGAGCATCCTCTTCTCCTTCTTGAAGCAGATTGAGCTGTTTCTTGCCTCATCATTTTAAGGATGTCCGGTATTTGAATTCTGTTCCTGTTTTCTGCTTTTCGGCGAACAATTCTGTTACTTTTTGGAAGAAATTGGGAATCTTACACTTTCTCACAAGAAAGCATAACTAAGGTGCTCAGTTTTCGTTCATAGTTTACATTTCGTAGAAACATGTTTACACGTTTCAGAGTAGAAAAGTATGTTTCAACTTCTGATGATAAGAGAGAAATCGTGATTAACAACTACAAAAGATTTGCTGTTACTTGGAAAGCGTCGCATACATCATCAGTCTGTATAGATAAATGCAACGTTATATATAGCTTCAGTAATAGAGCGCAGTTCTGGTCTTGAAAAGCAAATCTGCAGTTCATTTTTAATGTTTTCTTCAAAGAACAGATATAATGCGAGTGTTTTCTTGAGATACATTTCAGGAGAAAGATTGCTGATACAAATCAAGCTTTTCAACGACAAACAGTCTGGAACCTCTGTGACCTCAAACTCAGAATCTTTTCTGATTTTCGGGAGAATTGTATGGCAGACATACAAAGCTTCATTGCTAGATCAGTTGGTTCCTCTCTTCCTTTATCAAGTGATTTGTTTTCGACGTCTACTTCAATTCCTCTCTAGAATATTGAATGCATTTCTCGAAATGTTTTATTTTATATTTAGCCTTGGCTGCCAGTAAATGTTACTTTGCATTTGACCAAAATTAACTAAAACATGGAACACAATTATACGAAGCACTGCTGACCGGAAAGGAAATGTTGCTTTACTCATAAGATTAGGGTAGAAGGAAGCTTCAGAGATGGTGGCCTATGATTTGATATGTTTTATATTTTGCTATTTTTTCCACAACCGCAGTAAGTACTCTTCTGATTTCATACAATGTGTTTATACAGAGAGAACAGAAATTCCTTTATTTTAGATGATCAACCTATTTGTATTGTCTTAATCAATAGTTGTGATCTTTGTAATGAGTATTATTTTCTGCACGCTACTGTATAGGAATATACCACGGTAGGATTAATCTGTAGATTTTAGAGCAAGGCTTTTGGCTTAGACATATCTTACTGTTTTTTCTTAAGTTTCCAAAAGGGTTTGTTTTCCCTAGCATTTTTAATTGAAATATATGTTGAACAATGATCCATTATTATAGCAACTAACTAAACATCAATAACAGCAGAATTCTCATTGAGATTGACGAACGACATTCCAATAGTAGAATACAAATTTTAAAAATGGAAAGCCGCGAGATAAGAAAAACAGGAATTTATTAGGAATAAAATGCTAAAAGCGAATACATTCAGGCAAAGGAGGATATTTTAAACGCAATGGAAATTTTAGCAAAAATTATTACCAGCTGCAGCACAGACGACCGCCTGTTAAACATGACCATACAAAGGGAATGATGATGATCACTTAAAAATGCGACTGTCATGAAATATGAAAACGTTTTTACTGGTTTTAACTACTCTAAAGTGTAAGCATTGATCAGAGAATGGTTAATGGCAAGTATCAATATGCAAATTGCATTCCCTTTTACGTTCATCAAATGAACCTTGTAGTGGCCAAGGTATTCCCAATAAACAGCAAAACTTACATTTTTACATCTATATGGAATTTGTGCATCTTTTCCAACTCTTCACAGAGAACACAAATATTGGACAAAACAATACAAAAAGTTACTTGAACTATCTCTAATGGAATTTTCATTCTCGCGGTGTATACTTACTGTATGAAAACAGATCGGTACTTATTGCGGCTATCGACAAATTATATATAAACATACCAAATCGAAGGCCACCATCTCTCAAGATTCTTCCTAACCTTATCTTCGCAATAAAGAAACATTTCTCTTCTGACTGACTTTCTTTTCTTTATATCATTCCCCTGGCGAAGTAACTTTTGGTCAAACTTCTAGATCTTGATCTTCTAGTTCTGGAACATCTGCTTCTGCGACCAGCAGCACCAACAAATCTCACAGCACTCTCTTCTTTTAAGGCTCTGATCATCATGTGTCTCTCTGTATCGTTCATGTTTAACAGGAGATCGTCTGTGGTGGAACTGGTAATAATTTTTGCTAAATTTTCTACAGCGTTTAACATATCCTTCTTCTCCTGAATGTTTTCACTTTTAACATTTCGCTGCAAGAAGCTCCTCTTCTACTCATTATGCGGCTTCTCATTTTTAAAATTTGCGTTGCAGTATTGATATACCTTTCGTCAATCACAAGGAGAATTCTGATGTTATTGATGTTTCATTAGTTGCTATCTGAATGGATATCATTGTTCAAACAATATTTCAATTAAACAATTGCTAGGGAAAACAAATCATGTGGAAAACTGACGAACAAAGTGAAATATATTGCACCCAAAAACCTTTCTCTTCTTACTATTCTTACAAAAGTATATCCCTCTATAAAGTTTAATTGAGATGAACATTTACAACATTGTGTAATTACTTATCTTCCTGTAGGTGACGGGAAATGTGGCAATACGTAGGGTTTGAGCAGTAGGTAATCACATCTTTTAAGAAGACCTCCCTGCGCTTCAAATACCAAACTCTTTGCATGACCAAGTAATACAAAACAAATCAAATATTCCCATTTTAGAAAACTATATACTATTTCAAAATAGAAGGTAATATTTTACCGAGTGACTGCAATTTGTCGAAGTTTAAAAAGTGTTTTAATAAATAAACCATAAATAGAATCAACAACTTTGGAAAATAGAAATACTTCCATAGAAATTTAATAATTTTGAGTGTGGCAAGCTCACGAAACAAAAACATTACTATTAACCATGTGTTCATTCAAGTAGGCCATCTGCAGTGCATCAATCCTTTAGCAAAACACAGCTCGGAGGTCTTTGAAGGCCAAAATGGCCTTTGATTAATTCCATACACGGACATTGTCCCTTATTAACATATTCCTTAAAAACCGTGTGTAAATGGTGGCACTTAAATTATGGTATGTATACATATTTATCAGTCAGTGCTTCTAAGGCCAAAGATAAATGATGTCCGTCTCTAAAGCGTAGGTGGTAGCGTGTCTGCCGCAGTTTTAAGGGACCTCGAGTTCGAATTTCGGCCAGTTTGAGTCACATGGATAAGGTTTCTTTCTTTAAGCTTCATTTTATAGCTTTTGTTAACGTTATTGTCCATATCTGGTTCAGTTTTGGGACTTCTTCTCTACGGTTCATGCTATTTTATGTTTGTATATTTCAATGGCTTCACGGTACAAACGAGAATGATAGTGAGAAGTTGAAGTCAATATTCCTGTGCTATCAAACTGATTGATAACCTCTCCGTTTTCAGGAATAAAATGTTCTGTTAATACCGACTTCTCTGTTTGGCCCAAGCGACAATTTCTTGTATGTTCATTAAGGCGAGATATTATGTTTCTCTGCGTGGCTCCATCGCCCTTATTCGCAGTCTCGGCGAATACGACATAGACCCCGAGGAACGCTACAAGCATCCTAGGCTCCTCCTCCATCAAACCTAAACGCATCCCCTGTCTATTCTAAATTCCTCATCATAAAAACACAAAAAGAATAGTAATAAAACATACAAAATAAAAATAAAAATGAACGAAAAACTCCCTACAAAAATGCCACCATTTATCACAGTTTTAATAGCACAACCCCCATTGAACCAGTGAAGGACCTAGTCCAGGAATGGTTTCTATCGGAAGGCCCCGTCATTACTTGGCGGTAACCCCTTCCAACGACACTTAGGGCCTGTATTATGATCTCGGTTTAAGATGTCAGTTAACGGCTAACTTGGAGTTACACGCAGATATCGGTATTACGATCTTCGGTTAAGGGCTAACAGAGAGTTATTTCTGGAAGTAAACTAACCCTCAGCTCGAGTAGCGGTTAGTGAGATAACTTGGGAGTTTACCTTCGCACACAAAAAGGAAAATTGCGTACCTCCAGGCCAGATTGAATGTTGACAGCGATTCTGAGGATGAAATGTTGGATCAGTATTTATTTAATAGAAGAAGAGCTAAAAGTATTAGAATGCGAAAATATAATTTCATAAATATATACTTGTACATTTTGAAAATGAAATAAAACCACTGGTGTATTAGGGAACTTGACGTAATAGGTTATGGAATGATAATTTCTAGTGTCCCATGGTGTCAGTGACTTTTTGCAAGCAATGTAATATTTTATGCAACCATATTGCAACATGTTTTAACGAACATAAGTGCAATAAATAAAGCATGTAAAGCTATACCGGAAAGTACACGATATACTGTATGTGTAGGTTGGTAGGTAGAAATGTTCAGAAACATGCTGAAGTAGTAAACATTCGATTTTTCTAATAGTGGGTGCACTGTTTAATTTGCATTTTGTTAAAGCATTATTAGAGGAAAGTAACAAGTTGTAAAGCAAACTGTGAATAAAAAAAAATTTTAGGTTATGCAATTTGTATCGATTTTCAAAACGGTTATTGCAAACGCTGTTCACATATGTAATGTAGCTAATTACATGTACAATACCATAATGGTTTTGCCCTACAATGTGCCTTAATGAATACCGTTTGCTAATTATATTGCGATTTATGCAGTGTTGCACTGTCTCAATGCAAGTTGAAGTATTACTTATGATTCTTGCCGTACGTACTATAGATTGTGCAAATGCAGTACATAATTATATTTGCTGCGAATTGCACACGTAAAGAAATGTTAAAACTGCATCCTGTGGTATTTAAATGAAGCCATTTTATTTGTTCAAATACGTTTTCAAATCAAGGATATAATGCTTTGACGTGAAATGTGACGTTTGATTAAGAAGGACCAAGAATAAATGTAAGTTTGCTACAACCTGTTTCCTTAAAAGAAAACCATAGTTATTTCTTCATAACTAGCCAAATATATTATGTTTAAAAAAATCAGTTACCAAGTTACTGGTCCTAGATTGAATATTTTATAACCTTGGTTTTATTCATGGATTACTTATAATTTATGGACCTTCCCCCTTTGCATATACCTCTGTGAAATGATAACTTATACAGGAAGAGGTGATTTACTCATGAGGATAAACTACTAACCAAATGATTTTAGCCAAATTATATTTGTGCAATACTACTATCAGAATTAATAACAGTTATGTAGCCTAATTTAAAAAAAAATTGACTGGATATCTCTTGGTGTTCATAAATTAACAAGGCATTCCATATATTCTCCATATATCTCACCTAATCTATAATAACATTGACCTAACGCAACCTATATAACCTATAACACTAACCTAACGCTATGAAAAATAATCCAACGCTATGGAAAAATCTAAACTGTAAACGAACTATGCTAGACCTTATTGCGAATGAACTATTAATGAAAGTATTACGAAAATATACAGAAAACAGCTAATAAAAAGTTAAAACAAGACGCCAGATGACAATACATATGTTTGGTTTTCCCGCTAATTCACATTCTAAACACAAGATAGCGTTGCAAACAAGGTAAATTCCTAGTGGAAAATATTACCAACCGTTCACATTTCACCATAATGCATAAGGTAACAGACTTACAGATAAATCGAGTTCGTAATACGAGGAACTGAACCTAACCAATGGTTACGCTTAACTGAAAGGTAGTAACCGAGATCGCAATACATGCCCTTACTCTGCCCGCAAAAAAAAAAAAAAAAAAAAAAAAAAAAAAAAAAAAAACTGCAATCGCTGTTGAGACTTCCGCCAGGACTCCCATCACACTGCCACTGAAGACGTCTTCCGTAGCCGCACACGAAACGTAGGGGATAATTAAGGAGGAGCCCAGTAGACCACGGCCCACAAGCCCGGTTAATCGCTTATCTTATCCAATGCTCCTTTCTTTAGATCAACAAACAACAACCCATGGCGCAACAGCCGTAGTGAACCAAGGCCTACAAACTCGACTGCCGAACTCACGCCCATATACTCAGGGTAGACCTTGGCGGTTATCCATCCAATATGGGAGGAGATATGGTCAGCTTCACGCATCCCCGCCGGAATGTGACTTTCTAGACCAGATTTCACTATCCATCTTAGCTCCTCAATGTCCTCACGATGCTGATATGCGGGACCTAAAATTCGCACCCCTCAGGAGTGGTATTGATCTCGGACGCTTCCCGTGGCACTTCCTTTAGATCACTTGACTGTTTTCTTCTTTTAGCGGGTTTGCGTTCGTTTTGACAATAGAGCAGATAGCGATGTTTTGCTCTCTCTATCTGACGATAGATGCTATATATAACAACATATACTCCAATTCCTTCTTCTTCTTCTCCTTCTTCTTCTTTTCTTTCTCTATTTATCTTCATCTGAGATTTTCAAGTGGACGCCTGAGGTCGCATATCTGATTGGTAGCAAACAAACTCTGGACCAGAGGTATAACCAGGAGGGTCAAAATGGATGAAAGGGAAGGTGACGAAAGAGTATTTAACAGAATGAATGAAAGAGGAAACCAAAGAATCCAGAGAGAACCCGCTCATTGCCGCATTTTCAACCATAAATCATACTGTGGTCCACTAAGATTGAGCCCGAGCCACCTTGGTGAGGGACGAGCAAATTTAATTATTTGAGCTCAGTGACAACTATCCTCAAGTTTCGAAGGTAGGTTCCCGTAATTGTCGTGTATTTTGTAGATGTGAAATTTAATGTGATAGGCAAATGCTAACTTAAAATATCGGTGCCTAATTACCAATTTATCTGCCATTTGCGCCTTGTAAACAATATGATGGTGGAATGTTAGTCTTGGTCAATTGTTGCCCCAGGTAACTTTCTCGGTCTCTAGGCCTTGCAGGTGAGAGATGACGAGATGTACTGTAAACCCCAAACAAGAAGGCAAGCTAGAGGAATGTGTAGCGTAATCACTTTTGCTGTCCCAAAGGAGTTAAAGCTCACCTTCCCAGTATGACAAGGATGGAAGTTTCGTTTAAAGTACACATGTGTTGTCACATAGATAACACATACGTAATACCACAGATGAATACCAGATTATCAACTCAATGCTGGAGATTGAAGTCACATAGGGCGCTCCTCCAGAGCCTTTCACACCCGGCAGTTATTGCAACCAAGGGCATTCGGTCGGTAATGTAGTGAGCTTCTATTGCGACGAGCTATGCTGCATTCGCTTGCCCCTACCCTTCCCCTCTCGTGTTCAGAGACTGATAGAATCCAACTTCTTTCGAAGTCACTCACATGTCGCACACAGATGATTAGTTTACGCACATTTCATAATACGCGTCAAATACGATGAGGAAATGTGCAGTGAATTGTTTATCAATGGGCGAGATGAGCAAAAATTATTTTGTGTAACACTTGTTTTTAAAAATAATGCATATTGCAATAATTCAATAATAATAATGCATCAATGCAGTGCAAATGTCACTTTAACACGTAACATCATTTTTCTAAACCTATTTATTCCAATTGTTTTGTGATATATAAGGTGCTTATTATATAGTTTTAATGTCAAGTATAATCAAGGTCATCCTTAAAACATGTAACCCTATATTCACTGGTCTTAAATGAGTCACAAGTTTTAGGCTTAGACAATTTCATATATATATATATATATATATATATATATATATATATATATATATATATATATATATATATACATATATATACAAAAAAGGAAGATGGTTAACAACCTATTATTTATTATGAAGCTTCACTAATTTGAGATCATGCTACACCTATCTCAGGTCCTAGCTGCAGCTGACATTTTACATATTTCAAAAGTAATTGGAACACTTAATATTAAAATAAAAATGTATATAATGATATGATGATGATTATGATGATGATGACCATACAATGACATTCGATGATTTATTGCAATACACAATCACATTTGAACCATATTAAAGCTTTTACAACCCCAAAGCCAGTACCATCAGTTACACAGATACATCATTTTGTGTAGTATATAGAATACTACATAGTGATTAAACAAGATAGAACAAACTGAGATTTTGGGATTTCAGGTTATAATTTTTTACTTGCTATTAAAAGCAATGATATTCATCACTCTCGAAGATATACAATGATGACTAAGACAAACTATTTACAAATTTGTCAATTTACAAATTATACACAATGTTTAGTTATCATTTGGCAGATCAAGTTTACATAATTTTCAGGCAGGAGATCCTCAGTCCTGTGCCAAATCACAGCCATAGTTTTGATATTTCTGAAAGTTCACATACTCTAGCTGGACTGACACGATGAAGCAAGTAATACACTAAGCAGGCACGGTGAATCACATTCTCAAAAATAGATTCTGCTTTCTGAAACAAAATTGACAAAAGAGGTTAGATATGTGAGGTTAGATAATCATCAGTGATGCATCTTGACAGTCTTCTATGCCACAATTACCATCCTTACAACAAACTTTGCAATGTGAGATCACAATACTAGGTGACCAAGTAATTTGCCAAAGCATCAAGTATGATGATGCAACTACCCTGTAATAAAAATAGCTATACTTTCCATGTCTAAAACTACTACATATGCAGATTATAGTTCCCTTGTATTGCCAATGTACTGACGTAGGCTTACTTCACATTTTATTATGTTTAATTTCTTCGAGCTAGGTGTACCATGGGGCATTCCAACAAAACAAAACAACCGTAGCGTAACAAATCTTAAAAAACACGAGAGCTAGTATGAAAGTATATTCATTTGCTAATTTTTGCATTGTATCACTTTATTTGCATTATAAAATCAGTAGCCAGTGCTATAATGTGTTTTGCTTACAGCTTACGATCCACGTGGCAAAATAACGATTCAAGCGGAGTTCTAAATATTATTACTGCTTAATTATTCATGTTCTGAAATGTATCTTTCCTTTCTGGTTTTCTTGGGAAACGAAAAAGTTTTGTTTCCTCATTTCTCCCTGTAACAGGGCAGCCAAGCACAGCACACTTCCTTTTAAAAAGATACTTGCAGCCATATTCACAGATGAATAGGCCATATTACTTTTTCAATTCTCAAAGCCAGGCAGTACGTCATCAGGGTAACCAACATATACACAGAACAGAGTGCTAATGAAACACATAATTTGCGAATTTCCAACTGTATTGGGTGAATTTTAGGAATTTAGGAACACTTCAGTCATTCTTTATTTATTTATTCATTCAATGGGTATTTTAGTATTTTGCAATATGCTTGCCCAGGACAAGAAGGCAAGCTAGAGGAATGTGCAACGTAATCACTTTTGTTGTCTCCTCGGGGTTATGCTCGCCTTCCGAGTATGCCAAGGATGGAAGGCTCGTTTAAGATGCATGTGTTGTCACATGTGTGTTGTCACATATATATAATACCTATCGCTGCAACAAACATTAGATCTGGCAGCATGGGTGACTCATATGCACTCTCATTCACTCATTTTCTTGTAAACAGATCCGCTACCGGAGCAGATAAAGATTTCAGGCTCCTCTACCCTACATACCCCTCTAGCCTTCTTGTCGTGGGTATACGTTACTACTACTACTACTACTACTACTACTACTACTACTACTACTACTACTACTACTACTACTACTACTACTTCTACTACTACTGTTACTACTTCTACTGCTGCTACTACTACTATTACTACTACTACTATCTTTTATCTCAAGCAGATTATCAAATTTTAAGCTTCCTGAGATTTCACAAATAGATTACCTAAATCAAATTGATTGAGCTGGCTATCTCCAGGTCCCTAGTTGAACTGCATGATAGCCTGAGTCATGGTAAATAGCATTTTTCTCCTCATTTAGAGGAGAAAATTATGCACATAGATATGAGCTTCCTCTTCTTCTTCTTGAAGCACATTGAGCTGTTTGTTGCCTCATCATTTTAAGGATGTCCGGTATTTGAGAACTCCATTATTTTGAGATGATCTACCTATTTGTATTGTTTTAATCAATAGTATCGATCGATGTGATGAGTTGGAAAAATGCACAAATTCCAGATAGATGTGAAATAAAATATGAGTTTGTCTGTTTATTGGGAATGCCTTGGCCATTACAAGGTTCATTTGATGAACGTAAAGGGGAATAAAATTTACATATAGATATTTGACATGAACTATTTTCTGCACGCTACTGTGTAGGAATATTCCACGGTGGGATTAATCTGTAGATTAGTAGAGCAAGGCTTTTGGCTGAGAGATATCTTACTGTTTTTTTTTTTTAAGTTTCCAAAACGGTTTGTTTTCCCCAGCATTTTTAATTGAAATATATGTTGAACAATGATCCAATGATCCCTGGTTTCCTCCGCCATCTCATTCCACCGGGGCTCAATCTTCATCTCATGTTATCATCAGTGTCACCGCCTGAGGTGCCACATGTAGTAAAATCGGGCGTTATACACTAAACACATAAATGCATACACATAAACCACCAGCACTCTTCATTGTTGAAGAGATCTCTACTGTTCCGGTCTCATATATCTTCCCGTCTTTTTATTGGTCTTCCTATTTTTCTATTAATGTGCTTTATATCTCTATGACTGTAATCCATTCTTTGCCAATGACTTTTCTATTTTTCTATACTTATCTGTATCTTTTCCTTTAGCGAAAATATACCTAATTCCTTCCTTATTCCTTCATTTCTAACATGATCTTGTCTTGTACATCCTTTTACTGCTCGGAAATATTTCACTGTTTTCGCTTGTATTTGGCTCATATCTTTCTTTTTAATAGACAATGTCTGCGATCCATATAGTAAACCGGAACAGCCGTTGTCTTATAGAATTTTAAATTTATATTCTTTTGGGTTTTTGTTTCCTTCTGGTAGTGCACTAAGTATCTTATTTATCATTCTGCCCTTAGCACGCAACATATGTCCTGCCCACTCCAACCTTCTGATCTTTATGCAATTAATGTTTGGTTCGCTATATAAATTATACAACTCATGATTATCTCTTCCTCTCCAGACACCGTTTTCCTCCGCTGGCGCAAAAATTTCCTTCAATAGCCTTCTTTAAAATATACCCAGCTGTCTTTTATCAGATTTTGAGAGTGTCTAGGTCTCAGCCCCATATGTTAATATAGGCTTTGCTAAAACTTTATATATTAAGACTTGAGTTTTCCTGAGCAACAGCTTAGGCTTTAGATGTTTTCGGAGGAGGCAATGAAAGCACTTGTTAGCAGACAGTATAGTTTTCTTTTTTTTTTTTTTTTTTTTTTTTTTTTTTTTTTTTTTTTTTTGCTAGCCCCACGGCTCAGTCGGTAGAGCGCCTATCTGCGGTACTACGGTAGGGATGGAGATTTTTCTCCGGTCAAGATAATTCCTCATCTTACACAGAGTCTTGAAGTATGAATGAGAGTGCGAATGTGTGCGTGCTCTAATGATTAAAACCCGACGTATACGAGTTAACACCATGATATACTCCAAAGGACACGGCCGCCGTTATGACCATTGGAGTTAAAGGTGGGGTATAAGTGGGGGCGGGAAGTAAACGTTTTGAATTTCAGAGCTAACATTGTTCTTCGAGTTAACTTCTGATCCAAGGTAGGTAAAGCTACGCAAAACATCAAACATATACGAGCCAATTTCTACTAATGTAGATCCACTAAGGTAGTCTTTCTTGGTTACGGGCATATACTCAGTTTTTCCTTCGTTATCTGTAAATTCATCTTTCTTGCCGCTTTTTCAAGGCTTGTGAAAGCTTCCCAACAATGCTCTTGGTGTTCTTGCGACTAAATCAATATCTGCATATGCCAAAATTTGAGCTGATTTATATAAAATGTGTTTATATTCGCATCTCAAATAAACTTCTCCAGAGCGATATTGAACAAAAGACAGGATAATGCGCCTCTTGGTCGTTACAGCTCTTGATAACATTAGTATTCCATAAATGCATGGAATTTTCTTACGTTATTCCTTTCTTCTTCGTTGTTTGCTTTAAAGGCTAGATTATAGCCTAAGTAATTAAAGTTTCGCACTTGTTCTAATAATTATTTAGCATTATCTTCGATCGCCTTACTTGTTTTACTATAGATGCCATTAATTTTGACTTTCCTATTGATATATTCAAACCATAATTCTGGGTCAATTTTTATAGCATATTTAATGCAGTTTAATTTGTTTCTATTCTCGTACATGTGCTTAATGTACTATTAAAACTATTTGAAGGCATTCTTGCAAACCTAGGTTCCTTCGACATTTTGATCAGTCTCATACTGCTAAATGTCGGGGACATTTTCTGCCCCAATTTTCTTCCCATTTGCATTTCATTTCTGTTATCATAGTGTCCAAAACCTTTTCAGGAATACATAATAATAACGGACATTAAACACAATGAAAAATCAGCATTCAGTCACAGAGATTTTGTTACAAATCTTTCAGCAATAAAAACTAAATATAAAATCTGTGTCTTCTCTGTGCAGGGAAACAAAGAAGAATGGCTGGATGGCTTTCGTGACCTTTCTGTTGCTATTTGCGTTAATTCCTGAAACTAGGACATGCAGTTGGGATAAGGATTCAGGAGATTGCTTCGGCGAAAATCTGCAGAATATTCCAAATGACATCCCAGATAACATCCTGTACCTGCGGCTGCGACATAACAATATCTCGTCTCTAGAAGGTCTACCTCCTCAGATTCTGGAACTCGACTTGTCCGGTAACTGTTTCAGCTTTCTTGAAGACGAGGCTTTCAAAAATGTCCCAAATCTTCAAAACCTACGCCTCTCCGAGAACAACATGAGGTCCATCCACCCCAAGGCCTTCAAAAATCTTGGGAAACTGAAGAAACTATTTCTCCACTATAACGAGTTGTCTTCAATTCCACCGAGCACGTTTGAGTACCAGATTGCTCTTACCGATCTAGACTTGGGCAATAATCAGCTGATGGAAATCAACTCGGGAAGTTTCAAGTATGTACAAAAGTCATAATACACTTTGCACTTGTTATACCGTAAGTAAATACGATATTCATGTAAATATTTCAGAAGGCTACGAGTTGTTTTAAAACTGAACTTATATTATTTTGTTCATGAAACCTACTTCAAATATCCACTCTTGTTTCACCATATGCTCAACGATCTCGTTGTTTATTAATATACCTATTGTTACACTTTCTCTTTGAAGATCATTTCAAGCAAACATTAGTCATGGTACCTGCAATCTGTTTTGCCCTTTTCTACTTTTATAAGTACCCTCTTGCAAACAAAGTCTAACCAAGTTACTTTCAGAGAATTTATCAATCTATTCATTTTTATTTAAATAATACGCAGTATAATGTAAATATTAACTAGCAATATTGTACTTCATAATAACTAAAACCTGTTCTGCTTCTAGGTTTAATATTATAGACGTTTATAGCCTTTAGCTGTTTCATATTCTAATAGCAAATTTGCTCAACAATAACATAGGTGCAAAAAATCTCTACATTCTAAATTACTCTTTATGTGCAAAATGTTCGACATTTTTATTTCTCAAAGCTGGCTCATAACTCATTACTGGCTCATAACGTTTTAAATGTTAAACCTATGAGCTGGATAACTATGCTCATAATTGTTAAGTACTTAATATGTTCTGTGATTGATGAAGAATCCAGTTGAACTTTTCACACACATATTTAATTTAATACGTCAGAACAGTTTCGTTGTTTTATTGCAAAAATATCCAGTCGAGAAACTAAACCAAATTATTTGTTTTGACATTGAGGAATAATGTTTGCAGAGGACTGAAGGAATTGCTATATATAGACCTGAGATATAACCACATCCAGGAATTGGAAACCGGTGCCTTTAGTGATCTATCCAAATTGAAGTATCTCGACCTCCGAGACAACAAGATCAAAGACTTGAAGGATGGTGTATTCGAGAATTTGGTGTCCGTTACTCTTCTTGAGCTTAACAATAACAAAATAGTCTCAGTTGGACCGGAGCTGTTCAAAGGCAAGTTCTCTATTAGGATGGGTTTGCATGACTGAGTGTTCAACATATTAGGGCTATACTCCTTCCCAATGTGTAGCCGATGAATGCTTAGTAAATCATTTGTTACAGATATGACGGCTTTGCAGAAGATCTACTTGGACCACAACGAGCTTCGCACTGTGTCATCAAATGCGTTCGACAACTTGGAACAACTGGTGGAACTTGATCTCACTGAGAACAGCATGAGTGGTCTGGAACCTGGCACTTTCAAGAATCTCAATAAGCTGACTTCCTTGAAAATGGGTCACAATAATATATCAATACTGAAGAAGGGGACATTTGAAGGCCTGTCGCAGCTCTCTGATCTTGTCATTAGCGATAACAAAATAACCGATATAGAACCAGGAGCATTTGCTGGTATGGGCAAGAAGAGTGCCGAAGTTAGAATTAACCTGGAGAACAATCGTATACATGCCATACCTTCTCAAACCTTCCAAGGCGCCAACAATGTCCACTTCCTCAATCTGGGTAGCAACAACATCAGACAGATTGCGCCAGAAGCTTTCAAGGTGAGCATAACAATGGTTTTTGGCCAACTGTAAAATGATATGTGTTTGTCGCCCGCTTTTACTACATGCGGCACCGCAGGCGGCTGCCCAACCGTAGTTTCCAATAACTTTAGTTCCTTTAAGCTTTCATGCGCTCGGGAGACCCGGGCTGCATTCACGTTAGGCCGGTCATTATGACGATTAGTCAGTAGATGAATGATGGGATAATTCCTCTTTCATCTGCAACTGTGCTAGCAGCATCTCATCTGTACCCGCTGTAGTCCATAGCGTTCAGCGCAACGCTTACGGATAGCAGCCGGACACGTTTTTAGACAAACAGCCTTGACATTGCTGTTTGATTGCTTGGAGCTGGGTGTAGGAGGACTTTGTGCCAAAATGCACAATAACTACAATGGCGTGCATGAACAGTTGCCCAAAAACAACGCAACAATGTATTGTTAAATACAGACCCATTGATAGTTCTGTTGCTCGAGCATTATAGCTACTGGAGTGGCACTTTCAGAATACGGCCAAACTCCTGAAGGATAACATCACACTAACGTACAGTTCGTGGAATTTAGTCATGAAATAGAAAGTAATAAAAAGTTGGCTGGCCCCGTAGCTCAGTCGGTGGAGCACCTGCCTGCCGTACTAGGGGTTCCGGGTTCGATTTCCGGCTGGCGGTGGGGATTTTTCTCCTACCAAGATGATACCCCATCTTCCCCAGAGTCTCGAAGTATGAATGAAAGTGTGAATGTGTGCGTGATCTAATGATAAAGCCCAAACGATTACAAGATAACACCTTCGATATGTTCCAAAAAAGGAGTACGACCGCCGATATTACCACTGCAGTTAATAGAACGAAAAAAAAAAAAAACATTAGAAATAAGATGAATAACGTTTTGTCTCCATCCCCATATCCCTAGTGAAAGCTCTTTTATAAATGTAGCCTTTCTTCAGTATGACGACTCAGGCAAGTAATTTCCAGTCCTTATTGTACAGGTCCGAATTACGTTATACTGACCTGCCGTCTCCTTGTATAGCAATGGTAACGAAACACTTACTTAAAGGCAGTATCTAAACCGACCCTCCATCTTACATTGATTGTAATATCGTCCATTGCTCTGTTTTGTGTCCCTTGATTGTCTTGTACATAGTACAACTCCATATACCTCTGGTACCGAACTGAGCGGAGTCAAAGAGTGCTTATCTTAAAGTGGAAGTTTTATTTTGAAAAAAAAAAACAACCTATTGTTATCTAAAGGAACGTGTTACGTTTTATACACGTTACCGAATAGCGGACGTACTGAATCCTTAAAAATCACTTTGTGAAGTACTAAATTCCTTCAAATGCATATAAAATAATTAAATGAACTATAATCTTCTCATTTCCCTTAAATGATTTGACTACGGCGTTGGTTTAGTTTATTCTCCTTTTACTTACATCGCGATATGCAATGATTTAACTCTTGTAGACAAAAAGTAACAGAAGAGTAAGCTTCTATATTAATAGTTTGTAGAAGAATGAGTAGAGAAGGTAAAGCAAACGAGACACATCAGTTATTTTACTGAGCAACTGAACTTACGAGGGCTGTTCAATAAAGAATGGTCATAATGTTTTTACGGTCATAATTTTTCGCACTAAAATTCAGACTTATCATATTCTGTTAGCTTAATGTGAAACAAATATGCCGTAGTAGTTTCATTGTTGGTACTCCTGCTTCCCGCCTGTGAGAACCAGGTATGTTCAGGCATATTCAGTATCGTCTACCGCTGCAATGAAGGTAACACGCGAGGAACAATATGCGGCTATGGAGTTCTGATTTCGTCTCAACAAATCTTCAGCTGAAGCCTATACAATGTTACAGGAGGCCTATGGAGAGTCTGTTCCTCCCTACAGCATAGCTCCAAGGTGGTTTAAAATGTTTAAAGAACGGAGACAATCAATTACAAAGGAAGGTGGACCCGGTGCTCCAGTTACTGCTCTTACGGAAGAAAACATCAACACTATTGCTGCCATTGTGAGAAAGGATCGACGAATTACCTTAAGATCACTTTCAGAAATACCGAACATTTCATTTGGAGCCACCCACAAGTTGGTGATAGAAACATTACACATGAGACGTGTTTGTGCACGATGGGTTCCAAGATGGCTGCATATTGCCAATGTTGTTGCTGAATATCTTGCAAAAATGAACGTGAAGTGCATCCCTCACCCTCCCTATAGTCCGGATTTAGCCCCATACTACTTTTTTCTATTCCCTAACTTGAAGAAACGCCTTCGTGGGAGGCATTATCCATCATCAGAAGCAGTGGTGAAGGCTGCGGAGGCGATTATGAAGAATCTCTCAAAAAATGCTTACCAACATGTTTTTGAAGACTGGCAGAAACGCTTGGTCAAGTACATCGCATTCAGGGGAGACTATTTTGAGAAGGACCATCAAAATTATGAGGATGTGTAAAGGTACGTTGTCAAAAAAATTGTGATCATTCTTTATTGAACAGCCCTCGTAGAATGTTTTCTCGATAGGACGTAGATTTAGTAGAAAGGGAATGTGATACCAGCGTTTTCTGGAGAGTGAAAGTGAAAATGAAATAAGGCCAAATTTTATACAAAGTTAATCCTAGAAATGACGACTGCTTGTTTTCATATAAATGCAAAAATTAACAAAAACAACAAATTAGTTATACAAATGAAGCGTATTTACTTAACTCCGTTATTTAAGAATTTGTCATTTGTATCCACTACCTACGTCAGTCTCTAAGATGTTCGTGCAATTTGTCATTTGTATTCACTACCTACGTCAGTCTCTAAGATGTTCGTGCAATTTGTCATTTGTATTCACTACCTACGTCAGTCTCTAAGATGTTCGTGCAATTTGTCATTTATATCCACTACCTACGTCAATCCCTAAGATGTTCGTGCAATTTATCATTTGTATCCACAACCTACGTCAGTCTCTAAGATGTTCGTGCAATTTCATCAAGCAATGAACTTGGAATAATTGGAAAGAATTGTCTATATATCGTCTAAATCTTGTGTGATTTTCCTGTTCGGTAGATTCTTCAAATCATCTGTGACAAATGATGGAAGTCCTGCTGGACTAAACAATTTAAAATCTAAATAAATGTATACCAGACTTTTTAAATTTTTCCTTCATTACTCTATCAGCACACATTTCCTTGAGGTGGCAGTGCATATCTGCAGTTTTCAACTTCAGACATTCATAAACCTCAGAGCCGGTTGTACTTTCTATCGTAAAGTTCATTCTAAACAACCACAGAGTGCACAATGTCAATTTATTTCGTCTGACATTCACACAACATTGAAAAGTATGTAAAAGAATGCTCGAACGGTCGGTACTCCCCGAATTACCCTCGTAACTTAAACTGTAAATTGCACAACTTTCTCTCCTATACAGATTTTTCCCTTTTGGAGATGACATTCAACAGGTTCAAGAAATATTGATACATGAGCTTTCAATGTTAGTAATTTGGCTGTTAACTAATAAAGTTTGCAATTTTCTTTGCTCAGTGTAATCATTGTGGCTGTTCTAGGGACTGAACACATTGGAGTATCTAATCTTGGAAGGAAACCAATTCTCCACTCTAGGGGTCAATGCTCTAATTGGATTGGACGCTCTCAAGGAACTTAATCTCAGAAACTGTGGAATTTCACACCTCGATGATGGTGTCTTCTCCCCATTAACACAGAATCTCCAGAAATTATACCTGGGTGACAACAAGATAACCGTTCTGACAGCCGGAATGTTCTCAGGTCTAAAATCGCTTGAAACGTTGACCTTATTTGGCAACGTCCTCGAGGAGATAGAACCTGGTGCATTCAAGGATCTCGTTAATTTCAGAGGCAATTTGCACCTCGAAAGGAACAAACTAAAGGTCCTTCAACCGGGAACTTTTGAGGGCCTCAAAAAGATATATATACTCATCCTTCACAGGAATCCTTTCACGGAGATCAAAGCCGGAGTTTTCCGTGGCATGGGGTTTCTGGAACACATTGAAATGGAAAATAACAACATAGAAGTTCTGCATGAAGGCGCCTTTGAAGGTAAGCTTGATTGTTTGTGGTGTAAAATAGTTGTGCATGAATGAACTTTTTGTTGATTATAAAATCATACACTTTAACAATTACTAACATTAACACACTGTTCTGCGAGGGTTTGACAATTGGGGTCCTATTTCGCAGTCATCTCCGACAGTTTTTAATGTGATCTAGATCTACTTTCACTGTGACTGCACTTGGTTCACAAGGTCACTTCATTAATCTGTTCTAGTTCCGTTTTCCTTGCCATTTCACTTTTCTTCGTGGCGTAGGCCAAGTAATAAGTTACACAGAGAAAAGCTTCTTCTTCCGTTGCTTTATTCAGCGGAGAATCAAATACAGGAGGTCTCTAATCTCTCATGACAGCCGCACTCAATGTATGTCACAAGTTCAGTTACAGAGGGGCAGCTGATGACGCAACAGAAATAAATTTATCAACTTGAGGGAACGTTCGCTTATATAATGGTTGGAAATCTCCACAGAACATTTTAAAGTGTTTTATAGGTAGGCAAAAGCAAAACTTACAGATGATCTGTTTTCTTGTTAAGAATACAATCACGTCTATTTATGTTGTTTTATCTTTAAAGCTGTCCAGTTGTTACCTTCCAGTAAGCTTATATCTACAACTAATATTCTGGTTATTGTATGTTAAACCTTCATTCTATGTACAAATTTAATGTTGAACATATACTTAGCTGAGTGTTTTCTTCCTGTTTACCTTCTTACTTCGTTGTCTGTGAAAGCATATTCTTGTTTTTCTTAAACAGTCTCCTCCGCTACTTCTCTCTTACGATCTAGACCTCCCGAATGTAGGACGCAGAAGAAACCGCCTGAACCATCCCACTGGGTCTACAGTCGGGACTAGAAACGAGTTGATGTAAATAACGGATCAAATTTCGCCAAGGCATCTGATTTTAGTTTCCAAACATAGCGTATACAGGGATTTTGTGGAAGAATATTTATTAAAATTAAGTGACTAATTGTGGTTAATTTTGAAGCTAGACTGATCGAGTTAGATAGCTCCATAGCAACCTCTGAGGCTCCCAATGGATAGGTGCCGGGTTTGACTCCGTAAATCACTGATTCAACTTGAAGTTTTTGTGGTTGATTGGTGAGTTTGTAGTTACACTTTTATCTAATTGTAATCGTTAACATTAATTTGAAAACAAGCACATGTAGGTATTTCAGTGAAGTCTCAAGCTTGTTAATTCTCTGTTACCAGATCTGAGGCACCTGCTGACACTGTCGATGTCATTTCATAAGGTGAAGACTTTGAAACCAGGAGTGTTCGGCTCTTTGGAAAGATTGCACCGCTTGACCTTGAGTCATGGCATGATTGAAATTCTTCCCGCTAATGCATTCAGAGGCCTCAAGAGTCTTTGGCGCTTGGAAGTGAACGACAACCGCATTAGGACTGTTGAACCTGGAGCTTTTTCAGGCCTGAATAGCGTTGTCAAAATGGACCTTAGCAATAATCAGATAGAAGTTATACAGGATGAGACATTCGTGGGCCTTGACGCGATGACCGAGTTACATCTGAACCACAACAATATCCGGGAACTGGGCACCCATGCATTCAAGTAAGTCCAACTTCAACCTCGTGTTGTCATATTTGTTCGTGGTTATTTCTATAACATGGATTTGCTAGACGCGAGCATCACTGCATGAGATATACCATGAGCACAGGAAGTATTCGTACTCCACTAAATATCTAAACGAAGTAGACATTTTGAAGAAATTTTAAAGGAAATATTTTAATTCACTGAACCGATAGGCGATTGATTAGATATGGCTTTATTTTTTTTTTATCAAAAATAAACATAATGTATACTCAAAACTTCACTTCTGTAAAAATAAAAGGGAATCACATATTTTTGAGCCACAGAAGGTAATCGCAACTCCAAAAGCAGTGCACATTATTACAAAAATATTCAGTGTTACGTTTGATAGTTTTTAGCTTTAATTATAGCCTCTAATCTTCTTGGTAGATAATGCACAAGCTTTTTAATGGCTGTCCCCGTAGTCAGTCGCTAGAGCATGTACCTGATATGCAAGGGGTCCTGGTTGGATTTCCGCTTTGGGGTTGGGAGTTTTCTCCAACCAACATGATTCCCCATCTTCTCCAGAGTATGGAAGTATGAACGAGAGTGTGAATGTGTGTCTGATCTAACGATTAAAATACACAAAGTACAAGCAACGCAACGAATACGAGTTGACACCATCGATACGTTCCAGAGGAGAACGGCCACCGAAATGACCATTGCAGTTAAAGGCAAGCGGGGTATAAATGGGGAGGAAGAAGTTTTTTAATATCTGTGTTTGGTGTTTTGTTGGAAATTGTCCGTTTCTTTATGGTTTTCCCAGGATGCTCGATTGGAGGGGCACGAACGTTATACAACAGTATTCGGGAATTAAACGCAGTATGCTTTGGACCATAAACATCCGGCCTTTTTTGGAGGTTCATTTTCTCAACTCTTGCTTCAGAATATCCATATACTTCCTGTGATCCATTATTCCATCGATATGTGCAGATTGCCGACACCTGACATGCTAATGCAAATCTTCACCGTTTTTCACCATGGGAATTACATTTTGTCGTTCCAATTTCTTATTTGTTTTCCTCCACATTTTGCGGCTACAGTCCGAGCCAAAATGGTTCTGTTTAACCCACAAATCTACACTATTTTCACGGCCCTTTGAAGTGAATTCTATGCAGTTTTTTTTTCTTCAGTTCTGTGAGATGATATAGAAGTTCTTCCGTGTTATTCTGCCTTTATACGTTTTGATATTACAAACAGATCTTACAATGCTCTCTGAAACAATAGTGCTTGCCCTGTGTAACTTAGTAACAATATGGAAAGTAGTCATTCGCAGATTAGTTTTAGTGCAACATATCGCTCTCATCTCTAGCCGTGAGGATTTTAAACCTACCACTTCTAGGTGTGTTCAGGAAACATTTCCTGGCTCCTACGCAGTCAGTGATGCTCTGTACGGTTGGCCGTGAGCTCCCTACTATCTGCGAAATCTCGGAAAAGGTCTTTTTTGTGATTACTGTCTTGTCAAATTATAGTTCTTCTCTCTGCAGTAGTCGTTTCATTCTTTATTTAGCCCAATTTTACTTTACTTCCAGTTGATAAGAATTTGTGCATACAGGTAACTTGCTGTGTGACAAACGAATGTAGACGACTCATAAACAATGGGTAGCTTGTAGCGTAACCAGTATTTTCAGGGCAGTTCCCTTTCGTGTACGAATATGTACCTGAGGAATTCACAGATTACCTCTGTTTTTAAAGAAGCTACAGCATGTTTATAACTTATTTCTGTTTTCTTTACAAAAATATTGTCTTATTGAAGCTGCCACCTGCCAATCCAATAAATGTCGCTATATTCTTTAAAAATTATTCAGAGTATGAACTCACATCGAGGGTTCTTTAGTGCACGAATACTTTTCGTTCTCACTGTGCATGGTGAATGAGATCACAAGTAGTAACCATTTTCTTAAAGGAATACAGCGTTAAAGGTTCCAGACCAATTATTAGCAGCCCAAGTACTTCGAGAACTTTCATCTGAGATTGACTTCACACCTACACATAGTTTCAATGCAGATCAATACCTGCCACTTTGAAATTTTGAACAGGAGTGGGCATCAAATAGGTAACCACTGGATAAGGTTCTTAAATACAAGCAACTTTTGTAGTTGATGTTATTAGTTTTTATCAGTTACCGGTTATTAAAACGTATTTTGTTTGAAGCCTTTTTTCTACCAAATGCACTGTTCGCCTATGGTTCGAGTATAGTCGAATAATCAGTTACAGACCTATGAGTATCGTTACGCTACAGTTATGAGAGACCTAGATTTGCAGTGAACATAGGCCTATCTTGCCCAGTGTATCCCTGTTTCTGACAGAGGTACCACCTGAGAAAGTCCTACTTGTTGCCCTTCAACAGTGCTTCTGACGTAACGGTAACCCTCCTCAGTACAAACGTGGTGCACCTGACCATTTTAAACTAACTTTCCCAGAAACTAAGATAGAAATAAGAGATGCTGTTTTGTCGTAAACTTGTTAACCTATCTTGAATTTTACTTGTGGGAAAATATGAAATTTCTGGTCTGCCTTTCATTTTAAGAATTCAGATGCATTAACTTGGAAGAGGGAAGTTTTCGGATCAGGTTTCTCTAACTCATAATGGATCCATCTGCCATCATGTGTCAATCCTGAAAGTTAATACCAAGATCCGAGAAACTACATAGTCACAATTTTAAATCAAGGAAGCACAATGGCGCCAAAAAGAAAGAATCGAATCAGCTTATAACGTCACGATACACCTGTGATATTAACGCTAAATAATTTGATAACCTCCAAATGAAGAAAATATGTATTTACTTTGCACTTATGTGATCAAGTTGCTTACCATCACGTTCCAAATATAATTGAAAATACAAAGAGATAATTATTAACATCAGTGAAACGATATTTTATAATAAAAAACTGATAAAATTACATTTCTTCGTTGGTCGCGAAATACGTCTCTTCCAGAAACATGATGGTCAGGAAGTACGGTACTTTCTTGCCGACCAGTATCAGTTCCATTCATTATGTTTGGGATGTATATTGTTACCGTAGCATTGTTGTGCTGCTGCCACAGGCCAGAGCCGGGCGCCTGGACAGGAGAGAAAGAGACAAAGAGCGGCTCCGGAACGTTCTGTCCTTTGTTGTTGCCACGAAAGTTCTCGGAAGGTCTGCGGCTTTCTAGAAACAATGGCTGGTGAGGTATTAATACCCCGCAAGGTGTTAGAGCGGCAGTTGTTTGTTGGTTATTGCGACATTCGACTATTGAAGTGTACCGCAGTAATTTCATTTATTTGTTTTCGTACAGCAATATACCGAGTCAACCTGGAAGACAGCTGATTCTCAATTTCACGTCATTTTATTGCAGCAAAAGTTGTTTTAAATTTGTGAAATCCAGATATCCGAGTCTACGTAACCTATGCAGTCACAATATATTATGCGTAAACTTTGTAGCGTTTGTGATCACTAGGGCCCGGGTAGTTACGCACTAAAAATCAGTAAAATATGTACATATGTGTATTTTAAAATACCCAAATATGTAATTAAACTACTCAAATACAAAGAAATGTGTAACATCATAATACCAAAATCTCCCTACATGTTTTTGAATTATATATAGTAAATTGGAGATGTATGTAAATAAGTCAAAAATTGGAATTTGCATATTGCTCCTAATTTTTTTATGACGATTACCGGCAATAAGGTACAAACATGTGTTTCAAATTCTCAAATATAAAAATTCTTCTGTTGTCGCGTAATATGGCTTTGTGCTGACTGAATGATCGTTCAACTTCACATGAAGTAGGTAATGGGCACATATTTAAACCTGCACAAGTCTTATGCTGTGTACTCAGTTTCCAAGTCTTCGGCACTAACTTGATTTAGAATTCTGTTAATAGCATTGATTGTCTTGAATCCTGGGTTTTTCTTCAAACTGGATGAGAGTTTATCCTTCACTGCAGCTCCAACCGGCCCTTGAAGACTTTCCAGAGAAGTGACCACAGAATGAGCAACATCAAGGCTCTCGGAGAGTTTAGACGATGATGCCTCCAACGATTTAATGGCAATGCATAAATGGGAAAAATTGCATTGAATGTAGGCAATATCATGTTTAAGTTTCACATCACTGAATGATTCCTTGGCTGATTCAACAGAAACTGCAAATTGGGAATCGACGTGCTGAGAACTTGTTTCCCAGAATCAAAATTCTTCGCGTAGTAGCCTACAGTTTCCCCACTTACAGCTTAAGATTGGCTGAGGAAGAAGTGGTAGCTGAGGAAACAGTTCATTTGATTTATCAACTCTTTTGTAAGCCTTTAAAAACACTGTCTTTGTATTCGAAATGAGTGTGACAAAATTAGAAAATTTAGAACGAACCAGTTCTGCAATGCGATGGAATGCATGGACAAGACATGTGTGATGTAACATTTTAAGATATAAAAGTTGCAAAACCCTGGAAGCTTTGCACATATATTGTGCTGCATCCTTCACAAGAAGGAACAATTGTGTTTCACCCCATCGGGCCACAAAAGTCCCATTGCAACATTAAATAATTTAGCAATACATCGATGGTTGCATTTTGGTAGCACCCCACAAGTTAACAACAGAGGCTTACTCACTTCATTATCTTTCAACACGCCCACTATAACAATTCCAATATGTCTTCTCTGTGTCCGATATAACTTAACGTTGGGGTGGACGTAAATTAAATAAAAAAATGCCTTCTCTGTACATCAGTTGTTTCGTCAATTGAGAAGCAAATGGGATCATAAACACCAATTTCAAAACGAATAGAGCTTATTGTTTGCGTATATAACTCAGGAACATAGTTCTTTCTGATTGTAGATTCATCTGACTCAGTTTCATGTATGTATTTCTCAAGAAATTAACTTAGCATTGGAGTTTTTAATCTCCAGATAGGGATATCAGCACAAACCATAGCACGGCAAAGATCACTTGCAAACTCAGATTTCCCATATCCTGGGGGTGTCTCAGCCTGAGGTTTACTGAGTAACAACTGCTTTTGAGATGTGGTCTTCGAATCACGGGCCTGATGACGTAACGTGGATACATGTTGCAACGCTTGAATGTATAAAAACGTGTGGTTGCGTCTGTGTTGGCACACACGTGTTAATCTCTGTGTTCCACAGCAGCCCTGGCTGGTCTAGACTACGAAGAGAGATCAGACTGAGATGAGTGATGAAAATGGAGAAGTATGGACACATTTCATTTGGAACAGATATGTCATAGTGTTGCCCATACTAGTTTCTGTTCTGTATTGCTTTGGTCTAGCACTCCAGTATTTGACAATTAAATATAACCACAGCTCCCTTTTAGGCTCAGGAGCGAAGGAGAAAGGGTAAAAGGCTAAAAAAAGTAAATTGAGTGCTAAAATCAGGTACGGATTATATTCTAGATGCTCTCCGGCAGGAAAGTTCCACATCTTATTTTAGACAAGGATTGTCATAGGTGGTTCTCGTAACATAGGCTTTACATCAGTACCATTCCCTCTACTCGACAAGGGCCGTCTTAGAATACTTTAATAATGAATTGAGTAAAATATGGTTTGCTAACATATTAAAGATTTTCTGAGAGTATTGAGTAAAATATGTTTTGCTAACATATTAAAGATTTTCTGAGAGTATTGAGTAAAACATGTTTTGCTAACACATTGAAGATTTTCGGAGAGTATTGAGTAAAAATGTTTTGCTAACATATTGAAGATATTCTGAGAGCATTGAGTAAAACATGTTTCGCTAACATATTAAAGATTTTCTGAGAGTATTGAGTAAAATATGTTTTGCTAACATATTAAAGATTTTCTGAGTGTATTGAGTGAAATATGTTTTGCTAATATATTAAAGATTTTCACATATTAAAGATTTTCTGAGATTTATAATCGTAATGTTACAGGGGACTGGGTAACTCTCTGTCCGAGCTGCATCTGGACCACAACCAGTTGGAGAATCTTCCATCAGGAATATTCGCAGATCTGCCTTATCTCAGTCACCTACACTTGAGCAACAACCGCCTAACCGAGTTTGACGCTGTCACTTTATCACTTAATAAATACATGATGACAATTTACCTAGCGAATAACAGAATCCGCTTTACAACTCCTATCAACGGAATCAACTTCCTTATGAAGTTCGACATTTCAGGAAACTCCCAACTATTAAAATTACCCAGCGATGTGTTCAGCAGCATGACTAACCTGAAGGAACTAGATATCTCATATTGCTCACTGAAGGAGATCCCAGAGGATACTTTCAAGAATAACAAGGAACTCAAGAAGTTGAAACTTGGACACAATGATCTTAGGACGCTCAATGTTGAAATTTTCAGGGAACTGCCGGACTTACGTCAACTAGATCTGCAAGGGAATCCTTTGAAATGCGACTGTACACTCCGCGAGCTTCTCATGTGGACAAAGGAGAAACACATCGCCGCCAACAACGTGCAGTGTGGAGAAGTATTCCCCGAGAACTGGGAGATTACCGAGTACCTGGCATGTGATGGTAAGAAACACATTGACACTGGTGACAAAGGAATGATGCAATATAACTTTCTGGAAAACTTGCTGGCTACAATATTAGGCTGAATGTGTAATATTGTTTCAAATAATAAAGAACACTAACCATCATTGTCTGTAGTTATTCTGAACCAGTCCTTACATCTCGTAAACATATGACAAACCTTGCCTACAGCTGTTTACTTTCAGAACCTTTCAAAAACTGTCATCATTACCTTCCACATGAACATGTGTTGTACTTTACAATATCAACACTGTATGGTAATGAAAAACATACCCTTTTAAGAAAGCATGAAAAATTATTAATATCTTATTATTTACTTGAAAGTATAGTATCTTTGATAAGCGTGCCTATTGTTTATGAAAACTATACACCTCGAAAACAGTTTGGCACTTTACACAAAGTCGTGTTTTTTTGTTAAAACACTGCTCATCGGTTCATTTTCTTTTTCAGGGCTTCCACAGTTCCTGCTTCTCCAATACTTTCCTCACTTTGAAAATACCTTCACAGGTGTAGTACTTATTTCGATGTTAATTTAATGACATTCGTAACAATAGAGATCAACTTATGGCTTTAATATATTCAAAACCATTGTTTTTCATCAGTATCATAGTCTGTGACACTCTTGGGTTTACAGTGGTATGATCTGCTAAGAACTCAGTCACTGCCTTAGCATGACTGTTGATTCTCCAGTAATAGTGACCTGCTGATAGATACAAGGTGAGTATCTGAATTACATTTAACATACTACGCTCAGTCACCGTCCTTACTTTTTGAAATACAAAAGGATAATAACTCATCTAGTCCAATTATGAGCTGCTTTATTCATTTGAAGAGTATGCTGCTACAAGGGCACTTCATTTTCCATACCAGAATCCTTTTTATTCTTTTCTGAGTAAAGTTGTTTATCCGGAAATGTATACCACAGCTACGTCACCACATCACATCGCAATTAGGATTTCATTACGGAGGAGATTCGGTACGTAGGCCACCATGCTGGGCCCATTGTTCCTATGCCTCCAAGTGGGGCATCCCCGGGAGGAAGGATGAGGTGAGAGGAGACAGAGGGCGGCCGACCCACGGAGCCACGGCAGGACAGAGGGCAGGGTCCCTACAGTTTACTTGGATAGAGACTTCCCCCGACAGGCCAAGACAACGCACACGCTCCCCTACTGCGGGACGGCAACGAGCCCAGCAGCCGAGCCCCAAACGTCCCAGGCTGGCGGTCCGAGCCCCTAAGGTCCCTGGCTGGCCGTCCCGAAATGGTCCCAGGTGAGTAGCGCAGACCGGCAACCGACCTACCAGAGGAGCATATGATCATGTCATGCACCGCCGAGACTACCGCCGACACTTCTAACCTGAAAGAGACTACCAGATGAGAGATGATGTGAAATGATAATGGAGATGAAATGGAGGGAGAGAAAATTCGGGGGATGTAATTAACCTACCCAGCATTCGCCTAGCGGTCAGGGAAAACTCCCGAAAAACACATGGGAATCGAAGCCGGAACTCCCGAATGCGGGCCACAGACAAAACCATCCCGCTCGGTTTACGTCGTAATTGCTTTACTAAGAATTGGTTTCTGAAATACCTTTCCGTTGAATACCTGATAGTAGTAGAATCCTGCAAAGAGAGGCCGCTTTGAGCCATTCATTATTAGCTCCTTAATCTTTTCTTTGTGTATCATTATTGATAATAATGACATTAAGTTTTTCACAGTCTTATTTCACAAAAGTTTGGCACTAAATAAAAATAAAAAGTTCTTCAAATAATTTCGTATTCCCTCTGGTGGTAAGTTAGAAAGAAATTCAAGATAAACTATATAATGAGTAGTATTTTAAATTAGCAAAATTAACATTAAAGAGATAACGACCAAATAAGTTTCACATAAGTAGTATAGGAAGGAGGGTTTCGGCACAGTGTAGATACGATGCTGAATTCTCCTCTGTGTTAATATATGAGTGATGTAGAATACTCATTGATTTAGAAGTCTCCTATGTGAATATCGAGATGTAAAAGAAGGGGAGTGTTGGCGTAGTGCCGTTCTCCCCGTGCAGTGAGGTGGTTGAGTGATGATGATGATGATGATGATGATGATGATGATGATGATGATGATGATGATGATGATGATGATGATGATGGTGTGTGTGTTTATGTGTGTGTGTGATGTGTGATGGGTGGGTGGGTAACGGGGTTCCGGGGGTGTTTGAATTAAATGTGTTGATAATAATTCTTTTCGATGTCTGTGCTTAAACTCTCATGTACGAATATCGAGTCTAGGGTTCGATATGGCGTTCGGGGGATGTTTGAATTAAATGTGTTGATAATAATTCTTCGATGTCTGTGCTTAAACTATCATGTATGAATATCCAGTCTAGGGTTTGATATCTATTACGTTTAGTGTATGATATATGATGCAGTATCATTATTCTTTAGATAAAAGAATATCGAGAGAATGATTAGGTAAGTGTACTGGGAGAGATTTATAAAATAAATGTAATAAGACATTCTGGTAAGGGGTGTTCCCTATCCAGAATCCAACCTTGAGCTATGTATCTAAGAGCGATGTAAGGTTAAGAAAAGGTTAAATTCCATTCCCACATCGAGGTATGAGAAAATATAAATCTGTTCTACATTGAAGTATAAGAATGGAAATGTAAATCTATGTGAAAGGGTTTCATGACAAAAGAATGTTCCCTCTAAGCATGATAAAAGTGGAACATAGCAAATGCAAATAAAATAAAAGCACTAGCCATCTCTTTAAGAATGATAAAAAAATATTGAGAGAAAAGAATAAGAATGGAAATGTAAATCTGTGTGAAAGGGTTTCATGACAAAGGAACGCTCCCTCTAAGCACGATAATTTAAAAAGAATATTCCCTCTAAGCATGATAAAAGTGGAACATAACATCGAAAATAAAATAAAAGCACTAACCATCTATTTAAAAATAATTAAGATAACGAGAGAAAAGTATCTCATCTTTAAGTATATATGAGTAATACAAACAGGTCAATCAATATGATAATATATATATACGCAAGTAGGGATCTATAGTGCAGATATCCTAACTATCCAGGGCAAGATATCACCCTCCATATAAAAAAAATTGTCTAGAAAATCTCCCCTCAGTATTACGAATACTCCACTGAACTTCACCCCTCTCGGTATGCGGGTCAGAGGAAAAAAGAGTTAATCTCTCCAGACTGGTGACAGGGGTGGTCAAAACACTCTTATTGCTGTAGCGAAGTATAACTTTGTCAAATAACGCTAGGAACAAAAGAATATATTTTAAAATTAAACGATTGAATCTATATATTTGTATGAATGATGAAACAATACTATGAATGTGTTAGTATACCAAATGTAAAACAAATCAAATGTTCAGAAAAATATATTTTGTACAAGTATGTGTGTGTAAAGAAATGTGTAACTATATCCCCCTCCAAGATGTAGGGAACGAATCACAGTTAGTGTGCGCACGCAACATGGTGTTTAGGAAGGAGAGATACGGAGTGGGGGTGTAAAAATGATGGATCTATATAAAGTTTAAACTATGATAATAAAGTTACTAGTAATAAGTTTTAACTCATAACGTAGTCACTAGTGACAACCTTAAACTCATAGCGTAATATGTAGACAGTAACAGCTCTCCCGGAAGGAGGGGCGGAGCCTCTCTCAATAAATACCCCGGTACGGATGAGTGAGGAGGCAGTCGATTCCCTGGAAATATGGATCCTACAGGTAAGATAGAAAAGTTGTATATTGTATTTCTTTTTTTATCTCTGTTTACGAAGAGTGTTGAAGTAATACTGATTCGTTTGTGCTTATATGTTTGTTTCAGATCATGAGATGCTCCAGCTAAATCAACTAGCTGAAGGTGGAACACATCTTCCCACAAAGAAACTACGTGAATTAGATCAGTCCGTTCAATACATCATTCGATCCGTCAAAACCGTGAAGACCAGATATGGTGAACGGGTTGTCGTCGAAACATCAGAATTCCAAGTCTTCCTCCCGGAGAGATTCAAACACATGACCGCAGCGCAGAAAGATCTACTAAACCGTGGTGACTGCATACTCCAATACCATGGCGAGGAAACTCTAGAAGGTGGCTTCAAACGACATAAATTGTCTTTTTAAGCAGCCCGTAATGTCGTCAAAAGGTGAGCATAATCATTGAATAAAATTTCATTAAAAAGTGATAATGTAGTTACTTGCATGTAAATGTGAAATCGTACATGTTGTATTAGAACTTAAAGTGTTAATTATCGCACGTCATGTAGTATTAGTAATTGAGAGTGAACGTTTTAGGGTTAATTTTCATGTGTAATATTTACGTACATGTGAATATCGTAGTTCAGTTACGTTATTTCACATGCATGTTAGTTACGTTTTGTTTGTTACACGTAAAAGTAACGTTGTAGGTGAAAAAAACGTTAATTTATATGTGTAAAACGTACATGTGAATATCGTAGTTCAGTTACGTTATTTTACATGTATATGGTTTACGTTGTGTGTTTTATCATTTATGTAAGGGAGAGAGCATTACGTAAAACAGTTACATACTATCTGAATATTGTAGTTACCTGATGATAGCAATAGTTGAAATCTCTGTGTAAAATACATAATCATTATGTAAATATTTTCATATGTAAAAGTTACATGCATGTTACGTTCTGTGTAAAGTATAGAGTTTACGTAAAATTGAGATTCATGCATGTAAAAGTTATTAACATGTATGTTATTCCTGTTACCACCTTACATACATGTAAATCAATGTTCCCGTATGTAAAGTTAATCGAATGTTTTATTCGCTTTTTAGAAACGACGACAAGATGCTCCGATAGTGCCAATGGACATCCCTCGATTCAGCAAGATGAAACCCGTCCGGACGTGATCCATCCGGAACGATTACAATGTATTCACAGTGAGTCTGCCTTCAAAAACAGATTATGTACCTACGAAATTCACAACTGTGTTAATATACTTGACCCCGTCATATTCTTATCAGAATGCAAACCTTTAAGTTTAAATGAAATTGATAAGGGCTTAAACATGTATAAATCAGGTCTTAAGATAGGATCCTGTTTATCCTGTCAATATGTCATAATATCACAAGAGAGCGATAATATTCATACATTTAACTTTAACAGTAAACTTGAGGTGATATTGCAATCTACAGATAAATCTATATGGTATGAAGAGAAGATTGTACAACCTATACTAGATCATATGGATAATTTTGAATCGCGTACCAGTTCAAAAGCTTTATACAGTATTGAGAAATTAACAATATATGTGACACAATACGATTCATTGAATGCCGGGATGTATACTGAATTACCCGACTTTATAAAATCGAAGAGAGCTGTTATTAACATTCGTAATACCGATAATTATTGCTTTGCATACTGTCTGTTAGCATCCAAATACCCTGTAGAACGTAACAAGAATCGACCCACGTCCTATAAAAGATATGATTTTCTTAAAGAATTTAACTTTGAGAATATAACATTGCCCGTGTCATTGAAAGATGTAGAAAAATTCGAGAATCAAAATTCAAATATTTCATTAACGATATACGGTGTTGAAAATAAATCGATTATTCTCTTATATCAACCAAGAGAGATAAAATCACATCATGTTAATCTTTTAAAGTATAAAATACATTATTGTCTGATAACAGACTTATCACGTTTGCTAGGAAAGCAGCTATCTAAACATAATGGGCGAAAATGGTTATGTAACAATTGTAACTTGTATTTCACATCAGAATCACGTTTAAATAGTCATAAAAAGCGGTGTATGATGAATCAAATTATCAGAATGCCCGAGGCTGTTAAAACAGATCTCGTTGAATCTAACGCATATTCGAAATGTCTAAAAGTTCCATTCGTGGTTTATGCAGACATAGAATGTATCTTACGTAAGGTAGATTCGTGTCAAGATGCATCGAGCAAAATTTGGACACGTACCACCCATAAACATGAAGCGTATGCAATTGCATTACATTTGGTTTGTAGTTATAAAAATTTAACACGTTTCAAATCATTTGAAGGTCCATATGCAATTGAAAATTTTCTTAAAGAATTAACGTTCATTGCAAATCAGGTCATTAATATATATGCTAATAAAATTAAAATAAGTATGAGAGATGTGGATAAGCTAGAATATCAAAATGCAACACGATGTCACATATGCAAACGTGAATTTCTTAACTCGTGTATAAAGGTTAGTGATCATTGTCATTTGACTGGAAGTTACGTTGGCCCAGCCCATAAGCACTGCAATTTAAATAGGAAAATGCCAGGATTCATACCAATATTCTTTCATTGCATGTCAAAATACGATGCTCATTTCATAGTCAAAAAACTAGGTTACGATACGGAAACTATCAACTGTATTGCACAAACTTCTGAAAATTACTTATCCTTTAGCAAAAGATATACAAATTCGAATGGAATGAGTATATATCTAAGATTTCTGGATAGCTATCGTTTTTTGGATTCAAAACATAGTAACCTTTCGGATATGTTAGAACCAGATGATTTTCATTATACCAATAATACGTATACGAAGACTTTGCATAGACAACTGATGAAACGCAAAGGTGTCTTCCCGTACACGTATGTGGATTCTATAGAAAAATTATACGAGAATAGTCTACCATCCAAACATCATTTTGATCATGTAAGCGATGAGGATTATAGTCATGCTAGAACGGTATGGAATGAATTCAATGTTAAAAATCTGGGTGAATATATAAATATATATCTTAAGAGTGATACGTTAATATTAACGGATGTGTTTGAACGCTTCCGTGAATTAAGTATCGGTTTGTACGGACTCGACCCGTGTCAGTATTACACAGTTCCAGGATTAGCTTATGATGCAATGTTAAGAACGACTGGTGTACAGATTTCATTATTAACAGATAAGACTATGATAGATTTCTTCGAAAAAGGAATACGAGGTGGAATTTGCACTGTGTCCAAACGGTATGCAAAGGCGAATAACAGATACATGACTAGCTATGATAACACTCAACCAACTAATTATTTAATGTACGTAGACTGCAATTCTTTATATGCATACACAATGGGGAATAATAGCTTACCATTCACTGATATAAGGTGGCTAACTGATGCTGAAATTAAATCAATAGATTGTATGTCTATTACAAGTGATCCTGACGTGGGATATGTGTTGGAAGTAGACTTTAAATATCCACAGGAACTTCATGATATACAAAATGATTTGCCATTATGCCCTTTGAATGAAATCGCGCCAGGTGATAAGTATACAAAATTGCTAACAACATTGAATGATAAAAATAAATACGTATTACACTATCTCAATTTTCAACAGTGTGTTAAACTTGGTTGATTGCATCACGTATACATAGAGTAATAGGTTATATACAATCTAACTGGATAAATCCTTACATTGAACTCAACGCTCGTAAACATATTGAAGATAAAACGAAATTTGGCCAAAATCTATGGAAGTTAATGAATAATTGTGTTTATGGAAAATTTATAGAGAATGTAAAACGTTATAATTCATTTCATTTAGCTACCAGCTGGAAACGAGCGCGTAAATTGTTAGCTCGACAGACGTCTATAAGGTACGTGATTTTTTATGAAAATTTAATAGGTATAGAATTGGTCAGAGATGAAATATTGATGAATAAGCCAATATACATAGGACAAGCAATCCTGGATCTATCCAAACATAAAATGTATGATTTTTATTATGAAATTCCGAAGAAAAAATTGAAAGATGTAACTTTAATCTATACGGACACGGATGCTTTTCTCTTTGAATCTAGCTGCGATATATATGAATTTATTAAAACCAATATACATTTATTCGATACATCGAATTATCCAATGGATAATGTGTATGGTATTCCGTTAGCAAATAAGAAAATTTCAGGATTATTCAAGGATGAGCTAGCCGGTAGAGTGATGACTGAATATGTAGGATTGAAATCGAAATTATATTGTTATCGATATGATACTGAAGTGATTAAAAAATCAAAAGGTGTAACAAAAGATTCGATGAGATTCATAACCTTTGAACAATATCTCTCATGTATTACACATCCT
Source organism: Mantis religiosa (assembly GCA_030765055.1). Lineage (NCBI taxonomy): Eukaryota > Metazoa > Arthropoda > Insecta > Mantodea > Mantidae > Mantis > Mantis religiosa. The sequence goes on from CM060952.1 coordinate 88,721,749, forward strand.
GACACGATACATCGAAGCATGCAGACATGTTTCAGAAGTTATAAACATAATGTTCATACCATTGAATCTAATAAGATAGCTTTAAGTGGTATCGATACAAAACGATACATTCCCGATAATTCATTTTCAACATTAGCATGGGGACATTATGCTATAGAAAATTGTCAAGTGTAATTTTTTTTCTTTTCTCAATAAAGCATAGATTCAACTGAGTTAAAAGGTATTACTAGGCCATGATAATAACATATTACTGTATTTCAAAAAACAAAATAATTGAGTTTCAAGTATAATTGTAAAGTGTGTTACTAATTACATGATAATAACATATTTACTTCATTTGAAAAATAATGTTTTTTTTTGTGTTTACGTTAGGGGGAAGGAATATTTTTTCCTATTCATGTCGTTTTGAAATGTTAGATAGCAGGAATCAATGTGACCTTATTGGTCTCTACAATTAAATGTTAATTCAACTATAATCATGTATGATTTTTTATTAAAATATATTTACTAATTATATCAAAATGTTATTATCATGTTTCCGTTAAGGGGAGAGGGGTAATTTATATATAATCAATGTGAACTAGCATGTACATTATGTTAAAGGCTCTTATTTCAGATATACTCATGTATGATGTTTGTTTAACGTATATTACTAATTACATCAAATTGTTATTATCATGTTTACGTTAAGGGGAGGTGAATTTATATATACTCAATGTGAACTAGCATGCACGTTATGTTAAAATCTCTACAATTAAATGTTAATTCAACTATAATCATGTATGATTTTTTTTAAAAAGTATAAAAATGTTATTATCATGTTTAAGTTAAGGAGATGTGAATTTATATATAATCAGTGTGAACTAGCATGAACGTTATGTTACAGAAGATATCAGGAATCAATGTGAACAAAAAAAATAAAACGCAATATATCATTAAAATTATATTTCTTTATTGAGTTGTGTGTTTTTATTCATACAATGTCCACCTCATTAATCCATTCACGGGTAGGAAATCCTAACCATTTCACCAGAATCCTATCACCACGTCGTCTGATAATCCTTTCAACTAAATACGTGTCTGGATATTGAGTTTTCTGTAATTCATAACCGTAGAATGCTCCTTCAATCAGTTTACCCTCCAGATCCTCGATGAGATAAGTCAATGGATGTGTCCTTTGCACTGTACGTATCCTAAAGACTTCAACACTCCAATTTGGTAGATAACCTTTCTCCATAACACCTTATGCTTAGAAATCCTCATGTAGTCACCAACACGATGAACTCTAGATCTTCGCTTCTCGCGCAGACTTCTATCATATTTGTATACACTAAGGAGGAGAGAATTATCACGAACTTCTACAGGCTTCATACGAATCGTTCGATGGTAAGTATTATTGTATGTATGAATAATTCTAGGTAGTATGTTTATCCATTGATATGAGCCTTGAACAATAAATTCCTTATGCAAATTCATTTTGATCGTTCTTATTAAACGTTCCACTGCAGCAGCCTTAACGTGAGTGAATGTACTGTAATGATTAATATTATTACGATTCATTAGTTCGCGGAAATGTTTATTGTAAAACTCCCTTCCATTATCAGATTGAACATTCTTGGGAGACGATTCCATTTCATTCAATATCTCCTCCATAGCAGTCGAAACGTTAATACCACTTTTATCACGTAATGGTCGTGCATAAGCCATCTTGGAATAAAAATTGCATGCAAGAAGAATATACTTATAATTCCTATTGTCTCTTGCATAATTAGACATGTCCATAAGATCTATTTGTACTAAATAGTTCATTCGTTTGCTTATGATCTTACGACGCAAAAATCGTCTTCTAGCTGGTGCATGTAACTCGGTTGCAATGCGACGTTTTATCATGCTATAATTTTTGGTGTTTTAAGTTCTGTAATAATTTCTTCTATCTCGGGTGAGTGATTCAAATTACCTGCATCCCTCGACGCAACTAATAATCTTAATCTGTTTATTATTTCATTCGGATCGTTCCAGTAGACGTAATCTAATTTTCTCTGCGGTATATGTTCTTTCCAACGTAAACCAAATCCAGTTCGATTACTAACAAGGTCACGAATGATATGACGATACTTGAAACCACGATTTGCTCTTAAACGTCCATCTCTTGAATAGCCGTGTCTGTAAACTTGAGTATTCTGTAAGATTTGTGAATACACGTCTAAATCATCATCTGTGTACGATGTCTTGCGAGGTAAACGTTTAAATAATAACTCATATAAGCCTGCTGTGGGTTCATACGTTTCTGTCCCTATCTGAATACCATCAGATTTAAACACAACTGTCTTGTTACCCAATTTATACTCATTATCCTCGTAACGTATGCCGTAAGTATTGTCCATGTCACTCGAACTAGCAGTTCGAACCTTGTGTAGATACTTTGACACGAGATCAGATCCGTTAGCATCATCTGTAGTTTCGTCGTCGTCGTCGTCGTCTTGGTGTGCTTTCACTATTACTTTCAATGTTTCGGTTACAGGTTGAAGAACTTCAGACATGACTCGTTGCGTTTCGAATTTCATTCCTTTGAGAGAACGTAACTTTTCTCTTATTGCCCTACTGTGACGGGCAATGGATTCCTTAAGTCTTATAGCTTCAGCATCCATATCGAAATGAATTTATAATTAATCAGCTACTGCTAATTTATATGAAACTATCAGTTCTATACTTAATATATGACCATCTTTAGCACGTCCGGCTGGCTCTGTAAACGAAAGAATATCGCCAGTTTCAACTTTTACAGGATATCTTTCAACTAATCTTCCGTTTATTGCAAACAATGTATCATCTACAGCATCCGGATGTACCGATGATACAATAGAACACGAGAGTACACTTCAATTTCCAGGAACCTTATAGTATTCGAGTCCCGATGTTAACGTATACCTTAAAGAGGGACCTCGAAACGGACGTGTTTGCAATGAAATTATGAGTTGTGCTTTCAATTTTTGTAAAATAGTGTTTACAACATTTCTCATTCGTGTTTTCATAGTATGAATATCATTATTTATAGTGATTAGTTCATTATCAAGTTCCGTTTGTCGTGCGGTTAATTCTTTCAATTCTTTTTCTACAGCTGTGGTAATAGTCTCGTTAGCGGAGGTGATTGTTCTAGTTAACTGACCTTGTAATTCATTCTGTTTCCGTGTAATAGTATCGGCAATGTTTGTTATTGCCTCAGTTAAACCCGTTTGCAATTCATTGTGTTTCTGTATAAAGAAATGATTAACATAACTCATGGTGACTGCATCACTATCATCTATCGGATCGGCTAAATCCTTCAATCTCTTCATTCGAAATGATAGAGTTTCATTAGAGTCGTGAATTGGAATCCTGTCATCTACGTATTTTTTATTAGGAACGTCGTGTTCGTGAAGGGGTTCCAACAGCGTTTTCATTCTTATACCATCTATAATGACATTATTTTCGGAATCACGTTTAAATGCATATTTACTTAAGTACTCCATTAAATTGTTGTATTGGATGTCGAGCGATTTTTGTATGTGAACCCTAAGCATAGCTTCAAACTCGCCCATACGCTGATACGAGGTCTGCTCGCTGAAGATCTGCATTCGATTCTCGACGTCAGCCGTATGCGTATCCACATAACGTTTAGTCGATGCATCGTCACCTTCTTCAGGGTCGTGAATATTGCACAATCGCTTTCCCTTGAATCGATAGTTTCCCGATCCATCTATAGTTATGATATATCGATTGAACACACCCCTAGAGGGTATGATTCTTCGGGATCCGAATCTGTCGATACTCATTGCTTAAGTGATAGATTATTCTATTTATTCATTCTGATAAAGCGATCAAAACAGTGACGGTAGCGTCCTTCGTTCAGTGGATATTCTGGTACTATAACAACAAAGGATCGTTCATCACTCTCCCATATATGTTTACACATATCCTTAAATTCATCATAGGACATATCGGTATTTACATAATCTTCGTATATATGTTTTAAATTGAGATTATCCTGTCTAAAGAATTCAATCATATTTGCATTATCTCTAGTTAAATGTTTAGGTACTTTAGCATATGATTGTGCTAAATATATAGCATCGACATTACGATGTCTACCCATACTGTAATATGAAGCTATCTTACCCTGTTTTTCATTTATCACATCATCAAATACGAATATCGAATTTTCTCTAGCATCCGACGTTTGAATCACTTTTTCACCATCATCGAACGTAAATACACCTATATCGGGTATAGTTTTCAGTAACCTGAGTAAATATCGATATTTAGGTTGTTGCAACGATTTCGAGTATATGTAGAGGTTTTCGAATCTCAGACCATTCTCGTGAATAAGCAGGTTGAGTAAAACGTTCGTTTTTCCAGCATTTGAACTGCCCAGTATGAGCGCTATAACGTTACTCTGAAACAACGTACCGTGTCGTCCTTTGCGAATGTCATCCTCGAAATCTAACACCTGTATGGGTAGTGTACACTTTTGCTTTACTATCTCCATATCGCGACTAATACTTATAAAGCATAAGTTTTGTCTTTTATTTCGTTCGTGATAAGGGCGTCCATGCACAATCTATGTATTTACTGGATTTAGCCAATCGTCATAGGAATCGTATACTTATAAAGCGCACGTTTTGCCTTTTTTATTTCATAGTGAGACATGCGCTCTACACGTGCACGCAAAGGTTCGGGAATTCTTAATTCCTTGATTAATTCATTACCATTTGAGGTACATTTACCGGGTTATCGTTTCTGCGGTCCCGGAACGAAACTACATAAACGCTTGCAGAGCGGTGACTTACCCGTGAAAGGGTTAGATTCAGCGTGTCTCGATCACGATCGGGCTGACGCAGAGAGTACTGATTCAGAATCTCGTCGTCTAGCCGATAAGGTGTTGGTAGAGAAAGCTTGGAGACGTGTAAAGTCTGCCGACGCTTCTTTGGGCGAACGACTTGCAGCTCGACCTGTGACTACACTTATGAAGGGTAAATTGGCAGCGGGCGCTGTTATGCGTAAACGTCGCAACAAGAGAGGTGGTTTCTTACCTTTGCTACCAGTTTTAGCAGCTCTAGGTGCAGCAGGTGGTCTAGCTGGAGATGCTGCTCAGATTGCTACGGCTGTCAATAAGAAACGTTCGGATGCACAACAACTTGCGGAATTAACACGTCACAACGAGCGTATGGAATCTTTGGCTCAGGGCAAAGGTCTTCGCCGTAAGAGACGTCGTAAGGGTAGAGGATTGCATCTTCGATCAAAAAAACTCGGGGCGAGGCCTATATTTATCCCGGAAAAAGCCCTGAGTGCTACCGAGATCGATTCGTATGCACGACGTCTACACATTCCACATTTTAGAGGTGTCTACATGATCGATAAACTGTCTCCACGTCCTCGATACTATGAGAGAATAGTAGTGAATCTGGATACATCAAATAATCCTGGTACACATTGGGTTGCTGTACGTAAGGATGGTGACGTTGCCTACTACTTTGACAGTTTCGGCGATCTGAGACCTCCGGAAGAGATAGAAACATACCTTTCGGGTGTCAAGCTCCTATATAATACGACGAAATTTTAAGAATTCGATTCTGTGATTTGCGGTCACTTGTGCGTTCAGTTTCTCCTCGATGAGTTACACGATCACCGTGAGTGGTAGTGATACCAGCTTCTCTACATTTCTAAATCCACCATTACATCTGGATCCTAACGGACATTACGAGATAGCTCTATTGAATTTTGAGACTTTTTACTCGATTCCGAATGTGGACGAGAGTAATAATCTATTCCATTACGTTCGTGATGGAAAAGTCGAACGTATAGTAATTCCACCGGGTACTTATGAATTGGATGATATCGCCAGATTGATCAAGGATGCTCTCGACATCGGTGACGACTTTATTCTACGTGGTAATAATAACACCATGAAATCAGAAATTCAATCTCCCTATATTATCGACTTCAGTCGTGAGAGATCTATTGCTCCTCTTCTCGGTTTCACCTCTAAACAGAGGGTACCGGCGAACGTGCTGACCGAGTCTAATGATTTGGTTAACATATTCAAGGTCAGCATCATACGTATCGAGTGTAGTCTTGCAACGGGATCTTTCATCAATGGTAAAAGTGGTCATTCTCTGTATGAATTTTTCCCATCGGTACCTCCAGGTTATCATATCTCGCAGGAACCATCAAGTCCTATATATTTACCAATCATCGATACGAATCTCATTGATCATCTCGACATTAGAGTGGTAGACCAGAACGGCGATAAGTTAGATTTCAGGAACGAAACCATCACTGTACGATTGCACATAGGTCGTAATGGGTATAAGTTTTAAGAGACGATGCTATATTAAAAACATCTCTCGAGATTGAACTCTACTCGGTCATCGACCCGCAAGCTAATCACATCGTCTAATCGAAAATTTCTCGCTAACTTAGGCTTCAAGGTTCTATGATGGATGTGTTGGACGTGACCGGGATTCCGACCTTTGATGATAAGATCAGTAAGGAGGAAGAACACGTATTCCTACCGTACAATACGTCAGCTCTCGATGTGAACGATGAAATTAGAATTCCATGTCAAGCTGAAGATTTGTACACGCTTCCTAGTAGAAGTTATCTCTACATTGAGGGGACTCTCACTAAACCCGACGGCACCGTCGCCACATCGAAATTGGGTAACAGTGCTATGGCATTCCTATTCGATGAGATTCGTCTGGATATGAATGGAACGACTATTGATAGAACTAGGAATCCGGGCATTTCATCAACGATGCGTAACTATGCCGCACTGAATGAACTGGAATCGAATCGTTTACTAAATGCTGGATGGATCTATCCAGGAGGTGTGGTAGACATCGTGAATACATCGAATGGTATCTTCAATGCTATCGTTCCTCTTTCGATGTTGCTGGGTTTCGCCGACGATCACAAGGAGGTCATACTTAATAGCAAGTTTGAACTTATTCTCATTAGATCTAAGGATTCTAATAATTGTATCATTGGAAACGATCCTACAACCATACAACCAACTAGACTCGAATGGAGGATGCCTGTACTTCGACTTTCAGATTCTGAACGAGTTGATAAACTTAAACACGTCAAATCGGATAAACCTCTACACGTCGCATTTCGAACCTTGGATCTTCACACTCAACCTGCTGTACCTCAAACTAAAGCGTTCACATGGAACATTGCAACCACGACTAAACTTGAAAAACCACGTTTCGTCATAGTCGGTGCACAAGTGGATAGATTGAATCATCTCGCTAAGGATGCTTCTCTATTTGATAATTGTAATATCACCAATCTGAAATTTTATCCCGACAGTGAATCCTACCCCTATCACGATATGAATTTGGATTTCGCCAATTCGAAATTTGCATCTCTGTATGATCAATATTCCAAATTTCAATCATCCTACTATGGAAAGGAGAATTACCCTCTTTTGAAAAGGAACGACTTTCTGAAATATGCACCGCTATTCGTCATCGATTGCTCTCATCAACCTGAGGATACTGTGACGGGGGCAGTGAACGTCAGATTGGAAGTTCAAGCGTCGTCAAATTTTCCTGCACAAACTTCATTATTCTGTTTAATTATTCATGATAAATTATTCACTTATAAACCATTAACTCATGTTGTACAATCTATCATATAGGTGTAATAAATAAAACATTACAAATTCAAATTATCTTTTTATTGACTTTAACATACATCTCCAATATCCTCTTCCTTGCACTCCTGCTTTTTGCCTCATATGAACATAATGATATATGAATATCATACAATTGATATAAATTTCTTTCAATATATGGAATTAGTCTTTTAAGTCCATTGAATGTAGTACTATTCAGATTTATACTGCCCACATTTAAACATGTATTCACAAAGGTTATTTCTTTCATCTTATTCATGCATAAGATTATATTAGATGCATATATTATATTTTCACTGTACTGTGCACATGGACGCTTACCATCTTTCAGATACGTATCCAAAAGACACAAATTTGACATTATTACCTCCCAATCCTCTTTTGTAATATACACAAGCGTATCGTCATGTGTGACTTTAATGTAAAGTGATGGGAGTCCATTGTATAGTCCTATGTTCACACGAAAGTCAATGCTGATGGAGATGTCGTTATCGTTCATGCACACACTATTTACCATCACTCGCAACTTCTTCCTCTACTTCTGCGAAGGGTGTGAAGGGTTCGAACATCATTATGATGAAACTGTCTTGATCGAACGTCTTCTTGACTTTGACGATTCTCGGTTTGCAGTTCGTCTTCTTCTTTTTCTTGTCTCCTTTCTTACTGGATCTGCGGACATACACGAACTATGTCTCAACATCGTGAATATTTAATACACTTGTTAACGTAAAACTCTTATTATTTTATACTCACTTTTCTATGACTTCCTCCTCGGGTTTCGATGTACCGATATCCTTAAACGGATGAACACTTTACGGACCGCACACATCTTCACCTTGATCCTGTTCGGACTGGCATGCCACATCTTCACTTTGGGCTTTACTGAAATAAACATATTTATCATTAGTTATCTAACACATAACAACACTTTCACGTTAACACTCAATTATAATTCTACTTACCCGAGATACACTTTACAATTCTTTCCGCATTGAGCATAAGATGTGATCGAATCATGATGGGAAGGATTCTTGCAAATCACTTGATGCATCTTCCCATCACACGTTTCATCGTGATGCTCAACCCAATGCTTTTGCAAATCTTCGAAATTGCGTAGATTCTCCCAGAATCTGGTATCACTTTCAATGATAGGAGTTGTTGTTCCACTCATCTTGACGTTGCGCTGTGAAGTGAGAATGCATTCGTACCCGAGTGAGCAGATGGGTGATGAAACGTGATCATACCTGTCTCCCCCCTCCCCATCCTCTCGTCGATTGTACTTAACGTATAGAGGGTTTGTGTGAAGTGAGGCCGCTTTCGTTCCCGAGCTGGCGGGACAGGATGCAACCTGTTAAATCGAATTTACTATATTACCGTTTTATCACGTTCCCCCCCTTCCACCCTCTCGTCGCTTGTACTGGAGGAGGACTAGTGTTTATCCTCTCGAACATGAATGGGTATCGAACCGAGGACTCTATGTTCATATATATGAATCCTCCCGAGAACTCAATATTCATAGATGAATATTTATACGCTCACACATATACACATATGCACAAATCTTGAGGAATGACAACACGTCATCACCCTTATATTTCAATGTGGAACAGATATATATTTTCTCATACCTCGATGTGGGAATGGAATTTAGCCTTTTCTTAACCTTACATCGCTCTTAGATACATAGCTCAAGGTTGGATTCTGGATAGGGAACACCCCTTACCAGAATGTCTTACAACATTTATTTCATAAATCTCTCCCAGTACACCTACCTAATCATTCTCTCGATATTCTTTTATCTAAAGAATAACAACTGCATCATATATCATACACTAAACGTAATAGATATCAAACCCTAGACTCTATATTCATACATGAGAGTTTAAGCACAGACATCGAAGAATTATTATCAACACATTTAATTCAAACACCCCCGGAACCCCGTTACCCACCCAGCCATCACACATCACACACACACACACACACACACACACGCCATCATCATCATCATCATCATCATCATCATCATCATCATCATCATCATTCCTGAACCACCTCACTGCACAGGGGAGAACGGCACTACGCCAACACTCCCCTTCTTTTACAGCTCGATATTCACATAGGAGACTTCTATATCAATGAGTATTCTACATCACTCATATATTAACACAGAGGACAATTCAGCATCATATCTACACTGTGCCGAAACTCTCCTTCCTATACTACTCACATGCTTTACGTGAAAATGGCATTTAAATTGCAGAACAGTAAAACTACAATTTTATTCCGACTAGGGCAATCTTTCAGGTTATGTTTGGTAGTAATGTTAAAATAAACTATTTTTGCATCTTTCGCAAATACTGTGTATTTTCTCTTTATTTCACCCGAAAGCTGTACGAGACTCCCTGGCTTAGAAATGAAAGCAATTGTAGAAAACGAGCCTGTGTGTTCCTTCATTTGTCTGTATATGAATGGTATAACATTTTTCAAGCGTATGACAAGATTTTTAAAAAGTATCTTCCTCCCAAATTATCCTATACATCCAATATTTAAAAAAATGTGATTTTCAAAAACGGTTCTAATGATTTTGATTAAAGTACCATGAGTATGTTGAAGATATTTTTAATAAAAATGAAATGTTTATTTGAAGTCTTCTTCAATCTGAATAACCTTTGTGTAATGGTAAACTTAAAACATAAATAATATATTCAACACCAAAAGTTATGTGGTTAAGGCATACAAATTATATCAAATGTTTTTGCAGAGCTAACCTTTGCTGTGAAATTCCATGTTATTTATTTGAATCTTCGAACACTTATGATTTCCTATTTGAGAAAAGTTTAACTTCTTATAAATGTTTATGTCATTTATAATGATTAAACAAAACTATAAGGTTTCGAAAGAACAATTGAATCAAGAAGGTTGAGAAGAGAAGGTCATGTGTAACACAAGGGGAGGCGTTATTTACAAATAACTATTAATATCTAACATTTAGGATAAATATAAACCTTACGTACCTACCTGTAGAGAATACGAGTATCATTGTAAAGCATTGTTACTAATACAGTAATACTCTTAAGCTGATAGATATCCCCAGGGTCATATTCTCCAAAGATCTACAGTGGCCTCTACTCGAGGTTAAAAGGTTAACGTTATCCTTAATCGCCTCATTTTGGAATATTTTTGGCAGATACCACAATAATGTTCTACATGTAAACATGATAAAGCTATGGAATTTTTTTCAGTTAATCAGATTTTAGCACTAAGTATGTTAATATTTTACATAACGTGATTGCTGACCTTATAAATGAAAGTTGCAATTAAACATTTGATGTATAAACATATGAATTCAGTAACATAGGTATGAAGAACGTCGAGCAAGACCGCCTGAAGAGTACACTGAAATAAAAGTTTTCAATTGTCCTATAAAGCTTTTTCACTTTCTATAGCACATACCTAGTATTACGTTATATCCAAAATTTGAGACAGACATTTCACGAGAAGTGCATTCGAACTCAATGCACTTATGATTTAGTAGGATAAAGACCGTTTGTTTGCCTCAAATTCACGTTGGCGGTGATAGATACGGTAACGTCCTAATAGAGACTACTGTTTAATGTTTTAATGGTTTAGTAGTAAGTAATTTACAATAGTTTGACTTCACAAGCGTCACTGTTTATTCTAGTAAAATTTTCTCTGGCACTTTCTTTAATTTTGTTCGCATCAATACTCGCTGTATGAACATGGATGTCGTAACCTCACTCGGTAACCACCGCTACTTAATGTCGCAGCAAAGCACTCACGGTGACCAAGCCCCTTGTACAGTCGCTAGGCTCTTCTAGAGAGGCGATGATTGCTGTTTATTTTGGGTGATCAGCTACGAATTACTCCCTTCCCACAAGGTACAAGTCCAGCACAAAATAACCTACTTCTATTAACATCAAAAGTTCTGGGGCGGTATTGCTCTTGGAGCAATGGAAAATAGAGAGGCACGTGACCATACGATCCCGAGCAAGAGGGTAACCAGAGAAAGTTTAACCGAGGAGAACGTTTTTCACGAGTTATAGAAGCTCCTTCAATCAACATCGTCTCTCAATTGTTTCAGGTTTTCAGCCTTCATTTGTAAATTTTCCAACTGGCATTAAGTTCTTTGGACGAAGTCCTTTTGTGATAGGCGATTAAGTGTTGAGTAGTGGAAGAAGATGTAATGCCAGAGGTTCTACTCCCATTAGTCCTGGACTCGTAGGGCCAAGGACCCGGGCCCCCTTCGACCAGGGAGTTACCGAGCTGTCCCGAAAGGGCGCCCGGCGCCTCCATGGGGCTTTCCATAGAGCAAGACCTAGAGACTAACAAGCCCCCCGCATCTGGTCCTATGGACTCAAGACGGGCTGGAAGTGGATACGCCACTTACGCGTGCCAACCCCAAAGGGGAAGGCTACCGATATGACCTCAGTAGGGCCACCTGGTGATCTAACACACCTTCTACTAGCTATGCGGGCTAGTACGCGGGAATATTAATGGCCTCCCTCAACCCCGTCCGGAGACGTACCCGATCACCCAGGTGTATAGGGAACCACTGCCCCCTCGAGTCCAACCCAATCCGAACAACTTCCTATCAGCGGGGGCTCGAATGTTCGGCCCAAGGTTCCTCTAGTAACGTCAGAGGTACCACGAGTGCTAAGGGTTCGCAGCGCCCGCACCACGGCAGCTGAAGGGGTCGGATCCCCTCCCTACGGGGAGTGGAAAAGGAAAACATCTCAACTTGAAATTTGTGCTTTGCCTGCTATACATTTTATTTTTCTGTTGATAGGAAAACAGAAATTTAAAGGCTGGCCCCATAGCTCAGCTGGTAGAGCACCTGCCTTTCGTGCTAGGGGTCTCGGTTCGATTCCTGGCGGTGGGGGTGGGGATTTTTCTCTGACCAAGATAATTCCTCATTTTCCCCAGAGTCTGGAAGCATAAATGAGAGTGCGAGTGTGTGCGTTATATGATGATTAAAACCCAACTAATACGACTTAACACCTTCGATATGTCTCCAAAGGAGAACGGCTGCCTATGTGACTACTGCAGTTAAAGACAAGGTATAAATGGAACAACAACAAAAATAACATACATATAAAACATATGAAGCTCTAATCTGGGACATTTTAGTGAAATAATAAACAGAAATTTTATATCCTCACAATTCATATTTGATTATTAAATAAATGGGTTCCAGTATTTGCATGGGTATAATGATAAAGTTATAAAAATGTAACCTAAAAGCGCTTATCTCTCTAACCGGCCAGTCGGCGATTGTTAATGATAATTGAGGTCCATTACTCCTTCAAAATATAAACACTCTCAAACTAACTGAACATCTAACAAGTGTTTGTCATACATAACGCAGTAACTGGAAGTTCCCATTTCAAATACAGAAGTCTGGATTGTTTTTCTACCACGTGTACGAGAGTATTGCGTTCCCCCTAAACATTTGGTACTGAGATTTCACCGTAAGTATACGTTTTGGTACATCTTGAAATTAAAAAATAGTGTTTTTGGAAAATGGCTGGTAGATATGTTTGTGTGTGTGACACAAAGACTTCCAAAGAAATTTCCCCACTCCAGACTACACTTTATATGGAGCATTTTTAAAAAAGATTGATTTTCTGAAAAACAACCCATGGTTTTGATTAAAATACCATATAGATAGTAATTTAAGGAAAAACGACATCTATATCCTGAATTTTCTGGAATTAGTCTGTAGAATCCTCGTCATTTTTATGAGTCCTGCGTAACTTGGAAACCGTAAGAGATACACAAAATCTAACTATGAAAAAAAACACAGATGTTAAAGCACACAATTTGAGTCAAATAATGTTTCCTAAAGCGTTTATCATTTGCGAGTAAATTAGTTTAAATGTTGCAGTTCTTATGCTTTCTTCAAACCGGAAGTCATCTGCGTTTTTATGCCTCCCATGCAAACAGAATAGAAGGTCAAAGTCGTCACACAGTATGACGGTAAAACTCGCTGGGTGCAATTGTTGTCCATGAAGGTAAAAGTCATGTTTAATCGTGGCTGTATTATTCAGATTAAGATGTCCAGGATTTTAGGATGGGCAATGAGCTCTATCTCCAGAGATGTATATTGCAGGTAATTATTGATGTTGTTTAAATCTCTGTTAATTATAATTGGTTACACTCCGAATGAATGAATGAATGTGTAGTGTTTAACGCCCGCTTTTACTACATACGACACCGCAGGCGGTGACAATGATGATACATGAGATGAAGATGGAGCATCGGTGGAATGAGATGGCGGGGGAAACCGGAGGTCCCGGAGAAAACCCGCCCCAGCGCCGTGTTGTCCACCACAAATCTCACTTTGCGGTCACCTGGGATCTAACCCGGGCCGCCTTAGTGAGAGCCAAGCGGTCTAACCACTGAGCCACGGCGCGGCCTTTTACACTCCGACATCCATTTTTCGGATTTAACCATTATATTAGTTATAGTTTGTTGATTAGGTTACATAATGCGAATCATGAACGCCCCTGATCACCTGTTCCATAGTTGTAAGAGAGGAAAATGTGGATCATTGCAATAAGTGGGAAAGAGTAGGGCTGGCATGGACGAGGACAGGGACACTCTCTGAAGGGGCTAAGGGGGGAGATAAAAGAGGTGTGTGACACATCTGGGGTGAAGAGAGCATGGAGCATTATCTGATAGAGTGCAAGAAAATAGCGGAGTGGAGAAATAAGGCATGAGAGAAAAAATGGGATGAAATGCACAAAAATAAAATAATAGCCATGAGATTGTTTACAAGAAAAGGGGAGAAGAATAATAAGATTTTGGGAGAGTTCTTGAAAAAGATGAAAGAGAAATGGAGTAGGAGAAAAAAGAGCAGAAGAGAACAGAGAAGAGAAGAGAGAAGCAAGGGAGAGAGTGAGGATGAAGTAGAGGGAGGGCATCTCAAGGTGAGCCAAAGGCCAGGGAGCCAGGCAACCAGGGGGCCAAGAAAATAATGAACGGCTAGACTATGATTTGTACTAAGTGTAAGGGAAGCAATAGAAAATGTTGTGAGATATTGTACATTATGTAAATGAGAATTAAGGTACATTCAAATCAGTTGTAACTATTATCGTGCCCAGCAAATGGTCTTGAAGGAAATGTAAAACATAAATGAGGTCTGTACGCAAGATTTCAACGAGTTACATGCCTGCCCCTTCTATCACATTAGCTGTCAATTTAGCGCTTAAACTGTGAGCAATATTAAACTCGGATAAAAACTTTAAAATATAAATTATAATCTTCTAGTAATGGACAAAAGTTTATTTTCTAATCATGATTACACAAAAATCCTGTCTCTTCCAGATAAATATAATGCGAGCTATAGATACATATTTTTATTTTTTTAAATTTCAAATAGTTGTAATCACTCGTTGTTCTTTTTTTCTGATCCATTTATTCCCTGCCTTTAACTCCAGTGGTCATATCGGCGACCGTTCTCCTTTGGAAGGTGTTAACTCGTATTCGTTGGGTTTTAATCATTAGATCACGCACACATGCGCACTCTCATTCATACTTCAAGACTGGGGAAGACGAGGAGTTATCTTGGTCGGAGAAAAATCCCCACTCTTACAGCCGGGATGTGAACCCGGGATCCCTAGCACGGCAGGCAGGTACTCTACCGCCTGAGCTATATGGCCAGCCATCACTAATTGTATCAAAACAGATAAATCTGGAAAACCCCGCCACACAACGCTCATCTGAAGTAAAAACATATAGGATCCACAAAAGGTATTTCGTTGCATATGAGAGCCCCTAGTGGTTTACCGTGAAAAATAAGAGTAATTTGGAGGATTTAATGTATTTTTCCTACGACGTTACGACGTTCTTTAAGCAGAAGAAGGACTTTTAAAACTTTTAACAACTTCATCCACACATGAATACCAGATTATCGACGCTGAAGAAATGTGCAGTAAACTATTCATCAGTGTGCGACATGTGACCTCGAAAAAGTTGACCAATGAAGTTTTGAAAAAAATATCTCAAGGTTCCAATTGTCAACTGGAACTCTTCTCGTTAAATATGAATAATTAAGACCTCCATAAAGCATTATAGCTTTAATATTCCTTTTGCAAATTAATAATTTTGTCTGTAAAAACACTTACAACTTTAATAGACGAGAGAGTGATATCACTCAAGATGATCTTGAGGTTATGCAACACATCTGTATTCCCTTTCCCTCAAGTTGGAATTCCAAAGCTTTTTACTGTAATAATTACAAGAAAGGTAACTTAACACTAAAGTAATATTTTGTAGGTACGGGAAAAGAGGAAGAGACACCATAGGGTTAACTGTAATACAATTTCTTTGGACAGAGAATGTTGAAAAATTCCCTGGAAGAAAAGTGTAAAATAAGATAAAAAACATCATTAAAAAATGTATATATGAATTTTAAATGAGGACACCAACAACTGTGTACAAAAATAGCACTATCTCTTTCAAAAGAGAACAAAGCAGCTCTATTAAAGCTTATATTTAATAAGAATTTGAAATGTTCTATAGTATATACATTACTTTCAGCACAAGTATACAAAAGTATATACAGAGAAAAACCTGAAATTTGTGATTGATTCATGACATAATAATGCATCAATGCAGTGCAAATGTCACTTTAACACATCACATCATTTTTCTAAATCTATTTATTCCAATTGTTTTGTGATATATGAAGTGCTGATTATATGGCTTTAATGTCAATTATAATCAAGGTCATCCTTAAAACATGTAACCCTGTATTCACTGAAGTGTTAAGTGACTCACAAGTTTTAGGCTTAGACACTTTCATATATATATATATATATATATATATATATATATATATATATGTGTGTGTGTGTGTGCGCGTGCGTGCGTTCGTGCGTGCGTGCGCGCGCGCGTGTGTGTGTGTGTGTGTGTTAACAAGGAAGATGGTTAACAGCCTTTTAATATGAAGCTTCACTAATTTGAGATTATGCTACACACTGTCTTAGGTTCTAGCTGCAGCTGACATTTTACATATTTCTAAAATAAGTGAAACATTTGAATTAAAATTAAAAATTCACTTAATTATATGATGATTATGATGATTATCATACAATGACATTCGAATGATTTATTGCAATGCACAATTACACTTGAAACATGTTAAAGCTTTTACAACACCAAAGCCAGTACCATCAGTTACACAGATACATCATTTTGTGTAGTATATAGAATACTATTAGTGATTATTGCATTAAACAAGATAGAACAAGCTGAGATTTTGGAATTTCAGGTCATAATTTTTTACTTGCTGTTAAAAGCTGGGACATCCTTTATCACTGTCGAAGATATACAATGATGACTAAGGTAGACTACTTAAAAATTTGTCTATTTACAAATTATACACATTGGCTAATTATCATTTGGCAGATCAAGTTTACATAATTTTCAGGCAGGAGTCCCTCAATTCTGTGCCAAATCACAGCCATAGGTTTGATATTTCTGAAAGCTCACATACTCTAGCTGGATTAACACGACGAAGCAAGTAATACACAAAGTACACACGGTGAATCACAATCTCAAAAATAGATTCTGCTCTCTGAAACAAAATTGACAAAAGAAGTTAGATATGTGAGGTTAGATTATAATCAGTGATACATTTTGACAGTCTTGTATACTACAATTACCATCTTTACAACAAACTTTGCAATGTGAGATCAAATAATAGGTGAGCAATTTATTTGCCAAAGCATCAAGTATGATGATGCAACTACTCTGTAATAAAAATAGCTATACTTTCCATGTCTAAAACTATTACATATGCAGATTATAGTTCACTTGTATTGCCAATGTACTGACATAGGCTTACTTCACATTTTATTATGTTTAATTTCTTCGAGCTAGGTGTACTATGGGACACTCCAACAAAACCAAACAACCATAGCGTAAAAAATCTTAAAAAACACGAAAGCCAGTATGGAAGTATGATTATAATTAAGATGTATAAATTTAACAGCTAAACCTATGTGTAGGAGTTTAATTTGCAAATTTTTGCATTTCATCACTTAATTTGTATTATAAAACCAGTAATCAGCGCTAAAATGTGTTTTGCTTACAGCTTAAGATTAAAAAATAACGATACAGGCGGAATTCTAAATATCATTACTGCTTAATTATTCCTGTTCTGAAATGTATCTTTCCTTTCTGGATTTCTTGGGAAACGAATAAGTTTTGTTTCCTCATTTCTCCCTGTAACAGGGCAGCCAAGCACAGCACACTTCATTTTAAAAAGATACTTGCAGCCATATTCAGAGATGAATACGCCATATTGTTTCAAATACTTAAAAGCAGCCAGTACATCTCCAGTGTAACCAACATATACACAGAACAGACTGCTAATAAAACACCTAATTTCGGAATTTCGATCTGTATTGGGTGAATTTTAGGAATTTAGGAACACTTCAGTCACTCTTTATTTATTCATTGGGTATTTTAATATTTTTCAATATATTTGCCCAGGACAAGAAGGGAAGCTAGAGGAATGTGCAACGTAATCACTTTTGTTGTCTCCTCGGGGTTATGTTCGCCTTCCGAGTATGACAAGGATGGAAGGCTCGTTTAAGATGCATGTGTTGTCACATGTCACATGTGTGTTGTCACCTTGCCAGCAAAACTTACATTTTTACATCTATCTGGAATTTGTGCATTTTTCCAACTCTTCACAGAGAACACAAATATTGGACAAAACAATACAAAAAAGGTTGCTTGAACTATCTCTAATGGAATTTTCATTCTCGCGGTGTATACTTACTGTATGAAAACAGAGCGGTACTTATTGCGGCTATCGACAAATTATGTATAAACATACCAAATCGAAGACCACCATCTCTCAAGATTCTTCCTAACCTTATCTTAGCAATAAAGAAACGTTTCTCTTCTGACTGACCTTCTTTTCTTTATTTCATACCCTTGGTAAAGTTACTTTTGGTCAAACTTCTAGATCTTGATCTTCTAGTTCTGGAACATCTGCTTCTGCGACCAGCAGCACCAACAAATCTCACAGCACTCTTCTTTTAAGGCTCTGATCATCATGTGTCTCTCTGTATCGTTCATGTTTAACAGGAGATCGTCTGTGGTGGAACTGGTAATAATTTTTGCTAAATTTTCTACAGCGTTTAACATATCCTTCTTCTCCTGAATGTTTTCACTTTTAACATTTCGCTGGAAGAAGCTTCTCCTCTACTTATTTTACGGCTTCTCATTTTTAATATTTGCGTTCCAGTATTGATATATCTTTCGTCAATCACAAGGAGAATTCTGATGTTATTGATGTTTGGTTAGCTGCTATCTGAATGGATATGGTTGTTCAAACAATATTTCAATTAAACAATTGCTAGGGAACACAAATCATGTGAAAAACTAACGAACAAAATGAAATATGTTTCATCCAAAAACCTTTCTCTTCTTATCTGCAAACTGTTCTTACAAAAGTATATCCCTCTATAAAGTTTAATTGAGATGAACATTTACAACATTGTGTTATTACTTATCTTGTTGTAGGTGACGGGAAATGTGGCAATACGTAGGCTTTGAGCAGTAGGTAGTCACATCTTTTAAGAAGACCTCCCTGCGCTTGAAATGCCAAACTCTTTGCATGGCCAAGGGATAAAAAGGAAATCAAATATTCCCATTTAAGAAAAATATATACTATTTCAAAATAGAAAGTGATATTTTACGGAGTGAGTGCAATTTGACGATGTTTAAAAGGTGTTTTAATAAATAAACCATAAATAGAATCAACAACTTTGGAAAATAGAAATACCACCATAGAAATTTAATTATTTTGATTGTGGCAAGCTCACGAAACAAAAAAATTACTTATAACCATGTGTTCATTTAAGTAGGCCGTCTGCAGTACATCAATCCTTTATCAAAACACAGCTCGGCGGTCGTTGAAGGCCAAAGCGGCCTTTGATTATTCCGTACACGGGCATTGTCCCTCAGTGACATATTCCTAAAAAACAGTGGGTAAATGGTGGCACTTAAATTTGGTATATATATATTAGTCAGTGCTTCGAAGACCAAAGTTAAACAATGTCCGTCTCTAAAGCGTACGCGGTAGCGTGTCTGCCGCAGGTTTAAGGGATCCCGAGTTCGAATGTCGGCCAGTTTGTTACATGGATAAGGTTTCTTTCTTTAAGCTTCAGTTTCTAGCTTTTGTTAACGTTATTGTCCATATCTGGTTCAGTTTTGGAACTTCTTCTCTACGGTTCATGTTATTTTATGTTTGTATACTTCAATGGCTTCACGGTATAAACGAGAATGATAGTGAGAGTTGAAGTCAAACTGAATGATAAGCTCTCCCTTTTCAAGAATAAAATGCTCTGTTAATGGCAACTTCTCTGTTTGGCCCAAGCGACAATTTCTTGTATGTTCATTAACGCGAGCTCTTATGTTTCTCTGCGTGGCTCCAACGCCCTTATTCGCGGTCTCGGCGAATACGACATAGACCCCGAGGAACGATACAAACATCCTAGGCTCCTCCTCCATCAAACCTAAACGCATCCCCTGTCTATTCTTAATTCCGCATCATAAACACATAAAAACAAAAGTAATAAAACATACAAAATAAAAATAAAAATGAAAGGAAAACTCCCTACAAAAATGCCACCATTTATCACAGTTTTAATAGCACAACCCCCATTGAACTAGTGAAGGACTTAGTCCTGGAATGGTTTCTGTCGGAAGGCCCCGTCATTACTTGGCGGTAACCCATTCCAACGACACTTAGAGCCTGTATTATGATCTCCGTTTAAGATGTCAGTTAAGGGTTAACTTGGAGTTTCACGCAGATGTCGGTATTACGATCTTCGCTTAAGGGCTAACTGAGAGTTATTTCTGGAGGTAAAGTAACCCTCACCTCGAGTAGCGGTTAGTGAGATAACTTGGGAGTTTTCCTTCGCACACAAGAAGGAAAATTGCGTACCTCCAGGCCAGATTGAATGTTGACTGCGATTCGGAGGATGAAATGTTGGATCAGTATTTACTTAATAGAAGAAGAGCTAAAAGAATTAGAATGCGAAAAGATAATTTCATATATATATTTGTGACATTTTGAAAATGAAGAAAAACCACTTGAGTATTAGGTAACTTGACGTAATAGGTTATGGAATGATAATTTCTAGTGTCCCATGGTGTCAGTGACTTTTTGCAAGCAATGTAATATTTTATGTGACCATATTGCAACATGTTTTAACGAACATAAGTGCAATAAATAAAGCATGTTAACCTATACCGGAAAGTACACGAAATACTGTATGTGTAGGTAAGTAGGTAGAAATGTTCAGAAACATGCTGAAGTAGTAAACATTCGATTTTTCTAATAAGGGTGCACTGCTTAATTTGCACTTTGTTAAAGCATTACCGGAGGAAAGTAACAAGTTGTAAAGCAAACACCGAATAAAATTTTTTTTTACGTTATGCAATTTGTATCGATGTCCAAACCGTTATTGCAAACGCTGTTCATATATGTAATGTAGCTAATTACATGTAAAATATCATAATGGTTTTGCCCTACAATCTGCCTAAATGAATACCGTTTGCTAATTATATTCCGATTTATGCAGTGTTACACTGTCTCAATGCAAGTTGAAGTATTACTTATGATTCTTGCCGTACCTACTATAGATTGTGCAAATGCAGTACATCATTATATTTGCTGCGATTTGCACACGTAAAGAAATGTTAAAACTGCCCATGTTGTATCCTGTGGTATTGAAATGAAGCCATTTTTTTTGTTCAATTACGTTTTCAAATCAAGGATACAATGCTGTGACGTGAAATGTGACGTTTGATTATGAAAGACCAAGAAAAAATATAGGTTTGCTACAACCTGTTTCCTTAAAAGAAAGCCATAGTTATTTCTTCATAACTATCCAAATATATTATGTTTAAAAAAATCAGTTACCAAGTTACTGGTCCCAGAATGCATATTTTATTACCTTGCTTTTATTCATGGATTACTTATAATTCATGGACCTTCCCTCTTTGCATATACCCTTGTGAACTAATAACTTATATAAGAAGAGCTGATTTACTCATGAGGATAAGCTACTAACCAATTTATTTTAGCCAAATTATATTTGTGCAATACTACTATCAGAATTAATAACAGTTATGTAGCCTAATTTTAAAAAAAACTTTTGACTGGATATCTCTTGGTGTTCATAAATTAACAAGGCATTCCATATATTCTCCATATGTCCCACCTAATCTATAACACTGACCTAACGCAACCTATATAACCTATAACACTAACCTAACGCTATGAAAAATAATCTAACGATATGGAAAAATATAAACTGTAAACGAACTATGCTAGACCTTATTACGAATGAACTATTAATGAAAATATCACGAAAATATACAGAAAACAGCAAATAAAAAGTTTAAACAAAACGCCAGATGACAATACATGTGTTTGGTTTTCCCGCTAATTCACATTCTAAACACAAGATAGCGTTGCAAACAAGGTAAATTCCTAGTGGAAAATATTACCAACCGTTCACATTTCACCATAATGCATAGGGTAACAGACCTACTGGTAAATCGAGTTCGTAATACGAGGAACTGAACCTAACCAATGGTTACGGTTAGCTGAAAGGTAGTAACCGAGATCGCAATACATGCCCTTACTGTGCCTGCAAAAAAAAAAAAAAAAAAAAAAAAAAAAACGCAATCGCTGTTGAGACTTCCGCCAGGGCTCCCATCACACTGCCACTGAGAATATCTGCCGCAGCCGCAGACGAAACGTCGGGGAGAATGAAGGAGGAGCCCAGTAGACCATGGCCTACAAGCCCGGTTAACCGTTTATCTAATCCAAAGCTTCTTTCTTTTGATCAACAAACAACCCATGGCGCAACAGCCGTAGTGAGCCAAGGTCTACAAACTCGACTGTCGACCCCACACCCATTTACGCAGGGTAGACCTTGGCGGTCATCAAACCAATAGGGGAGCAGATGTGGTCAGCATCACGCATCCCCGCCGGAATGTGGTTTTCTAGACCAGAGTTCGCTATCTATCGTAGCTCCTCAATGTCCTCACGATGCTTATATGCGGGATCTAAAATTCGCAGCCCTCAGGAGTGGTATCATTCTCGGACGCATTCCGTGGCACTTCCTTTAGATCACTTGACTGTTTTCTTCTTATAGCGGGTTTGCCTTGGTTTTGACAACAGAGCAGATAGCGATGTTTTGCTCTCTCTATCTGACGATAGATGCTATATATAACAACATATACTCCAATTCCTTCTTCTTCTCCTTCTTCTCCGTCTTCTTCTTTTCTTTCTCTATTTATCTTCATCTGAGATTTTCAAGTGGACGCCTGAGGTCGCATATATGATGGGTAGCAAACAAACTCTGGACCAGAGGTATAACCAGGGGGGTCAAAATGGTTGAAAGGGAATGTGACGAAAGAGTATTTAACAGAATGAATGAAAGAGGAAACCAAAGAATCCAGAGAGAACCCGCTCATTGCCGCATTATCAACCATAAATCATACTGTGGTCCACTAACATTGAGCCCGAGCCACCTTGGTGAGGGACGAGCCAATTTAATTATTTGAGCTCAGTGACAACTATCCTCAAGTTTCGCAGGTAGGCTCCCGTAATTGTCGTGTATTTTGTAGATGTGAAATTTAATGTGATAGGGAAATGCTAACTTAAAATATCGGTGCCCAATTACCAATTTATCTGCCATTTGCGCCTTGTACACAATATGATGGTGGAATGTTAGTCTTGGTCAATTGTTGCCCCAGGTAACATCCTCGCTTTCTAGGCCTTGCAAGTGAGAGATGCCTGGATGTACTGTAGACCCAAAACAAGAAGGCAAGCTAGAGGAATGTGTAGCGTAATCACTTTTGCTGTCCCAACGGAGTTAAAGCTCACCTTCCCAGTATGACAAGGATGGAAGTTTCGTTTTAAAGTACACAAGTGTTGTCACATAGTTAACACATACGTAATACCACAGATGAATACCAGATTATCAACTCAATGGTGGAGATTGAAGTCACATAGGGCGCTCCTCCAGAGCCTTTCACACCCGGCAGTTATTGCAACCAAGGGCATTCGGTCGGTAATGTAATGAGCTTCTATTGCGACGAGCTATGCTGCATTCTCTTGCCCCTACCCTTCCCCTCTCGTGTTCAGAGACATAGACTCCACTCACATGTCGCACACAGATGATTAGTTTACGCACATTTCATAATACGCGTCAAATACGCTGAGGAAATGTGCGGAGAATTGTTTATCAATGGGCGAGATGAGAAAAATTATTTTTGTAACACTTATTAATTTAAAAAATAATGCATATTGCAATAATTCAATAATAATGCATCAATGCAGTGCAAATGTCACTTTAACACGTCACATCAATTTCTAAACGTATTTATTCCAATTGTTTTGTGATATATGAGGTGCTGATTATATGGTTTTAATGTCAATATAATCAAGGTCATCCTTACAGCATGTAACCCTATATTCACTGGTGTTAAGTGAGTCACAAGTTATAGGCTTAGACAATTTCATGTGTATATATATACATATAAATTAAAAAGAAAGATGGTTAACAACCTATTAATTTTTATGAAGCTTCACTAACTTGAGATCATGCCACACCTATCTTAGGTCCTAGCTGCAGCTGACATTTTACATATTTCAAAAGTAATTAGAACACTTAATATGAAAATAAAAATGTATATAATGACATGATGATGATTATGATAATAATGACCACAGAATGACATTCGAATGATTTATTGCAATACACAATCACACTTGAAACATGTTAAACCTTTTACAACACCAAAGACAGTACCATCAGTTACACCGATACATCATTTTGTGTAGTAAATAGATTATTACATAGTGATTAAACAAGATAGAACAAACTGAGATTTTGGGATTTGAGGTAATAATTTTTTACTTGCTATTAAAAGCAATTACATTCACAAATCTCGAAGATATACAATGATGACTAGGACAAACTATTTACAAATTTGACAATTTACAAATTATACACATTGGCTAATTAGCATTAGGCAGATCAAGTTTACATAATTTTCAAGCAGGAGTCCCTCAGTTCTGTGCCATATCACAGACATAGGTTTGATATTTCTGAAAGTTCACATACCCCAGCTGCTCTCTGAAACAAAAGTGACAAAAGAGGTTAGATATGTGAGGTTAGATTATAATCAGTGATGCATCTTGACAGTCTTGTATGCCACAATTACCATCTTTGCAACAAAGTTTGCAATGTGAGGTCACAATACTAGGTGAGCAAGTTATTTGCCAAAGCAACAAATATAATGATGCATTTACTCTGTAATAAAAATAGCTATACTTTCCATGTCTGAAACGACTACATATGCAGATTATAGTTCCCTTATATTGCCAATGTACTGACATAGGCTTACTTCACATATTATTATGTTTAATTTCTACGAGCTAGGTGTACTTTGGGGCACTCCAACAGAACCAAACAGCCGTAGCGTAACAAATCTTAAAAAACAAGAGAACTAGTATGAAAATATATTCATTTGCTAATTTTTGCATTGTATCACTTTATTTGAATTATAAATAGACTAACCAGCGCAAAAATGTGTTTTGCTTAATCTTACGATCCACCTGGCAAAATAACGATTCAAGCGGAGTTCTAAATATTATTACTGCTTAATTATTCATGCTCTGAAATGTATTTTTCCCTTCTGGATTTCTTGGGAAACGACAAAGTTTTGTTTCCTCATTTCTCCCTGTAACAGGGCAGCCAAGCACAGCACACTTCATTTTAAAAAGATACTTGCAGCCATATTCACAGATGAATAGCCCATATTATTTTTTCGAATTCTCAAAGCCAGCCACTACGTCATCAGAGTAACCAACATATACACAGAACAGAGTGCTAATAAAACACATAATTTACGAATTTCGATCTGTATTGGGTGAATTTTAGGAATTTAGGAACACTTCAGTCACTCTTTATTTATTTATTCATTCATTGGGTATTTTAGTATTTTCCAATATGCTTGCCCAGGACAAGAAGGCAAGCTAGAGGAATGTGCAACGTAATCACTTTTGTTGTCTCCTCGGGGTTATGTTCGCCTTCCGAGTATGACAAGGATGGAAGGCTCGTTTAAGATGCATGTGTTGTCACATGTGTGTTGTCACATATGCATAATACCTATCGCTGCAACAAACATTAGATCTGGCAGCATGGGTGACTCATATGCACTCTCATTCATTCATTTTCTGGTAAACAGATCCGCTACCGCAGCACATGAACAGTTCAAGCTCCTCTACCCTAAATTCCCCTCTAGCCTACTTGTCGTGGGCATACGTTACTACTACTGCTACTACTACCACTACTACTACTACTACTACTACTACTACTGCTGCTACTACTACCACTACTACTACTACCACTATTACTACTTCCACTACTACTAACACTACCACCACTACTATTACTACCACTACTACTACGACTACTACTACTACTACTACTACTACTACTACTACTACTACTACTACCACTACTACTACTTCCACTACTACTACCACTGCTATTACTACTACCACTACTACTACTACCACTACTACCACTACATCTAATACTACTACTACTACCACTATAACTACTACCACTACCACTACTACTACTATAACTACTACCACTACCACTACTACTACCACTACTACTACCACTACTATTACTACTACCACTACTACTACTACTACTACCACTACTACTACCACTATAACTACTACCACTACCACTACTACCACTATAACTACTACCACTACCACTACTACTACCACTACTACTACTACCACTACTGCTACCACTATAACTACAACTACCACTACTACCACTACTACTGCTACTACTACCACTACTACTACCACTACTACTACTACTGCTACTACTACCACTACTACTACCACCACTACTACTACCACTACTACTACTGCTACTACTACCACTACTACTACTGCTACTACTACCACTACTACTACTACCACTATTACTACTACCACTACTACTACCACTACCACCACTACTATTACTACCACTACTACTACGACTACTACTACTACCACTACTACTACTTCCACTACTACTACCACTGCTATTACTACTACCACTACTACTACTACCACTACTACCACTACATCTACTACTACTACCACTATAATTACTACCACTACCACTTCTACTACCACTACTACTACTATAACTACTACCACTACCACTACTACTACCACTACTACTACCACTACTATTACTACTACCACTACTACTACTACCACTACTACTACTACCACTATAACTACTACCACTACCACTACTACCACTATAACTACTACCACTACCACTACTACTACCACTACTACTACCACTACTACTACCACTATAACTACTACTACCACTACTACCACTACTACTGCTACTACTACCACTACTACTACCACTACTACTACTGCTACTACTACCACTACTACTACCACCACTACTACTACCACTACTACTACTGCTGCTACTACTACTACTACCACTACTACTGCTACTACTACCACTACTACTACCACTACTACCACTACTATTACTACTACCACTACTACTACTACCACTACTACTACTACCACTACTACTACCACTACATCTACTACTATCACTACTACTACTACCACTACTACCACTACTATTACTACTACCACTACTACTATCACTACTACCACTACTACTACCACTATTACTACTACCACTACTACCATTACTACTACCACTACTACTACTACTACCACCACTACTACCACCACTACTACTCCTACTAGGAAGCTATTATGTTACCTCAAGCTTAGAATCTAGTCTGATTTTCGGGAGAATTGTATGGCAGACATACAAAGTTTCATTGGTTAGATCACTTTGTTCCTCTCTACCTTTATCAGGTGATTTGTTTTCGACTTCTACTTCAATTCATCTCTAGCATATTGAATCCATTTCTCCAAATATGTAATTTTATATTTAGCCTTGGCTGCTTGTAAACGTTACTCTGCATTTGACCAAAAATAATTAAAACATGCAACATAATTATACGAAAAATCGCTATCCAGAAGAGAAATGTTGCTTTACTCATAATATAAGGGTAGAAGGAAGCTTCAGAGATGGTGGCCTATGATTTGATATGTTTAATATTTTGCTATTTTTTCCATAACCACAGTAAGTACCGCTCTGATTTCATACAACGTGTTTACACTGAGAGATAAGAAATTCCATTATTTTGAGATGATCAACCTATTTGTATTGTTTAAATAAATAGTTGTGATCTATGTGATGAGTTGGAAAAATGCACAAATTCCAGATAGATGTGAAATAAAATATGGGTTTGTCTGTTTATTGGGAATGCCTTGGCCATTACATGGTTCATTTGATGAGCATAAAAGGGAATATAATTTACATATTGATATTTGACATGTACTATTTTCTGCACCCTACTGTATAGGAATATACCACGGTAGGATTAATCTGTAGATTAATAGAGCAAGGCTTTTGGCTGAGACATATCTTACTGTTTTTTCTTAAGTTTCCAAAAGTGTTTGTTTTCCCTATCATTTTTAATTGAAATACATGTTGAACAATGATCCATTTTGATAGCAACTAACTAAACATCAATAGCATCAGAATTCCCAATTTTGAGTGACGAACGACATCCAATAGTAGAATACAAATTTTAAAAATGGAAAGCCGCAAGATAAGAAAAAGAGAAACTTATTACGAAGAAAATGCTAAAAGCGAATACATTCAGGCAAACGAGGATATGTTAAACGCTACACAAAATTTAGCGAAAATTATTACCAGCTGCAGCACAGGCGACCGCCTGTTAAATGTTACCATACAGAGGGAATGATGGTGATCACCTAAAAGCTGCAAGTGTCGTGAAATATGAAAACGTTTTTACTGGGTTTAACTACTCTAAAGTAAAAGCATTGATCAGGGAATGGTTAATGGCAAATATCAATATGCAAATTGCATTCCCTTTTACGTTCATCAAATGAACCTTGTAGTGGCCAAGGTATTCCCAATAAACAGCAAAACTTACATTTTTACATCTATCAGGAATTTGTACATTTTTCCAACTCTTCACAGAGAACACAAATATTGGACAAAACAATACAAAAAGGTTACTTGAACTATCTCTAATGGAATTTTCATTCTCGCGGTGTAAACTTATTGTATGAAAACAGAGCGGTAGTTATTGTGGCTATCGACAAATTATATATAAACATACCAAATCGAAGGCCACCATCTCTCAAGCTTCTTCCTAACCTTATCTTCGCAATAAAGAAACGTTTCTCTTCTGACTGACTTTCTTTTCTTTATATCATTCCCCTGGCGAAGTAACTTTTGGTCAAACTTCTAGATCTTGATCTTCTAGTTCTGGAACATCTGCTTCTGCGACCAGCAGCACCAACAAATCTCACAGCACTCTTCTTTTAAGGCTCTGATCATCATGTGTCTCTCTGTATCGTTCATGTTTAACAGGAGATCGTCTGTGGTGGAACTGGTAATAATTTTTGCTAAATTTTCTACAGCGTTTAACATATCCTTCTTCTCCTGAATGTTTTCACTTTTAACATTTCGCTGGAAGAAGCTTCTCCTCTACTTATTTTACGGCTTCTCATTTTTAATATTTGCGTTCCAGTATTGATATATCTTTCGTCAATCACAAGGAGAATTCTGATGTTATTGATGTTTGGTTAGCTGCTATCTGAATGGATATGGTTGTTCAAACAATATTTCAATTAAACAATTGCTAGGGAACACAAATCATGTGAAAAACTGACGAACAAAATGAAATATGTTTCATCCAAAAACCTTTCTCTTCTTATCTGCAAACTGTTCTTACAAAAGTATATCCCTCTATAAAGTTTAATTGAGATGAACATTTACAACATTGTGTTATTACTTATCTTGTTGTAGGTGACGGGAAATGTGGCAATACGTAGGCTTTGAGCAGTAGGTAATCACATATTTTAAGAAGACCTCCTTACGCTTGAAATGCCAAACTCTTTGCATGGCCAAGGGATAAAAAGCAAATCAAATATTCCCATTTAAGAAAAATATATACTATTTCAAAATAGAAAGTAATATTTTAAAATAGAAAGTAATATTTTATGGAGTGAGTGCAATTTGACGAAGTTTAAAAGGTGTTTTAATAAATAAACCGTAAATAGAATCAACAAATTTGGGAAAATAGAACCATACCACCATAGAAATTTAATTATTTGGATTGTGGCAAGCTCACGAAACAAAAAAATTACTAATAACCATGTGTTCATTTAAGTAGGCCGTCTGCAGTACATCAATCCTTTATCAAAACACAGCTCGGCGGTCGTTGAAGGCCAAGCGGCCGTTGATTATTCCGTACACGGGCAT
>CM060952.1:88761922-88969422 GCA_030765055.1 Mantis religiosa
CTATCAAGGTGGGCTTCCATTGTCCTTTTGCAATAGAATATTTCGGTTAACTAATGCTGGGTATTTCCGGATCAAAATTTGATGAAAACTTTCCAGTTGTTGAGAATAAAGATCTGCCTCAATCGTCCGCTCATTTGGAAAAAACTCACATTCAATCACACATTCAAAATTCCACCAGATACACAAAATTACTTTTAGGGCCGAAATGATTTTTTTAACGATGACTTTGGCAGGTTGGCAGGGATCAGGCCACTGTTTCGAGGCATCAGGGTTTCAGTAATGTACCCATTTTTCATTACAAGTGACACTTCTGCTGACAAATGTATCATCCATTGGATTACGGATAAGCTGATGATAGATATCCACCCTGCGTTCAGCATGTTGAGGTGTCAGTTCATGAGGTACAGATCTACATATTCTGTACGATTTTCCAAGTGCCTTAATGTGGCAATGTATGGTATCTTTTGATGCATCAAGTTCTTCTAGAAGCCTGCGGGTATTATTTTGCAGATGTTGCAGCAAAACTTGAGGAGTATGCTCAGTATTCCACACTTAAGTCTTACAGAACGTGGTAAAGCATTAGTGTTTTGGTATCCATTGTTGAAACGTTGGAACCATCGTTATGTCACACGCTCACTAACGAAACCTTCTACTTCTAGTTTATATATTCTTCGAGCTGTGGCAAGATCTTGCTTCCATTGGTATTCTAGAATTGCTCTAATTTCAAGCTTTGTTATCTCCATTTTGGGATTTTTTTATCAGCAACTGAAGAATGATACATGCTTGCAATGTGCGCATCACTAGCCATGCCATCCTATGAATGGCGTTGCGAAAGGAACTCAATAAATTTTCCAAAATACCAAAATAAAAAAACCGACATTACTTTTGAGACCACCTAGTATACAACAATTTTTCGTATGCATTATATCAGTATAATTACATTATTTTAATATGAAAATATATATCTAGAAGCTAAAATGTATTTCTTGTACTGATATTGAGTGAGTAATGTTTACAGAGGTCTCAACGAATTGTTATCTTTGGACCTTAGAGGTAACCACATACAGAAACTGGAAATTGGTTCCTTTAGTGATCTCTCTAACTTGGAGTATATCGACCTCCGAGACAACGAGATCAAAAACCTGGAAGATGGTGTCTTCCAGAATCTGGTGCGAGTTACCCTTCTTGATCTTACCAATAACGACATAGCCTCAGTTGGACCAGAGCTATTCAAAGGCAAGTTATGTATTAGGATAATCGTGTGTTTAGCATATTGTCTGGGGCTTTCAGTGACGTTACTTCCAGACGGATGCTTATTCAAATATTTGTTGCAGACATGACAGCACTGCGGCAGATCCACTTGGACCACAACGAGCTGCGCATTGTGTCACCGAATGCGTTCGACAACTTGGACCAACTTATGCAGCTCGACCTCACCGAGAACTGGATAAAGGGTCTGGAACCTGGCACGTTTAAGGACCTCGACAAACTTACCTCTTTGGAATTAGACCACAATAGCCTACCGGTACTAAAGAAGGGAGCATTTGAAGGCCTGTCTCAGCTCTCCCATCTTACCATTAGCCACAGCGAAATAACCACAATAGAACCAGGAGCATTTGCTGGTTTGGGCAAAAAGACTGGAGGTGATGGAGTTAGAATTAACCTGGAGCACAACAGCATACATGCCATACCTTCACAAGCCTTCAAAGGCGCGAAGAACGTTCGCTTCCTCAACCTGGGCAACAACAACATCACAGAGATTGCCCCAGAAGCGTTCAAGGTGAGGTTAATAATCGTGCTATGTAAAGAGACTGTTCTTATTTTGCCTATACATAGGTTCTTACAATGTTGACAAGTAGGACTGCTAATGGACTTTAAACACACGGGTACCAAATTAGATGTTTTAGGATCTAAGCGCTAAGTGCTGCTTTGGATTCCCGTTCTATTTTCCTGACCCCGAGAGAAAAGAAATAACTATAAACAATTTCGCTTTGAGATAAGCATAAGAATTTAAAAATTAAAATCAATTAAAGAAATATTTGTGAAATGATTAACGGTACAAGAATTGATTTGGTAAAAATTGCGCTCATTTTTGTGTCGTGAATTTATATTCTCCTAGTGAGATTTACTAGAGATTTTGAACTGAATGCTTCCACCTCGAACTATCCTTAAACTTAAAATATTTTGTTATTTTTTATTACCTTTAAAACGGATCTAAATATTTTTTATTACACTACCACATTCTTTTGATAATCGCATGGCAATATTGCTATCAATTACTATTAAACTGTTGCTTTCATATTATTTATTAATAAACGCCTGTATGTTTTCCATAGGTATACTGCACATGGACTGTACTGTTATCACTCGCCTATGTAAACAACTGCAGGTAGGTATAGCGTGACCATGAGAACCACCACACTGCCAAAGAAAACTAAACAGTCTTTTTATACAGAAACTTGACAACGTGTCTGCGTAAACTTGCAAGGCAATGCCTCAATTGCCTGCAAAGTACTGCGTTACACTATTTTCGAGGTTTGCATATTAAATGGTCGTGCTGTACATCTGACGTCATCCATACTCTGTGTCAAGCTAACTTGTATCGCATGCAAGCGGACATATCTCCGGCCTTTATTTATTAAATACGTGTCTTGTATTTTCCGGAAATAAGGTACACTTCCTTCTTAAAGACTTCTGCATAACTGGTACACTTTAAGAGTTAGACAAAATCTTACTGCACAAATTTATGTCAAATAATATTTGTTATGTTAACCATTTCAAAGATATCCTTTTTTATTTGCTTGCATTTTCAAATACTTTGTACTTTTCAACTGCAAATAACTGTTATGGCAGATTCAAAATGTAATGGTGGCTGAACGTTGACCACTAGTAGCGAAGCGTGACGTATCCATATAACAAAGGGCAGGGAGAAGCTATACCTATGCAGTAACAAGACGAAATGAAAACAGTTTATAGGGTATTACTGTAGTTTTGAAGTAAACATAAACAAGCATTTGATTGGACGTTGTGTTAACCAGCACCACCTGCCAAGCGCCATTAAATTTTGTGTCTGCCATCGTTGTCCTCTTCTTCTTCTCTCTTGTAATCATGTAATGAATATGTAATTTCAAGGTGGTGATAAACAGGATTTAGAGTATTTGACTATTAGTTTACTGTATTTGAAATAAGAGTATGTAAGTGTCCAATGCAGATGTAACTACATCAACAGGAAGCAGGTAGTAAAATAAGTCTTTATATGAATAATTTGTAAAAGAGTAAGCAGAGAAACGTAAATGCTTTGCTTGTACAGCTGAGTTTCAAAATCTGGGTTTTTGAAGTAACGTGTCTTCAGAGAGAGCAGAAGGTTAGCTAGCACTTTCTGTACACTGCAAATGAAACAATAGCACCATCGACTGTGGCTAGCTATAGGAAGTAACAAGCAATTTAATAAATTAAAGAAAACAAAAATAATGATATATAAATTACTTTATTATACTTATACATAATCACCTTCGTTATTTTTACACTTGTTATATCTGTACTTCCCATGTTGTAGTACAAAATATTTGGACACAGTGAACGAGAAATGATTGAAAAAGAAATGTGTACCTTGGCTGATTCTTTATGGTTCAACTGAACCTTCAAATCATCTGTGAGGAGCATTGCACAACCGGGTTGAGTATTTGCTCATCCATTGTAAAATATCTAGCAACGTTTTCTCATACTTCTTTCGTAAATTATTATCTCCGCAATCTTCCTTAAAGTAGTAGCAAATTTTCGCAGGTTTCATCTTCCGAGCATTCAAAAGTCGGCAGTACTTCATACCAAGCAGTTACTTTAAAACACTCACAGAATGCACAAAATGAATTTGTTTGGACTGGCGTTCACTTAACAGAGAGGAGAGATATCGTGGACAATAACATAAACAAAGCGCGAATTCACAAACGATCGTTACTTCCTGGTCCCTACTTACAATGTAAGCTCTAAAAACTGCGTTTACCATTTGTTCTCCTCTATAGATCCTTCCTATTATTTCAGATCACACTCAATTTATTCAAGAAATAATTATACATGAAATAATTAACCGATTTCGCAATTAATTGCCCCATTCTGACTGTTCTAGGGACTGAAAACATTGGAGTATCTCATCCTGAGCGGAAATCAATTCTCCAATCTACGAGTCAATGCTTTGAATGGATTGGTGGGCCTTAAGGCCCTTAATCTCGTCAACTGCGGAATTACTCATCTGGATGACGGCGTCTTCTCCCAATTAGAGAATCTCCAGAAACTATCTTTGGATAACAATAAGTTTACTGTACTGACATCCGGTGTGTTCTCGGGTCTAAAATCGCTCCAAGGGATGTCTCTCTATGGCAATGTTATCGAGGAGATAGCACCTGGTACTTTTAAGGACCTCGTTAGCTTCAGAAGCAGCTTGGATCTTTCCCGTAACAATCTGAAGGTCCTTCACCCGGGAAACTTCGAGGGCCTCATTAAAATAAGTATCCTCCTCCTCGACGACAATTCTATTACAGAGATCAAAGCCGGGGTCTTTCGCGGTATGAGCATTCTGGAGCACATTCTCCTGGAAAATAATAAGATTGAAGTTCTGCATGAAGGCGCTTTCGAAGGTAAGGTTGATGTGTATAATAATAGAATAGATATAAGTATGAAAGAAATGATGGGTTTCTTTCCAAAAAAATATTGACTACGGAAGTAATTTGTTCTTTGATCGTCCAAACTCTTGTTAGACTATTTGGCATTTTGGATCTTTCTAAGGTATCACAAAAAATTCTGAATAACACTTGAGTAATGTGATGTCGACATTTCTTAGTTCACCATATTATTTCACTGAGGTGTTCTAGTTAAATTTTCGTCACATTTTTTCGTGCCATGGCCTAAAATGACACTTACGTGAAGAAGTCTCTTCTGTAGTTGATTTACTTGCCGAGAAATCGAACACAGGACAGCTGTGAAAGCCACACACACTTTACCTCACAAACACACACGTAGAGTCTTAGTTGATGTCGCACCAGAAACTTAACTCACCAGAACAACGTACCTCGCAAGTATATCTGATATATATCAGGTCTAAGGTCGCTAATCTCGTAATTCAAGACAAAATTAGTATCATTAGTATAATTTCAAAGAAGGGGAACGATGAGAAAAATGTGTTTCCAATGCCTAAGTTTTATGCAGTTAATTGCAGATATTTACCCTGTATAGTGACAGTTTATACTTAAGTTCCATTTCTATCTACTTTTAATAGTTAACATTCATTTGAAAGCAAGCACTTGTAGGTTTTATGGACGCGTTAACCTTAATTCTCTGTTACAGATCTGAAGTACTTGAGTACACTGTTGATGTCATTTCATAAAATGAAGACTTTGAAACCAGGAGTGTTCGATTCCTTGGAAAATTTGAGCCAGTTAACTTTAAGCCACGGAACGCTTGAGATCCTTCCCGCCAGTGCTTTCAGAGGCCTCAAGAGTCTGTGGCGCTTGGATGTGAACGACAACCATATTAAGACTGTTGAACCTGGATCTTTTTCTGACCTGAAGAAGGTTTTTAAAATGGACCTTAGCAATAATCGGATAGAAGTTATACAGGATGAGACATTCGCAGGCCTTGACGAGATGACCGAGTTACATCTGAATCACAACAATATCCGGGAACTGGGCACCCATGCTTTCAAGTAAGTCCAATTCAATCTCGTATGCTGTCATACTTCCTATGAACTTACGAGATTGACTTTATACTTAGGCATAACCATAAAAGGAGTTAACCCGTAACCAGTATGGGGCAGTTTTTGTAGCACAAATGGTATGGTGGGGTCAGGAGGACCCCATTTCATTTTTGACAATTATGAAGGACTAGGCATGATAAATTGTAATAAACTAAACACAAATGTAATATTCAGTTATATTAAGAGATTAATTAGGCATAAACTACATTTTAAGTCTCTACACGTATGTCTACAGGATATTTTTTTACCATATATGTAATATTCGTTAGTCAAATGATGATAGTTTTCAGAATCACCTATTTTGAATCAAACTATATGCTTTACTCTGGAAAGAAAGTTTGAAGTATAAAATTAAAGATCATTAGTAGTTAATAAAAGTGTTTAAAATGAAATGGATATAGCAACTGGACAAAACCACAGTAGATGTTTACAAGCAATCTTCACAAATACTTCTTGCGCATTCGCTACATATTGGTGTAGGACAAGGTACATAACATACCTACTTTTGTTTTCCTATCTTTAGTTCTAGGACACTTTGTACATCTAACCGGTTTTGTTATTACTCCTAATTGCTTGGGGATTTCGTATTTGAGCATCCTGACAATGTTATTTCTTAACTCTCGAGGGAGGTGTGGAATACTCATCCTTCTCTGTAGAAGTGGTTCAACTAGCTGCCATGACAGAGACTTGGTAAACTCGAAGCGTCATTTTTGATGGTTTTCCATTAGTGGTGAATGTATTACAAATGCATTCAGCATGGAAATGTTCAGCATTGTTTAGAAAATAGCAGGAGGCCACCTTCATCAATTGCATATTGCGGCATACCCGCATGTCAGATTTCAATTGGTTGGTGTTTACTTTTGATTTGGGTTCTAATTGGAGCTATGAGATCTCTTATCCTCAGGTGAATGGTTGTAGGAAATGGATTTGTTGTTTGTTGGCTGCTCAGTTGTCTCAATAATACACTGGTTCGTTGCAAAAGTGATTTAATTTAATTCTCACTAAGTTCGTTGATTCAGATTGATTTGTAGCGGTGACCACCTGTTACTAAACTTCCTAACAGAATTCTCTTACTTCTTTATACGGCGAATACTTTGCTATTATAAACTTCTTCTGCTGCTTCTCTTACGCTGGTTGCGTTATTCTTCACTTCCCTACATTTCGGACTTAGAAATCTTTACTACTTCTTCTTCACGCGCACTAACACATCTTTCCCCTCGTAGTATGACTGTTGAAGTGATTTTTCGTCTACTCTGCGATTCAGTTCGTACCTTATTCTGATCCCCACTCTAACTCTTATCACATGACCAAAATAACTCACCCTTCTCCCCATTTCTCAAATCTTGCATTATTATTGGTTTCTCATTTTATTTCGATTTTTCTTTATTGGTTAGCAAAACTCATCGAATTCATTGACGTTACATCCCACCGTGAGTTGGGTCACGCCTACCCTGGGCTCTTTGTAACGGTATACATCGTTATCACCTCAGCAAAGTAAATCCTTTTAGGTCTTATGCTTGACCGCATCTTGAAAACCTTATTGTTCCTACACATTCCTGGCTATAGTTCTCAGACATTGAACCTTTCCTTAAACAAGGAGGCTAACGGTCACCTCTTCCTGTCTCTCCGACTTGTGTTCGGATTTTACAGAAATATTTTCTCTCCCTTACATGGATTCTAGCATGTTAGTTGTCTTAAATTATATTCTTCCCATCTTATTCTTAATTAAACCGCTATTTTAATCATTACTCTAATTTCATTCTAATTTCATATTAATATAACAATATTTTATATTAGTTTAGCAAAGCATTTTTATTAATTTATCTTCTTTTTTAATTCTCGTGATTTCGATTAATTCGCCACCTCCTAATCGCTGTCTGATACTACGGTTACATAATGCCCGTTTGACAAAAATGAAATACCCATTATTTAAATTTTGTCAAACCCCCGTCATGACATTTCCTCCTTATATATCTTATAATTTCTCATTCCCTACTTGAAACATTTTTCGGTGGTCACCGTTCCCTCATCTTTATCAACATGGTACATTACATACATAGAAAAATACACTGTTATACATGGTTAATACTCTAGAAACAAAATCACATTCATGTTATTCCCAATATTTACAATTCACTAGCTCAAATGAGCTATGTGTACTTGACTGAATTACTTTTGTCTCACTTGAGATCAACCTGATTATATTCTATCACACTCCTTAAATACTAGTACATTACTACTTACAATGTTACGTTTACATTCAATGATTCATATATATTTACATTTCCTTATTGGGACGTTTCTTTTTTGCATTTTTCACTGCAAGAACATACGTCCGCACGCTATTCATGTTTGTGTTATGAAGCACAAATACGGTTACCTCTCTTGTCTACCTGGAACGAGGTGTGTCGTTTACCTGCCTGTTGGTAAACATTTGCAGTCTATTGTCTTGTCTTTCCGCACTTAACACTTCACTCAATTTTCCTCCACAATGTCACGGCGAAGGTCTGTGACCTTTACAATAACAATAACTATAGGTATTTACCTTTTGACACATTAATACACCTGGAGTTTATGAGATATTTACATTTCACAAACTACTTTAAAGTTATCTAAAACATTCTATTTAGCTGTAGTTATTAATAATATAATTTCGTTTGTGCACAGGAATTTTGGAACTTGCAACTCCCACGCAGTGTTTGAATTTCAAACGAAAACGTTACCCGTACTAATTATATAACTTTTACTTGGTATTCTTTACATCTTCGTATATATAATTTCAATCACATTCACACAGGTGATTCTTGGGTCTGCTCTGTACTGTTTACAACGTTTTTTTACGATATGGCCTTATTAGGGAGATGTTATATCTGCCTATCGGTTTACCATTTCTTGGGTGTATTAGAGCATACGCTCTGTCACCAAATATTTTATCAATCCGGTATGGGCCTTTCCATAGCATATATAGCTTTTTAGTCTTCTTTCCTAACAAATCTGACTTGTCGAACGATTTCACTAGAACTAAGTCGCCGACCTTTGGTTCCCAATTCTTCTTATACCGCAGTTTCTTTGCGTTTCTTTTCTCTACTTTTTCCATTATTCTTTTAACAGCATTCTGGATCCGTTCTCGATCTGTCTCGGTCGTCACTTGTATACTTTCCGGAACACCCTCTATTAGTGGTTCCGGTGTTAAATTCCTATGCACTTGGATAGGAGCATATCCTGTGGTTAGATT
The DNA here is from genome assembly GCA_030765055.1 of Mantis religiosa. NCBI lineage: Eukaryota > Metazoa > Arthropoda > Insecta > Mantodea > Mantidae > Mantis > Mantis religiosa. The sequence goes on from CM060952.1 coordinate 88,770,904, forward strand.
GACTGAATTACTGAATATAAACTCAATATAGTTGATGTGGTCTGGCCCTTTCATCTACCTCGGGCGCCGCGTCCCTCGGTGTGGGTGGAGGAGAACGCACCCATTCTCTTGAGAGAAGTTGATTCCTCTGTCTTACTTCAGGTCTGTCTGTATTGTTCTCTCTACCAGCGTCACGTGGTTGATACTGTCTATTAGCTTCTGGTAGTCGGAACGTCGGTCTTGCATTCCCTCTTCGAAGAAATGGGGGGTGACCCCTATTTCCATTCCTAGTTACATGTACATATCTTATAGGGAAATTGTATGAATTTGAATTTGGTGGTCCCTGTCTCCCTCTATTGTTGTTAGGGAATTCCCTCGGGACGTGGGCATCGTATCTTTGACGAGTAGCCATATGGTTTGTGTTAAAATTTCGGGGATTGTGTGCCCTTTCCCCGTCATGATTATTATTATTCCACGGTCTGTGTGGATTTCTCACTGGCATTCGATTCTCATGTCTATTTTGTGAATTTTGCGTCCCAACGCTTTGTAAAGCTGTTAATAATGTAATTGCCTCTGTCAATGTCTGAGGTCTTGCTACCACCATGTGATTTCTAATGTTCTCAGGAAGGTGGGGCGTGAGAAGAGAAATCAGTTCGGCTTCCTGTAATGGAGGTTGTAGATATTTACTCATTTGCGAATATCTCGGGAAATAATCAGTAATAGACTCTCCATTATTACCTTGGTATCGGCCATTTGTTATCTGATTCCTTACTTGGTATTGGACATTGGCGTTCCAATACTTTTCTAGGAAAGCTGTTTTGAACAACTCGTAGCTGCATCCTTCTCCCACAGTTACTCGTAGCCAATTAAGTTCGGCAGATTGTAACGCCCTTTGAACTATTATCATCTTATATTGCTCGGGTACACCTCTGATGGCAAAATACTTTTCTAAGTCGGCCAAAAATTGTACTGCGTTGTCATTGCGACAATTAAATTTCGGGAGGGGCAATTCGCTTAGAAAATTCATGTGCACTGGTGGATACATATTTACGTTTTGCATATTTACTTCGCTATTATTGCTGTTTTGAGGAGAGACAGAAGGGGCGCTAACCTGTTCGTTCTGCCTCTCTCCATTGTGTGTATGTATAGAACAATTGGAACTCTCAGGTACCTGCCCTTGCTGTCCCAGCTGTAAGCCAGTTACAGTATCTCTGATTTGAGATATCTCGCTTGCTGTCTCCCTCAACATTTGTGTATTTTCTGATTGAATATTTGTTACACGTGCTACCTTTTCTTTTAACTTCTCCATGTCAGCTGCTATACTATTGTTTACAGTGTCAAACCGGTCATTTATCTCTTGTACAAAAGTTACCTGTGTCGTGGTCAGTTCATCTAATCTTATTCTCTCCTTATTAATTTCCTCCCCTATTCTATTTTCTACTCCTGCAACGAGAGATTTGGTAGCTTCTAGGTCACTTCTTATAGTACCTACTTCTCGCTGCAGGGCCTCTTTTACAGTCTGGATTTCCCCTGTTATTCCTTGAATTTTGACAGTGATTCTAGCTTCTGTTTCTTTCCCTTGGCTTGTAATTTGACTTAATTTTTTGTCCATAGCTTTACTCTGATCTAGTAATTTAGCCTCTAGTGATTGGTTCTGTTCTACTAATTTAGCCTCTAGTGGTTGACTCTGAATAGTCATTTGCGCCATGAGTTTCTGGAACATCTCTTGTAGATTTTCCATTACCCAAGGTTGTCACTTCTCCTATTTACATTTAAGCTACTTACACCATTTACACCCTCATCTACTGATCCTATAACACTGCTTCCCATTATCTCTTCATTAACAACTTCTAACTCTTTCTCTGTCTCCATAACTATTTGTTACCCAGAATTTTCCATTTTAAATTTATTCTGTACGATCTTCTTATTTCTCAAAAGCATTGAACTTCCCCTTTAAATTTTCTAATTTCCCTTCCAAAATACTTATTACTAAGACATTACATAGATATTGATCTCAATGAATGATATTACATTTACAAGAAATATAAATTGAGTATGTATAACTCACAGTTCTGTTGTACGGCTGTGGTGTTTATGTGATGTCTTTACCAATTTTTGTCGTGCTGCTCGTCGTCTAGTAGGCTCAGTTGATGTTGAAAGAACTTGAACTTCTCTCTTGGTTGGGGGAAAATTTTACTTGTTAGTTGTTTTTGCCGTCTTCTTCGTAGTCTCTGCTGTCCTCATCGTAGTTGTCGTCGTCGGTCTTCTCACTTCTCCTCGTAGTCGTCCTTCGTTGTCGTTCTTCTCACTTCTCCTCGTCGTTGTCGTCGTTACATTTCACCCATTTCCTACAATTCGAAGCCCCAACGTGTCGGCGCCATTATGCGGCATACCCGCATGTCAGATTTCAATTGGTTGGTGTTTACTTTTGATTTGGGTTCTAATTGGAGCTATGAGATCTCTTATCCTCAGGTGAATGTTTGTAGGAAATGGATTTGTTGTTTGTTGGCTGCTCAGTTGTCTCAATAATACACTGGTTCGTTGCAAAAGTGATTTTATTTAATTCTCACTAAGTTCGTTGATTCAGATTGATTTGTAGCGGTGACCACCTGTTACTAAACTTACTAACAGAATTCTCTTACTTCTTTATACGGCGAATACTTTGCTATTATAAACTTCTTCTGCTGCTTCTCTTACGCTGGTTGCGTTATTCTTGACTTCCCTACATTTCGGACTTAGAATTCTTTACTACTTCTTCTTCACGCGCACTAACACATCTTTCCCCTCGTAGTATGACTGTTGAAGTGATTTTTCGTCTACTCTGCGATTCAGTACGTACCTTATTCTGATCCCCACTCTAACTCTTATCACATGACCAAAATAACTCACCCTTCTCCCCATTTCTCAAATCTTACATTATTATTGGTTTCTCATTTTATTTCGATTTTTCTTTATTGGTTAGCAAAACTGATCGAACTCATTGACGTTACATCCCACCGTGAGTTGGGTCACGCCTACCCTGGGCTCTTTGTAACGGTATACATCGTTATCACCTCAGCAAAGTAAATCCTTTTAGGTCTTATGCTTGACCGCATCTTGAAAACCTTATTGTTCCTACACATTCCTGGCTATAGTTCTCAGACATTGAACCTTTCCTTAAACAAGGAGGCTAACGGTCACCTCTTCCTGTCTCTCCGACTTGTGTTCAGATTTTACAGAAATATTTTCTCTCCCTTACATGGGTTCTAGCATGTTAGTTGTCTTAAATTATATTCTTCCCATCTTATTCTTAATTAAACCGCTATTTTAATCATTACTCTAATTTCATTCTAATTTCATATTAATATAACAATATTTTATATTAGAAGGGCGCCGGGGTAGCGCGGTGGTTTCGTTCGCGGCTCCCGTTCTAAGGGGCCCGAGTTCGATTCCCGGCTCTGGGGTTGGCGATTTTAAGTCGGCCCTATCCACGCCTTCACCTCTGTCTAGCACACGTGAAGTATCCCCTATGCCCAACGTGGTTCGGAGTCCACGGTAAAAACTGTAGGTCCTCTCACCTCACCGCCATCTTCACTATCACCCTATCATCGGAGGTAATGGACACCGCCCTCTGGGTGCCTCCACCTGAGAAATGGGTCCGGTCATCACTTGGTGGGGTGAGGTTACCCCGAAGGCCAAGGTTGCCATGTGGGGAGTGTTAGTAACTAACTAACTAACTATATTTTATATTAGTTTAGCAAAGCATTTTTATTAATTTATCTTCTTTTTTAATTCTCGTGATTTCGATTAATTCGCCACCTCCTAATCGCTGTCTGATACTGCGGTTACAATATATTCCTCCTTTTGTGGCATTGTAGTACTCAATTATCTCAGTACTCAATTACCACTTCTTCATCCCCATTTTGTAATTCTCCTTCTAGCTCAGAATCACTGTCATGAACACTTTCATAGTCTGGGTCATGTAGTGAATCATCAAAATTACTAAAGGCACTCTCTAGCTCATTTGCAAAGGATAACATCAATTCCTCAAACTGTGAGTCATCAGCTTTCATTTGCTTCTGTGAAGTTGACGCCATATCTCTGTAACAACGTACCATGCAATATAATGCAATTTGTTCGCGTAAGCTGTTGACATTTCTTCCTGAAACATACCTCAATACGATATGATATACTTAAGTTCTCATTATGGTGGGGTCACCCTGACCCCGCTAAGGAGAACAACTACTAATGATGTGTACGCACTCTTTTCACAACAACCTCAACGCTCAACAACTCAAAGCAACTGCCTGAAAGTTACTGAGAGCCACACTGTCACACTGCAGAGAAAATAGGTTTCAGTGGTAAACAGTTTTGACCGGGGTCCTCCTGACTCCGCCATACCAGTTATGGTGACGTGTCACTTTAAAATGTTATATAGAATTCAGGGTCACATAAAACAAACAACAAACAACTTTCGTAGGTAATGTTGTTATTAATTCATACTCTTTCAACGAAAGGAACATACAAAAAGACAACTAAATGCATTGCCACTCAAATTTTGAAAATTGGAAACCAAGATTAAAATTTCACTTGTAACAGGAGCTACTGCACTGCAGTCAAAATTTTAATTGTATACATAGTACCTTACATAGTTTTAAAGTGTAATCACTTATATTTGGAAAGGATTTATATTTATTTTAATGTTAGCGAATTACCAAAATCATTGCAATGTCGCAACTTTTACAGGAAAGAACATGTGCGTCTATTATTCTAACATCATAGACTGAAAGTCACAGTTCGCAAATATTCTCGCTAGTAGATACATGTGCTGTAAGTCTGCTGATGTACGTCAAATGGATGTGTAGGCTTCCACGGCCTGTATATTGATAAGCATCTTTAGCTTCCGGTGAAGACCGCGTCATCTTGGTCATATTTGCCGACGTTTCGCTCATGCTGTCGTGAGCTTCTTCTGGGCTCTTGTCCGATCTTTACGTTGTTGATCAAGCTTATACCCCACGGTCCTCCGGTGGCTCCACCCCATAGTTTTTGGTTGGCTGCCTGTCCACCGATTCGAGTCGGTGCCGGTGCAGCTGTTTCCTGGTGGCTTTCTAGGTAAGTTCTGTAGCCGTTTTCCTTGTTATATGTTTCTTTGTATGTTGTTTTTTGTTGTGTTTCTTTGTGTTTGTCTCTACCATTTAATAGAAACAAATTGAGTCCAGAAGAGCTAAACAAACACAAAGAAACAAATAACCAGAAAAAAGGCTACAGAACTTAACTAGAAAGCCACCAGAAAACAGTTACACCGGCACCGACTCGAATCGGTGGACAGGCAGCCATCCAAAAACTATGGGGCGGAGCCACCGGAGAACAGTAAGGATATAAGCCTGATCACCAACGTAAAGGTCAGACAAGAGTCCAGAAGAAGCTCACTACAGGATGGGCGAAACGTGGGCAAATATGACCAAAATGACGCGGCCTTCCCCGGAAGTTAAGGGTACTAATCCGCTGATATACTGTGATTGCACTGTTTCATCTACTGGTAGATTAACAAGGACCAGCATTTCATCAAATATTGTAGAGCTACATACTGATAAGAAGGGAGTACATTGACTACACTGTAAAATATTGGTTTGAAGCACTTTTCCCAGTGTATCATAATATAGCGGTACTAGTGTACGCTAGAGACAAGAAAACATGTCCAAGATTTGAGAATAATCTGCTTGTCACTCAACTTTCATCTTTTTTATTTTTGTAAATTTTTTCCCTTCATCTGTGGTCTAGGAATAACATGCTAGCATCTTGTTCCTGAGGTCGTGAGGGTATATCCCGTGGAGGGCGATCGATTTTAACGGACGTAAAATTCCTTAGTTGGCTTCTTTCGGAAGAGAAGTGAAGCCGGTAGTCCCATGTTGCAGTTTTACAGAACGTAAAAAACCTCAGATCTGATACTGAGGCCTCTGAGCAAAATTAGGTGATCTTTCACGTCCAGTATAGAATGTGACGCTGAGAATGTCCGTAAATAAAAACTCAATTTTTGTCTTCTTTTGTTTGTGTTAGCACCCTCATTCTTACTTCCTCTGCTAGCTCTATAAATGAACCATCAACTATTTTTGCGATCTTTAGATCTAACATTTTATTCTACTTGTATCAAGGTGCATCAAGTGAAGTGTTGCTGGATAATGAACCCTCGTCCCTTTTTCTGTGCACTTTGCCAAGGTTACAGGCACAACACGAGTATCATTTTGAAATGTTTTTGAAACAAAGCTGAAAGCAAAATTCTAGCATTGATAGCAATGAATATTACACTGTAAAATACTGTGAAAATAGCAGTATCATTTGAACATTCGCAAAGCTGATCGTCAGTCTATTGCTGTTTGGCTTTTGTTATTCGATCTTTTGGCAACATGATTACTTAGACAGACATAACAGAATATCATATTCTGATTGCTGTAGTAAAAATAAATTAACCGCAACCTATAGCAATAATCAAGTCGTTCAAATAATAATTAATAACAATTCCAGCCCACGTTGGACTTTTAGGTAATGAACATGCTGACCAACTAGCAAAAAAGATGCAATTCAAAATAGAAAACCCGTAAGACAAACTGAAATTAATAAACAATTAAACAACATTAAGCTACATTTTAAAAGACAGCAGAGACTTGATGAAGAAGATAAACTAAAAGACAAGGATTATAAGAACATTGGAGGCAAAACTGACATACAAATACTACCAAGAAAAACTGCAGTGGCCCTATTTAGAATGGAAACTGGCTATGATTGTCTTGCAGAACACCTTTATAAAATACACTGCATACCTACACCCAAATGTACTATCTGTAAAGAGGATGTCATCATGAGCAAACACCATTTGGACAAATGTAATGGTCTCAAAAGTGGGAATCTACAGGCTTTATATTGGGAAGCTAGGGGGAAAATGATGCAAATCAGCTAATCCCCAGTGCCATTAGTCAACAACAACAAATAATATCACTAGAATTTTACAAAAGTTTTATTACACTGAGTGCTATAAACTTCAATTTGTCTTAGGAATAGCTAATGTTAATAGTTCTACTTCAACCGTCAGGCTGAAAAGACAATTTTGTTTTGTTATTTACGTCCTTTAACATTTTAAATCATATCGGACGATGAATGGAATGGGTGAAATGATGCTCAAATGGGTCCAGGTTCCGTGGTACTTAAGAGTTACCCGACATTAGTCTTTTAGGACAAGGGAAAACCCCGGAAAAACTTTATCCAGGTAATTTGTTTCTTTTATTCCTTTGTCTAATGAATTAAGCATAAAAATTCAGTAAATGCACTTCCACAGCCAGTAGCCTTTACAAGTGATGAAGCATTTAGTATGTGAAAGTAATGGGCGAATATCAACAGGCCGAGAGATCTCTTTTGTCTCAACAGTTTTGTACAAATAACTGTAACAGATATCGACTTTTCTTCTTCAAAGAGTGTGAATGAATAAACACGTCTCTTAACCACATTCCTTGTTTAGCCGAGGTATCCCCACTTCTGTTTGAACTTTAAACTGCCACACCACCAATAAGTGTGTTACTAACTTTCGGTTATGCTTGATTGTTGAAGTCTAGCACATGTGAATGAACAATTCAGTGATAATTATTTTTCTCTAAAAATTGAGTGGTATATTTTTTGAAATCGGTGAAGTATCCAAGGTCTCTGTCTCGGACTGTCCATAATTAAATGTTGCAGTTCTTAACATAGCGTGTCAAAACTACATCCTTCTTGTTTGCTGTTTGCAAGACACAAACATTCTGATAACTCTGTAGTGCAACACTGTTAAATCCAATTACAATGTGAGTTCTATGTATCCCCATGCAAAAAAGTCTAAAGGAGTAAGGTCCAGTGAACGGGAAACTCACAGCCGAGGTGAACCTCTGCCTATCCATCTCCCTGGAAAGGTTCTGTTCTGGTAATCACGGACGATGTTTGCAAAATGTGGAGGCGCACCATCTTGCTGAAACACCACTGTATTCAGTATGTCATCCTCTTGAAGCTGCAGTTAAAGGAACAGTTCTGACATGTTGAGGTAGATGTTACCTGTTATTGACTTTCAGCAAAGAAAAATGGGCCATACATGTTGCGTTTGTCATACCCAACCAAACATTGACTTTCGGTGTATCACGTTTCCACTCCAATACCTCATGTGGTTCTTCATATGCCCATATTCGGCTGTTGTGTCTGTGCACTTTCCCACAAACTTGGAAAGTGGCTTCATCGGAGAACAAAATGTTGTCCATTAAATTCTAATTCTCTACACATTCCAGGAGGTCATAACACACTGTCCGACGACAGGCGAAATCCTCGTCCTCAACATGGTGCAGAACTTGAATGTGATACGGATGTTTTAGTAGAGAGAAACGTAGAATTTTCCACACTGTGTTGCAAGGAACGTTCAATTCCCTACTGAGGCGTTGAATTGATGCCTTCGGACTCTATCACTGGCAATTTGAACCTGCTGCACTGTTTCTGCCAAGACGTGTGGTCGTCCAGGACATTTCTCATCACACACACACACACACACACACACACACACACACACACACACACACACACACACACACACACTGCCGGTACGCTTAAATTTGTTCACAAGCGGATGAATGTGTGCCCTTGATGGGGCTGGTTTGTGGAGTTTACGGGTAAATTCCGCTCTTGCGTCTTCATACCAGTTCTTCTGTGCTAAACATCTTGCACTAAGATACCAGTATCTGAAAAGAAAAGAAACAAAATATTGCGTTTTCATTGAAATGGATAGTGACTTTAGAGACACCCTGTATATAAAAGAACATAATTATAATATACACAGAGAAATGTGTACGCCTTTTGCATTTAACATTGCTAACTTTTGTATCCTAAATTGTATCAAATCCAGATAAAAATGTTAATAATAATATTACAAAATAAATAATAAATTTGTTAACTGCTCTGACACCTGCCGGGATACGATGCACCGGAATTTTGTCCCGTAGGAGTTTCTTTATGTGTCATTTAATCTACTGACAATGGAGCCGGTTTTAAATAGTTCATATAAAACAGTTAGCCAAGGCTGAGTTTCAACTGGCGAGTGTGGGATACGCAGACCAGCTTCTATCCAACTGAGACGTCCACACCGAATTAGAAAAAAGATGTGATTACTGGGTCCCTTCCCATTTATGACTGCAACAATCACAATGTCAAAATGATAACTTTTTAGGTTGACACGCAATGATGGGGGTGTACGCATCACAACGAAGGATATCCTGTATTTTTGGTCTGGTTGAAATATAAGTTTGAAGCGCGTACATCAAATTGTCATCGCCCACGCTGTTGTGGTTTTTCTGTCCTATAATACGGTGTTCGGCTCAGTCGAGGGATTTTGTTCATTCGGCCACCTTCCAGTTTGGCAGTTTGATCATTCGAATCTTGATCACTGGTGGAGAGCTTCCTGTGACGAGTTTAGAAATCCGTTGGGCTAAAAAACATCTGCCTACACATGTTAGAGACTCACCGCGTTTACAGTATCGCCTATGACGGGATCTGGTGGTCTGTAGACTGCTTTAATCTCGTCCTTCCTCCCAGAGTTATAGGCAGAAGTTCCCACTGATCACACCAACAACTGCAATTGAACTCGGAGCTGAGAGCAAGCATGCACTGAATATCCTTCCTCACTATTTAGAACATATAAGAGTCTCTTTATCAATATAGCAGATTTGATATTTTAGTCATTTTATTCATTGTATTTAAATACTAAACCAACTAAAAGAAAATAGCAATATAAAAACTTGCTTTCAGCAAACGGTACAGTCAAATACATGCAAACGTGAAGCAGTTTCCGTTTGTTTATTCAATGTTGTTACAAACATCTTAACCTTTGTATTCCATACCAGCACTGGGTGGGTTAATCTCCAATTACTTTGATTTCAAGTCCGACATACATGCCGCATTATCCTACGAACGACAGGCTTAAGTGAGTGCCGGAAGGGCAGGAGATGGAACATATTCCGTTACCTCAACATGATTTTATTGAGATAGAAGCTGGATTACAGAATTTAAATAATGCATTGAATTTAAGGTATGCTCCCAAGGCGTATGAAAGGTTCTTTTTCTGATGTACAATTCCGCATTGTTACAGAGGAACGATCAACAGTCTGTCCGAGCTGTATCTGGACCACAACCAGTTGGAGCATCTTCCATCAGGGATATTCGCAGATCTACCCAGTCTCAGCGAACTACATTTGAGCAACAACCGTCTAACCGAGTTTGACGCTGTCACATTATCACTTAATGAATACATGATGACAATTCACCTAGCGAATAACAGGATCCGCTTTACAACTCCTATCAACGGACTCGACAACCTTATGGCGTTCAACATTTCAGGAAACTCCCAGCTATTAAAATTACCCAGCGACGTGTTCAGCAACATGACTAGCATGGTGGAACTAGATATCTCATATTGCTCGGTGAAGGAGATCCCAGAGGATACTTTCAAGAATAACAAGGAACTCAAGAGGTTGAAACTTGGACACAATGATCTTAGTACCCTCGATGTGGAAACTTTCAAGGAACTGCCGGAGTTACGTCAACTAGATCTGCAAGGGAATCCTCTGAAGTGTGACTGTACCCTCCGTGAGCTTCTCATGTGGTCAAAGGAGAAACACATCGCCGCCAACAACGTGCAGTGTGGAGAAATATTTCAAGAGAACTGGGAGATCACCGAGTATCTGGCATGTGATGGTAAGAGACACATTGACACTGGTGACAGTGGAATGATGCAATACAACTTTCTGGAAAACTTCCTGGTCTCAATAATAGGCTGAATGTGTAACATTGTTTCAAATAATAAAGAACACTAGCCATCATTGTCTGTAGTCATTCTGGACCAATCCTTACATCTCGTGAACGTATGACAAACCTTGCCTACAACTGTTTACTTTCGGAACTTTTCAAAAACTGTCATCATTACCGTGCACAGAAACCACGTGCTATATTTTATATCAGTACTGAAGAACAGCTGAGGAAATGTTATAATATTCAAATTTTTACTGTTTACGGTCGAGGGTACATTATCTGAAGTGAGGTCATATCGTTTACGAGAAAAGTAAGAACCTTTAACCATAAGTGTCTAAAATACCACATGACGATTTGGTGACTTCCACAGTTGCCGCCTCGCCTCTTTCTCTTTCTTCCCTCATTAGAGACAGCTTCATAGGTACATTAGTTGCTTCTCATGCTACTTTAATGACATTCTTGATAATAGTGTTCAAATTAAGAGTTTAATACATTCAAAATAACTGATTCTTGCATGCTTACGTGTTTGTCACTTGCCACTTATCTGATATAAATTAGCCATAGTCTTCACATAATGCATACCTCTTGGGACGACTGTTTCTGCACTCCAGTAAACAGCATGGGAATACCAATATGCACGTTACCTTGTTAGTGAATGCAAAGTAACTATTTGGGTTATTTCAAATGAATTCTTACAAACATTCTATCCTTATGATTATAATTCTCTAGCTGGTAATTTATACCATAATTTTATTATTCAATAGTCCTATTCTGAAGTACAAGCATAGGATTTAAGTTTTAACTCACCTAAAGTAGGATTTGTTTAATAATCGCTAATAATAATTATTTTTATTAACAACAACAACAACAACAACAACAACAATAATAATAATAATAATAATAATAATAATAATAATAATAATAATAATAATAATAATAATAATAATAATAATAATAATAATAATAATAATAATAATAATAATAATAATAATAATAATAATAATAATAATAATAATAATAATAATAATAATAATAATAATAATAATAATAATAATAATAATAATAATAATAATAATAATAATAATAATAATAATAATAATAATAATAATAATAATAATAATAATAATAATAATAATAATAATAATAATAATAATAATAATAATAATAATAATAATAATAATAATAATAATAATAATAATAATAATAATAATAATAATAATAATAATAATAATAATAATAATAATAATAATAATAATAATAATAATAATAATAATAATAATAATAATAATAATAATAATAATAATAATAATAATAATAATAATAATAATAATAATAATAATAATAATAATAATAATAATAATAATAATAATAATAATAATAATAATAATAATAATAATAATAATAATAATAATAATAATAATAATAATAATAATAATAATAATAATAATAATAATAATAATAATAATAATAATAATAATAATAATAATAATAATAATAATAATAATAATAATAATAATAATAATAATAATAATAATAATAATAATAATAATAATAATAATAATAATAATAATAATAATAATAATAATAATAATAATAATAATAATAATAATAATAATAATAATAATAATAATAATAATAATAATAATAATAATAATAATAATAATAATAATAATAATAATAATAATAATAAATAATAGCACTTATTTTAATGTTCCGTTCTCTCAAGGCTCAAAACACGATGAAATCTTATTCCAAGTCTCCTTAGTAGGGCGGAATTCTCTTCCGCACTGTTCGCCGTTCATCTGGAGCTGCAACGTACATCTGGTGCTGTTCTACGATGATGTCACACCATCTTAACTGAGAGACATGAGTGGACTTAAGATTTATAGATATTCCGTACAACATCGTCAGCTTACGGGAGTAAATTGGAAAGTAACAATTAAATATATATACATGTGGTATAAAACCTTTGTTTTCTCTTACAAGTACTGATACATGAAATGACTCTTTGTATAAGGTCCTACATAACTTGAGGGCCCTTTTTATTCTGTAGCATACTTGGAGAGTAATTAATAACAAGGTATATGTAATCATAGGGATCATATCATGTATAGTTAGGTAATATGTTAGAATTCTGTAACTCACAAATCTGGGTATTTATATGTAAGAATATTGTAGCGAAGTGAAAACTTTCCTGGTTCCAAAGTTGAAGACCACTTAATAGCTGTCTTCGGAAGCAACATGGAAAGATGTTTACATTTGACAGAAATTGCTTTGTAATTCGGCGAGGGGTATAAATGTATTGTCCTGTTCTGATATGTTCAGTGAACGGGACTAGCAGTAGACGGAGTAGAAGTACCGCATAATGAGGGAATATCACGCGTCAGATGATTAAGTAGTGACACCAGTAAAAATACTTTAAAGTGACGTCATGGCAGACTGGCACCTTCAAAAGCGGGAGGATATAAAAGTAGGGATAAAAGACAATGAATTCGACTCGTAGTCGATACACTATATAAGTAAGCTTTGAGAGATAGTAAAGCAGTCTTTCTTCAGCAGTGAGGCAGTTATTCATTAGTCGCCAGTCTTCACGCAAAATTAATAACTGTACTTTGCGGAAAGTCCGCCTGTACTGAAGTGATTCCGGCGTCAGTAAATGATATAACGGGGGGGGGGGGGGGGGGAGAGAGAGAGAGAGAGAGAGAGAGAGAGAGAGACAGAGAGACAGAGAGAGAGAGAGAGTAGTATTGTGTTTAAGTCCGGACGCGCTGCTGAAATAAACGAATAACTAGTGTAATTTCAAATTACGCGAATATTTCGGTATACGTAGATCACCTCGCCAGGAACATTTTCGATACATGCGTCTTATGACTGAAGGGGAAAAAGAAAGTGCAACTGTAACACATAAGTGAGATAAGCGTTAGTTTGATTACCTGCTCTTACCTCCTCGATCTGAGATCTACGTTCGTACTTATCACCATAAGCCAAGATCCTTGTCTCTCCCCTGAGGGAATAATCACAGAAAGGACGAGAAGAATCGCAGGGGTTTCGAACCTCATACTTCAACCCGAGCCAACCTGCAGGCACCATCATCTGAAATCACAGGTAATTACCGAAGAGTAGCGACCAGGCCACACCGTCTCACAGTCCAGAGCGGGTAAGGACCTATTACGTGTTTTAAATGGGAAGAGCTCTGGAGTCCTGCTAATCAGATGCCGTATCACACTCAGCGTTGCCAGTTTGTTACTCCATTCCATTTATATATCCCCCCCCCCCTCTCTCTCTCGCTCACTCATACAACATGCAGCTCTGCTTGGCGCAGACGTTAGGGTAAGCAAATTATATTTTACAAACTTTTACAATGATGCACTTGCCAAAATCCAAATTGGAAAAAGCATTTTCGCTAATTATGTATATTTTAAAATACTTTAACTATACTTTTAGTTTGTGAATTACCTGTTTTTATAATCCAATGGAACTGCCAGTGGCTCATCCATATCGCTGTCTATGTCACTTACGTCAAAGACAATTTGTCATTGTCACTGTCTTCATCGTCTGAGTCTTGAAAATTTATGATTATAGGTTCCAAAATCTCATCACGTGCTATTTCTTTCTTAAAATCGTATTCTTGAAGATTTTCTGCATGCCTCACGCAGTTTTCCCAGTCCTGTTGTGTTACCTTGTCAATTTCTTCGTGAACAAGTCGTTTAACGTCCGTCAGTTTAAAAGTATTATTCTGTTTGCAATCCACCTTTTTATTTGAGCCCACACCAACTCAATTGTATTATATTGGCAGTGGTAAGGTGGGAGGCGAATTACCTCGTGTCCAGCTTCAATTGCAAGTTGATCCAGCTGATACACCTTTTCCGTGTTTTTAAGCGGAAGTACTCTTTGCAATAACTCATTTTTAGTTTCTGTTTCCGAAAAATTTTTGAAGAACGTGTACACCTTAAAAATGATATACTTCGATCCTGACTTCGCAATGCCTACCTTTTTGACTCGCCACTAAATTCACCACAAGAAGCCATTGCACTATTTAACTCTTACTTTACTGTTGTGTAAAGAACAACTGAATGATATTGATCTGAAATCTCCAGAGTAAATACATACTTCTTGTCCAGCATTTATTCATAAATATAAGCATTCAGCATTCCACAGGCTAACATGAAATGAAGTGTTGCTCTTTCTGGAATTTAACACCTTGACTTATTCACAGTAATTCTTTTATCACGTCATGTCAGTAGTTTAAATTTCAGTTCTGAGTAATTAAAAGTATATGTATATACATACACACCAGCCACTTTGAACTCTCTAGAGTAAATAGAGATTACCAACTATTCATAAACAAAGATATAATGTGACAAGACATGTTCTGCCAGGGCAGCAGGAAATTTCTTGTTTCGTCTCGCTCGAATTGGATTATTCAAAGTAATTCTTTTATCACGTCATGTCAAACATTTACGTTTCAGTTCTGAGTATTTACAAATATATGTACACGCATACATGCCAACCAATAATGATATTCATACAGTGCTTACGTCGCGATTTATTGTTATAATACAGGTAATAGTGGTTTATTTATTTGTATTAGAAAAACTATTTGAGCTAAAAATATGGGGTTTTCATGATTGTGTTAGATACATTACTCTCTATCTTCCACGTGGATCAGTTTTGACGAAATCTGAATTTTTGTCTTAGCGCGAATAGTATTTCATACAGATTGATTAGGTTGGCGCTCCTCACACATCACTTAGCGGGAATGTAATACGACAACACCGCAGGACTCTGATTGGCTGCTCACTTAGTAGCGCTGAAGGACAAACACTTTCCCATTTGAAACACATAGTAGATACAGAGTGTCTATGGCCAGGTTTGCCGTGACGCACTGTCCGTGATTCTTTACATTTATCACACTTGAACACTTTACGCCCCTCCCCCTTTCGGTGTCTTTATGGTCTTTCAATAGTATTTCTACATTTTTAGCATTCTTCTACTATTTTCTGTAAAATGGTGTTCATTAAGTAAGATTTATATTGACACGTTTTTAGTTCAGTACAAATTTGAAAATTAAATCTGCAGTATTCATTTAAACATTGTTTATATTGGAAGGTACTCTGGATGCTGGGATGAGAACAAAGATTCTTGATTGCATAAAATTTGTTACACATGTAGCAGTGTAACGGGGTACAACATTACGGTACACTGGAACACAGTAAGAACCCGACTCAGGCACAGGAACTTCGGCAAAATAATTAACCTTCCAGGATTTTCCTACCAATTCTGGAAAACGGTAAAAACAAAACAAACAAAAAATCCATTGGTCCGAATAACCTATCACAGGAATCGAATCAATACCTCCCGAATAAATGTCGCAGAAGTTGTCGCATGGTATTAATGAGGAACCTTGAGCATCTAGTCGAACATAATCCTTCCTCTACCTTCCGTAAACTATGGATAAAGAACACCACTATACAAATGTCTTGGCTGTATAGTTGTCTTATCTGCTTATCGAGATAGAGGTCATGGCAATTTTGATATATTCAAGTTCATGTGTAATCTCGTCGCAGTGCATCGCGGATACACCATGTAAGTACACATAAATTCTCTCTGTCAGATGAACATTTCATTTACTAGCTATTAAGTAGAATTTATCAAGATGACTTTCGGTTCAGAATATGTTATTATCACCCTGTTTCTTTTTATATTTAAATAACTTCCTAATATTTGAAATGTCTATAAGAAATAGGAAATGCATACATTCACAAAATAAGTAACCCTTCTTACATTTTATATTATATACCTGATCAACTAACAGAAAGTACTGTATTTCGGTTAAACAGCCCCCAGTGAAGCGACACAAACATTTTCAAACTCATATTAATATGTATTACGTCCTCCAAGTTTAAGCCACATCGCACGATGAACGAAATGATATTCAAGTCAGACCAGGGAACATAGAAATCAGAACTACACACATTTATGTTCAGGATAAGGGAAAACCTAAAACGTTAAGTCATATCGGACGACAAATGAAATGATACTCAAATGAGTCCAGGGTACATAGAGTTTAAATATCTGACATTTATTTATCAGGATGTGGGAAAACCTCCAACGAAAGTCATATCGGACGGTGAACGAAATGATGTTCAAATGAGTACAGATACATAGAGTTTGGACATTCATCTATAAGGTTAATGAAAAACCGCATTAACATTATCCAGATAATCACTGTGACCGAAATTTGAACTCGGGGCCTCTTGAACGTAAGGATGATGCGCTACCACCTACGCTACAGAGGCGGGCTATCGACTAGTTTCAGATCTGATTTTACTTATTATCTGTGCATTTTATTTATTTCTTTATTCTTTTTCTTCCTTCATTTTTAATTCTTATTTTTTTAAAGTATGTGAGACACAATAGAAAGGTCTTTGTTCTAAACTTTATTTTACTGATATAATATTTTGAAAATTTTGACTATCTTAAATATAGCTCAACTTTTGCTTAAATTTATGTGTGTTTTTAAGATATTTTAATGGCAAATGAGACGTTTGTCTGAAACCTTTTTAGAATAGCCCTTGATTCATCTTCATTTTGAGTAACTGTTTATAACTGCTTGTAAGAGATAGGCACAATTTTACTACACAATACAGTAGATCTCATTAAAACCTACACTAAGACATCACAAATACATTCATTGTATATAGTTAAGATACTAAATGTTATTTATACTTTTCTCAAATTAAAAATAGCATTTGTTGCAATTTTCATCCCTAGGTCTTGCAAAAGGAATGCAATTTCAAATGATTACATTGTGGACAGCTCTTAAAAATTATATACCTAATATAAAGCGAAAATAAAAAGAAATATCTGAAAATGGTTCACTTCACTAGGGACAAAACGTATGTGATATCAATTATATTTTGTGTAGTAAGACCTTCTCTTACGGTTTACCAGTTATGCAGAAGTCATTGACTCCAGAAGACATTCCTAGCAAATTGAAGATAGGTATACGCTTCATTTGTCATTTAAATATCTTTAGTACGTGCCGTTGTCAGGATTCGTTATACAATACATACGCTGATAACCTAGCTGAGTGCCCTTATATATACGTTATCATTATCTTAAGCATAGGTGAAGGTCGTGCAGTATCGGCCGGGTTAAGTTTTTTGACTTTACTCTGTAACTGTGATGGTTAATCGGAATCTTACTATATTATTCTCTTATCTCAAGGCATGTTCTATACATAGTATTTTGATGTAATGACTTTTATCTTTTATGTATATTACTTTATTACATCGGAATTAAAACAGCTAGAATTATAAGGCTTGCAGAAAGTGTCTTGCAGTATCGTGCGGCAAACCCGCATACCAGAGTTAAATTGATTGGGTTCTAATTGGAGCTATGAGTTCTCTTATCCTCAGGTGTATGGTTGTAGGAAATGGATTTTGATAGTTGTTGGCTACTCAGCTGTATTAATAACTCTTTGGTTCGTTGCAAAATTATTTAGTTTAATTCATATTAAGCTTGTTTGATCCTGATTGACTTGTATCGGTGACCACCTGTTAGTAAAATTCCTAACATAAATTCAATTTACTGTAAACCCTGGATTACTTCTTTAAAGTTACTTCCGCGCGGTTTCTATTTCTTCTTTATACGAAGACTACTTTGCTCTAATAAACTTCTAATGCGGCTTCCACTTACGCTGGTTGCGCTATTCTTAACTTCCCTACATATCGGACTTATAAATCTACGCTTCTCCTTCTTAACGCGCACTCACACGTCTTTCCTCTCGTAGTATCACTTTTTAAGTAAGTTTTTCCTACTTCGCAATTCAGTTCGAACTTTATTCTGATCCCCTCTCTAACTTTATCACATGACCAAAATAGCTCACCCTTCTCAAATCTTACATTATTATTGGTTTTTCATTTATTTCGAATTTTCGTATTGGTTTGCAAAACTCTTTAACTCATTGAAGTCCAGCCCACCCTGAGTTGGGGAAGGCCTACCCTGGGCTCTCTGTAACGGTATACATCGTTATCAAATCAGCGAAGTATATCCCTTTAGCGTTCATGCTCCACCGAACTTTGAAAACCCATTTGTCGCAACAAATTTCTGACTGTGAGTATTCTATAGTTCTCAGACATTTAACCTTTCTTTGCACAAAGAGATTACCGGTCCTCCCTTCCTGTCTCTCCGAAGTGTGCATATTTTTACAATAATATTTTCTCTTCCTTGCCTGGATGCTAGTATGTATGCTATATTAAATTATATTATTCCCTTCTTATTCTTTAACTCAACCGCTATTTTAATAATTACTGTATCCATTCTAATCTCATATTAATATAACAAGATTTTAAATTAGTTTAGCAAAGAATTTTCATTAATTTATCTTCTTTTTAATTATTGTGATTTCAATTAATTCACCGCCTCCTAATCGCTGCCTGATACTGCAGTTACAATCGGCCGCTGCCTTTTCTGTTACAATATAGATTGTCAGTGATACATTCCACTGACACATATAGAACAATAGTAGAATATAAAAGAATGGGAACTTATTGCCACTATTTCTGCTCAGTTCACAAATGGTTAGCTCACTGGTTTACAGAGATCGCAAATATAACGCTGCTATAGGCCTCAGAATATCGTCCGTGCGCTAAGAGCTACACTAACCACCATCAAGCACTCAGAGCAGACAAAGAACTGAAGAGAGGAAGAAGATATCCGATTATAGCACACGTGATGTACAAGCTTGCTACTGCTTACTGGAAAATCTGCAGTAAGCAGTAGCAAGCTTGTGCATCACAGTAGTGGCCGGTACTGCATGCCGGCCGATACTGCACGACTCTCCCCCATACTAAGAGAGCCAAAAACGTAGGAACCGGCAGTGCGGTGTTTTACCTCAAACAGGGTGCTCGTTGCCGTCTGCCGCTATCATAGAAAGTCGCGGATGAAACCATGCGACATTTTTAAAACTGCTTGTCAAGGCTTTACTTATCAATGCTATTAAAGGAGACGTTGACCGCCATTATCCATAAGTGTTTAGTACCTTCATCACTCATCGTAATTCACGTTTATGGTATCTCCCCATTAGCGGAGAAAGAGTTATAGGTCCAACTTTTTCGAGTCAGTTGATGCCCTTGCATACGTAAATACAATTTTTCTCTCTTTTTTAGAGAATAAACAAACAGGAAGCGTATTTTGCTTTTTTCTTTCAACAAGACTCTGCAACAGCTCCTACAATCAATCTTTCGATGACAACAATTGAGAATGTGTTTCAGGGCAGAATTATTAGGGATGAATAATGGCCAACCTAACCCCCTGCAATTTTTATATCTAGGGTAACTTAAAGCATAAAGTTTAGAGGACAAACCAGCGCACCCCGGAAGAAATAAAACAAAATATCCACCAGAATAATACCAGCATTTCTCAACGTGAACTATGGCGAGTGATGGAGGTACCAAACACGTATGGAAAACGGCGGCAGCATCTCTTTTAATGACATGGTAAGTAAAATCTTTAAAATAGTTTTAAAAATATTGCACGGTTTCATCCGTGCCTTTCTGTGATGGCGCCAACGAGCGCTGAGGACTCGGACAGGTAAAACACCGAGCAGCCGGTTAGGATGTTTTTGGGTCTGTTGGCATTACTTTAATCAAAATTTTCTAAAATATTTTCACTTAACTGATAGTATGCGCGGATGTTTCTGAAGATTTTCGTGTATTATAATTGGACGTTGGGGTAATTAAGTATAAAGTTCTACATCTAACCGATTTTTCGTCCGATGATTCAAAGACCGACACAAAAATGCTTTAATGGACTCAGAGGGTCTCAAAACATGATTAGAAGTGAAGTTTCGATATAAAATTTCTAGATGGAATGCAATAGTTCACTTTGTCGCTATATGACAAGCGAGATAGTGTAGTCAATCCCCGTTGACCGTACAATGTGACTTATTTTGTTTATGGTTTTCCTTCGTTACTTAGATAAATGCTGTGGTGGTTAATTTCTTATAACGATTTTCCTTCACTCCATTTCCTTATTATCCTTCAGTGCGCGCGCGTGTGTGTGTGGATTTTTTCATGCTCGTGGTGTATGACAGTGCCGGACACATGGTACAGATGCCTGCGATGTTCTCCGCGCTGAGCGGCGTTGTGTATGGCTCTTGTCCTCACATATGGGGACGCTTGTTGACACCTGACTGCGCAGCGAGTCCTGGCACAGGAATGAAGAACTATCGACTCTTAGGGAGTTCATATGCTTATTATGAAATTTATATAATTGGAGCGATTAGACAATTTGTATTACCATGTAAATAATAATCTTTAATTCATTGCAATTATTTTAATTTAATAAATAGTTAATAATTAAAGCTCATTTCATTAAGTAAAAGCTGGCAATCCGCAACTCTTTAGCCTCCCGCTATTTGTTCGTGTTATTCCTTTCTCCTGGAGTGTTAGCGGCAGTAGATATGTAAGGAGATCGTAGTGTCCCCCTCTATTATCTATCCTTTACCTTTTGTACACCTGTTCTTACTGTGTACCAGCACCAAGTCTAGATTGCACTGCAAATGCCATAACCCTCTATGGATGTGTGTTCCAGGCTGCCAGAGATGAAACTAACTAACTGTCATAGATCTGATGTGGTGGCAGTGAATCATATCACAGGATGTAAACGGGAGTTCTACTGTTAAAATCCTCTCAGGACCTCCTTCCTGACTGATAGTCTTTTCATTTTTTCATTAGTTCTGGTAGTTAAAAAAAGCTTGGAAGATGTGGAACTTTGCTATATTTTCATTTCCAATTATCTTGCTTTATATTTCGATGGAGACCACCCCCTGTGAATCAATATCTAGAGGTCTTCTAATACAAGTATTTTACTAATAAACCTTAACCGTAAACTTTGCAGGTTATCCAAGAAGCAAAGCTGTCTCTGGTGGGCTCTTGTGGCCTTTCTATTGCTACTTGCGTTACTTCCTGAAACGAGGGCTGCTGCATGCACATGGGGCAAGAACGCAGGAGCTTGCTTCAACTCGAGTTTGACGAAGATTCCAGATGACATTCCGGAGAACATCGTGTATCTGGAGCTACGACACAACGGCATCTCGTCGCTGGAAAGTTTACCCCACCAGCTTGTTCACCTTGACCTGTCCTTCAACTCTCTCAGTTCCCTTGAAGAGGAGGCGTTCAAAAACGTTCCAAGTCTCAAAGAACTGCGCCTCGCTCACAATGTGATCAGGGCAGTTCACCCCAAGGCCTTCAAGAATCTTGAACAACTCAAGAAGCTATTTCTGCATGGCAACGGACTATCTACTATTCCACCGAGGACCTTCGAGTACCTGATTGCTCTCAACGATCTGGACCTGAGCTATAATCAGCTGGTGGAAATTGATTCGGAGACTTTCAAGTATGTACAAAGTTATTACATCAATCGTTTCCTTTTCTCTTGTAATCTTTTATTAATATAAGTTCAATACACAAATCCATAAGATTTACACAATAGCACTTTTGCAATATAATCATTCTTAATACGTATATGGTTTTGTAAGCTAAATGTACAACTCATTACTTCATTGCCATGGCAACAAGGTTGAAATAGGTAATTCATACTTATGATTCTAGTTTTCAATATTTACGGTACCAATAGAAAGTTACGTGCCACCCAACAGCACAGTAAAAAGGAATTAATTTATTATTGCTTTTTACTTTCCTTTCAAGTGTGGCAAATATTAATTCGCTAACCACGAACTATAAGGCTATATATATCAGATTGGGAATACGAGGCCTGCATTCTCGACCTGATAAGTATCATTTATAATTCTGACCACTACAATGTGCCGCACAAAATGTCATACATTGAAATTGTGTAATAAATATGCTAATTGCGGGTTGGCAACGCAGGAATGATGTGACAACTGAAGTTCGTGCATGGTTCAACAGATTGTCAATATTGCGCATGCGTGATTCCACTGTTTTAGTTTAGTAAAATGGCGGACAGAGCCTGTTGACGCTAGAACAAAAAGTGAAAACTGTGTTGTTTTACGCGGAAACGAAGAGCGTAGTGGAGACGCAACGACGTTTTCGTGTTCATTTTCGTACGAGGTGGGCCCCCTGTAGACAGACAGTGTATAGACTAACCACAATATTTGAAACTGACGGCCATATTTTAGAGCAAAAGCGACCTCGTGTCAACAAAATCCGTTCTCCAGAGAATATCGAGGCTGTGAGAGTGGCTTTGACACGAAGTCCCAGGAAATCCACGAAACGAGCTCCGGCCGAAATGGGCATCTCACGTCGTTCGCTTCAAGGAATACTTCATGCTGACGTGAAATTGTTCCTATACAAAATGACAGTGTTGCACAAACTGACGGAACATGACAAGGTACGGCGATTACAGTTTGCAACTTTGGCTCCTGCAAATGACGATGCCGTGATACTCTGATGAGTTTTACGTTCATTTAAACGGTAGCGTCAATAGGCAGAATATCAGATTTTGGGCAGGAGAACCTCCTGGTGTTGTACACGAGACTGAAAATTACGGAGAAAAACTACTGTATGGCGTGCTATATCCAGCCATGGAATCATTGTGCCAACTTTTTTCAGCGGCACATTTAACAGTGCACGCTACTTGGACATGTTGCAGAACAATTTTCTTCCTCAACTTTATGCAACAGGGTTACCAATGGAGACACAATAGTTTATGCAAGATGGAGCTCGTCCATATGCAGCAAACGTTATTCTGGATTTCCTGCGCCAACATTTCGGGCCCCGTGTGATGTTCCATCCATATCCTGGACGTTTTCAGGGCGGTTCATAATGGCCGCCACACAGTCCAGATATTAATCCCTGCGATTATTTCTTATGGGGATATTTGAAGGAGAAAGTCTTCCGCAACAAACCACACACTCTAATGCAACTGCGAGCAGCTATCACAACCTTTTTTCGGGAATAACAGAAGACATGAGTCGTAGAGTGGTCGGAAACGTCACAGTTCGTCTCGAAGAGGTGATACGTGAACAAGGGGGACATATTGAACATGTACTGCACGCTAATTAAGCATACACATTCTGATGATTAATGTAAAACAATAATGTTGATATTCTTTGGTTATTAAAAGTTATATTAACAATTTTCAATGCATAAACATTTCGTGCGCCACCCTGTAAGATCTCATCTTTCCACTGTCCTGATCACTGGCCACTTCCATTTATTTTTTACATTCTATAAATATTTCTCCGTATTTCTATTCCTTTTAACTATCAGATTTTTATTTCTGATTTAGTCTTTGCTACAAATCAAATTGTCCTCTGATGGTCTATACCTAAGTATTGTAAGTTCCCTAGTTACTTTTAAGGAATAATTCTAAAAGATTAAATCAATTACTGCATTAAATATTGCGGGACGCTACACTACGCGAGAACAACCCGGAGTTTAGGTGCACAACATGTTTAAATTAAAGATACTCACAGCTTACTCACATACATAAATCCTTTTATTTCATCACAGCGTGTAATCCACTCCTTCAGCTTCAACTCTACTATTTAAATCATTTTAGAAATACACCGCCATGACTCTGACTCTGCATTGCCAGAACGTCGCTTTATACGAGTATATACGAGAGCTGTTCAATAAAGAATGATCATAAGGTTTTTACGGTCATAATTTTTCGCACTAAAATTCAATCTTATTATATTCTGTTAGCTTAATGTGAAACAAATGCACCGTAGTAGTTTCATTGTTGGTACTCCTGGTTCCCACTTGTGAGTTCCAGGCAAGTTCAGACATGTTCAGTATCGTCTACCGCTGCAATGGAGGTAACATGCAGTTAAAGTTGATATTAGAGGAATATCCGGAGTTTCTTTCAAACGTAATCACTGCTGATGAAACTTGACTACATCATTTTGATCCTGAGAGCAAACAGAAAAGCTCAGTGTGGAAATATCTTTCATCAACCCCCAAAAAAGCAAAAGTGGTTGCTTCTAATGGAAAGTTATGGTCATCTATTCTTTGATATTCATGGAATGGTTTATCAGCATGTTGTACCTGCACACACACACACACACACACACACACACACACACACACACACACACACACACACACACACACACACACACACATCAGTAACTGGACAATACTACAGGGATGTCCTGAAGACATTGAAAATCCATATCAGGCATAAAAGACAACATTTCCATGAAGCAGGCTGGATGCTGCACCACGATAATGCGCGGCCGCATATTGCCAATTTGTTGCTAAATAGCTTGCAAAAATCAACGTGAAGTGCATCCCTCAGCCTTCCTATAGTCCGGATTTAGCCCCATGTGACTTTGTTCTATTCCCTAACTTGAAGAAAGGTTTTCGTGGGAGGCATTATCCATCATCAGAAGCAGTGGTGAAGGCTGCGGAGGCGACTTTGAAGGATATCTCAAAAATGGTTTCCAGCGTGTCTTTGAAGACAGGCAGAAACACTGCGACAAGTGCATCGCATTCAGGGGAGACTATTTTGAGAAGGACCATCAAAATTATGAGGATGAGTAAAGGTACGTAGTCAGAAAAAATATTGTGATTATTCTTTATTGAACAGCCCTCGTATATATATATATATATATATATATATATATATATATATATCCTTTCTCTACGGACGCATCTTGCAGAAAGAGACGCTTTTCTGTTCTGCTGAGGAAGCAAGCCAGATATCCCTCTCGAATGTTCCAAAGAGTGGTCTCCCTGCTTGGACAACTTCCGCTACTACGCGAGTACTTTAGCTATAAATTTGGAATATCTAAAACCTAATATGTAACAATATTCTAATAATAAACATACCTCATACATATATAAACATACGTCACTACATACTATTGCATAATGCATATATTTCCTTCAGCACATTTTTCCTTTTTTTCCTTAACTTCCTAATTCCCCAACAAAACCAAGAAATCTCAAGTAATTTCATTCTAATTACAAACTTTAACTTGTAATCATCTCCCTAATCTCGATTTCCAGACGTTGTTGAAACTGACTCTTTTTTATTTTAGATTTGGGTGTATTACCTTTGTCCACCTATATCTTATAGTGTGTCTTTATTTTGCAGCCGCCTTCCATTAATTGTGCTGTAACTAAAGCGAAATTTACGTTGAAGTCTTAAAAGGTGTACAGTCCAGTGTATGGTAATGCATCGATGCATTTGTTTTCCTATGTTTTTCTTCGCTTAATTTTCACACAAACTGCTTATCATCTGTGTTCCACACGAGCCATAGGAGAGCCAACCTCCTTTTGGTTTGAATTCATAACCAACGATGTCCAGCTCTAGGAAGAGCTCATCTAGTGTTGGACATACGAATCACAAATATAACCTATAAAAAGAAGTTGGTTTCAGGCTGAGAGGCGAACTAAAAGGGAGCAGTAGGTGCAGTTAATGAAGTACTGAAAACACGTAAGCGATTTGGCTGAACATGTCATAGGGTTTGTATTTCCTTAGTAACGCGAACCATTGTGAATTATGTGCGTATGTTTGCAAAGTGATGGAATAAATCTATGTTGTTACTGGACCCATGGTGCTCATTTTATTGGCATAACCACTTAAAGTCATCTTCGTCAAATAGTTCCTTTCAGATGATTTATCCAACTGTTTTGTTACACATTTAAATAATGCTCACTATGCTGGGAATGTGCAGTAACAATGTTGGGCATCACAGCATATATGTTGTTGTTTTCATATGCTAGGCTTTGGTAATGAAGTCATTAGCTGTCTTGCTCTCCAATATTTCTGTGTAGTGGGTCCGGCAGATAGGGCTTCACAGATTAAAAGATGTTCTTCAGTCATTTCCTCTTCTTTGTTGCACAGATGACAATCTGGACTTGTATAAATTCCTATTCTGTGTAAGTGTTTGTCCAAATAATCATGTTCCGCAAGTAATCTAAAATTTGCTACTGCAGCTTTACGTTGGATTTCTGGAATAATTTCTGGATTTTTAATTAAAATGATCCATTTTTATCTTTGTTTTTGTTAGATATTGATTTGTTTTGATTGTTTTTATATTTGCTTTTGATCAATCTTTTAATGGATGTAAAGGGTATATCACAGCATATATTTGACACTACATAGGCGTAGCATGTTTTATGATTGATGAAACAGCATGTTGGTGTCGTGTTAAACAGATTACATGGGTCACCATTTCGCTCTTTTACTGCCAAAAAATTATTGAAACTAAAATAAATTACTAATGACGACATTGCATCATTCTTTCAGAGGTCTAAACGAACTATTACTTCTGGATTTAAGTCACAACCACATCCAGAATGTGAAAAATGCTGCTTTTAGTGACCTCTCCAACTTACAGTACCTCAGCCTTCGAAACAACGAGATCAAAGAACTGGAAGATGGTGCCTTCCAGAATCTGGAGCGCGTTTCTCTTCTAGATCTTTCCAATAACGACATAGTCACTATTGGACCAGAGCTATTCAAGGGTAAGTTTTGCCTTAGGATGAGTTTGCACGAATGGCTGTTAAATATGTTGAGGGATTTAAGACGTTGAACACTTTAAGCTAGCTGTCACATTTCTTTTCAAACACGTGTGTGTAAGATTTATCCAGAAAGTAACGGCCATTTGTAACTTCACGCTGTGTCAGTGCATCATCTTTTCTCTGCGCAATTGGAATGCTAGTAGAAATATGTTGTTCTGTACGTGCTGTGATTGGTAAAAACTGCAGATGTTTACCGTCAAATAAAGGAGAATTAATAAAGGTAAAATTGTGTAGAAAGTTGCGTGAAAGTTTCAACAATGAGGAACAAATTTGCATGACGAAACTGGCATCAAATGACCATTGCTTATCACAGATAATTTGAAAAATCCAGTGAACAACTTGAGCTTAAAAAATAGACATGCCAATCCAAATGAGCTATACAACTGTTTTTAAGTCATTTCTCGTTCTTTGTTTGATGAAGTATTTCATAACATCTTGGTGGTGGCCCACTAATTTCTAAAGCTTCTGTTAAGATATGGAAAACGAAAAATATAACGCAGGAAGGCATTTGAAAAATAAAATAAGCTTCAGTTTTTGGACATGAACTTTATAATAAAAATATTTTTGAGCTTATTAAAGACAAGCAGTTGGTAATTTCTTCCAGAAGGTGGATGCTTTGTCCTCAATCAGCGTTGGTCTGTTACAGATATGACAGCACTACAACAGATTCAATTGGACCACAACGAGTTACGCATCGTATCTCCCAACGCGTTCGACAATTTGGAGTTACTGTTGCATCTTGACCTCACCGAAAACTGGCTAAAGCACCTCGAGCCTGGCACCTTTAAGAACCTCGACAGGCTTTACTCCCTGGAGCTGGACGGCAATAGCATATCAGAACTAAAGAAGGGCACATTTGATGGTCTGTCACAGGTCTCCTATCTTACTATCAGCGATAACGATATAAATACCATAGAACCAGGAGCGTTTGCTGGTTTGGGTAAGAAGAAAGGAGGTGCTGGAGTAAGCATTAGTCTGGAGAAGAATCGTATACATGCCATACCCTCGCAAGTCTTCAAGGGCGCAAAGAATGTCCGCTTCCTCAATCTGGGTAACAACTCCATCACAGAGGTTGCTCCAGAATCCTTCAAGGTGAGCTTAATGATATTAATATGTATCAAATCCGTATTTTGGAATTTATTGTTCTTTCAGACTAGCCTAGTTTAGGCCAAAGTAAGAAAGGTAGAGTCATATCGAAAATTTTAAATCTCGATTATGTCATTGAAGTTTTTGGTTTGACCCTGCCTTTACAAATCTGTATTTGTTTTTAATAACATAAACGTAGATGTCTGCATTTTGGTAGATACATTAACTGGTTTTCAACGTATAGGTATCTAAACGTTAAAGAAATATAACGACGATTGGGTCATCAGTAACACCTGAAGGGTGTTTCATTTGGTTTATTATGATTTCAGGAAAATGCTGAAGTAGAATTGTAATAGTAACACTATTTCTTTTCTTAATTCATTCCGCAATGTCCCATTTTTCTGTTCGAGTTTATTTTTATACTTAGCAGGTATTTCATGCGCATAACATTCAGAATACTACTTATGGGCAGTAAATCAGTCAAATGCTTTGGGATAGGTATGTGGTGGCTCGGAGCTGGGAGCAGGGGAACAGCTTTTGGGCATCTGAAGTCAATATGCCGAAATCCTCCTTTATCTGGAAACCCATCTTACCGCTTTAAAAACATGATTCACAGAGTTTTCAATGTCACTCTGAGAAATGCAAATTGTAGTAAAATAATACAACGGACGCATTTACTTATTAATTTCCTTATTATTGGGTCAGACAGCCCCACACCGCGTTTTATTCGAAATAAACCCCCAAGTTTTATATTCGACAATGAATGAAATTATACTCAAATGAATCCAAAATCCGTAGAGTTGCCCGACATTGATTCTTAAGGATAAGGGAAAACTCCGGGAAAACCCTACTCAGATAGCTCAGCCTTACCGTGATCCGAACTCGGGACCTCTTGAAGGTGAGGTAGACACGCTATCACCTATGCTACAGAGGACACGGCACTTCACGTCGAACACTTACAAATTCATACCCATAAAAAGGAGGGGACATGCATGTACATCAGAGCTCCAAATTAAAACAAAAATAATAACATAATTCTGGAGTGTAATCGACGTTAATTAATATACATACATTGGATATATCTAGGGCTCAAAATACTTAGGATCGCTGTAAGATATTAACGTCACTAACCTCAAGGTTGGAAAAGAGGTCCAAGTTGTGTTTCATAACGGAGGTATACCCTGCTTAATTTTTGTGCTTGAGGCAGAATTAATTACTAGCTACGACAAGTTGAAATATTTCCTCAAAATTGTGAGAGTTTGGCACATAATATTTTGATGTAATCCGAAAAAGTAGCAATGTGCGAGCCCTGTTTAACGACGCAATTTGTGTAATTCTCGTGACACTGAAATTTTCCAAAGTATTCTTTGTTATTGATTTGAACTCTGAAACACAAATATCTTTCTCCGACTGAAACGCGCTATTCGTTGGTTAGTTTTCCTCAAAGAGAATGGAATCAGAAAGACATCACACAGCGACTCACTTTTATACGATTTTACTATTGTTTTAGTTTACTGTATTCTGCATATGCGGACACTGAAATGTCTAATAAAGATTTAACTCTTTTAGCAAAAAGTGAATGGAATAGTTTGTAGCGATGTGAGTGCAATACATCAAATATTTTATTGTGAAATTGAACTCAGAATATGTTCTCTTAACATAAAATATCCTTAGAGGAAAGAAAAACGATAGATAAGAGTTGAGACATTGAAAGTGAGCTTAAGGCAGCCCGTCTATGAAATCAAGACCTAAAGTTTACAGAAAATTACAATTCTAACAAATTCTCGACCTCTTAGCCGCTTCATAACTATGCGGTACAAGAAGCTGTCACTAAGTTTATATTACAGTATTTTAGCTGTAAATTAACAAATCTCCAAATTAGATAATGTTGTAGGTAATCAGATACATATAATACAATAATCAGATACAGAAGGTGAATGAGAGAAGATACTCGTAGCTTTGCCTCAGACCAATGTTATTGCTCAACCTGCACTCACCCACCTTTGTGTGTATTTCCGAATTTAGAATATTTTTTCAGTATCATCACTCTGGTTGTTGTAGGGCTTGAACACACTGGAGTACCTCATCATGGATGGAAACCACTTCTCCACTCGAGGAGTCAATGCTCTGAGTGGGTTGGTGGAGCTCAAGGTGCTTACGCTCAGAAAATGTGGACTCTCCCATTTGGATGACGGCGTCTTCTCCCCATTAGGAGAGAGCCTCCAGAAATTAGCACTGGATGACAACGAGCTTACCGTTCTGACAGCAGGGGTGTTCTCTGGTCTAAAATCGGTCGAGTCGTTGTCGTTCTCTGGCAATGTCCTCGAGGAGATAGGACCTGGCACATTCAAGGACCTCGTTAAACTCAGCGGCAACATGGATTTTTCCGGCAACAATCTGAAGGTTCTTCACCCGGGAACTTTTGAGGGTCTCGATAAAACGGATGTTCTCGGCCTCAGCAACAATTCCTTCACAGAGATCAAAGCCGGAGTATTCCGAGGCATGAAAAGTCTTGAAATACTTTTTATAGACCATAGTGAGTTACAGACAATACATCAAGGTGCCTTTGAAGGTAAGATAAAAATAATTTTGAAGTATAAATGAAATTATTGACACAAAATATTAATTACAAAATAGAGTCAAACGCTGCTCAGTATTTTGAATCCTTTAGAATTAATACACTAATTACTGTGTACAAAATATCCTTCTTCGCTCTATCACAAGATTTGATGTTGGATATCTGTATTTAGCCTTTCCTATGTATAATTCCATGTATGTTTCTTTGTCTATAGTTGAAATCTCATATCACTTTCTCACATTTCTTTTATAACATTGATGAATCAGCGTGTATTTACTTTCTTTAACGGAGTGGAAATGGTAAATTTCGTGATTTTTTTCTTCAAAACTCAGATTTTATTTTCATATGAATTTTTCAGATTTTCTTCTTGTTCTGGTAAAACGTTTATAAAGGTAAGCTAGTTTTAGAATTATCACTAAAGTAATATATAAAATAGATTTTATAATTTTTCTTGTTATATATTATCCTGTGCAAAAATATGTACTAATATATTAAAAAATCATAACTTTGCTTACCATGAATAAAAATTAATTTTATTTCTTCAGGAAACCATGAGCATGTTTTGGAAAACTCAAAAACTATCTTAAGCAATTTTCTAGACAGTAAATCATCAATTAACATAGAAGAGACAGAACATTTCTGTTGCTCTTAACTTATTGTAAATTTCCTAAGGTTTCTGAACATTCAGTAATTTAACAACACCTCTGAACTCACAGTTGGCTGAACTTGTTATCCTCACTTTGAACAATCACAGAATCCAGAATAACAACTTGCTTCAACTGACACTCACACATTATTGAGATAAGATTTCATGGAAATCATTTGACTTTGGATGGTTTCTCGAAGAGATATTCGCAGTGAGAAAGCGTTTCTTCCCGGATTATCCTCATAATAAGGGATTTCTGTGGAATCTGGCCATTTGGCAGTCCTCTCTTCCCACGGCACTGCTATACGAATACTATCGTAAGGTAGAAGCGGATAACTCTCTAATTATTCTCTAGATAATACTAATAATCGAAGCATTACGAATATATTAAACTTATTTTTTTTATAAAATGCGTTCACGTGACGCATTTCTCATAATCTTGTCAAGTGTCAAACATATTTTGAGATTTCGATATATTTTGGTAGCCGAAATATTTAAAGTGTACCGGATACTGTGTTCTGCAAGTAGGTCATCCAGCTTATTGGAGTCTGTTCTGTATATTTATCATTAAATATTTCTGAGACAATAATCACATGGATTTAAATCTGAAGAAACAATAGAACAGCTAATTATTTTTGTCATGAAAACGCGTTCTAATGGCAGCAATTTTCTTGCATCTTTCCTCGTCTGTCTAACTGATGCCTACGGCGGACCAAGACTGTTTATATTCTTTAATAATCTTTCACTGCATCCGTTACGAGTTAAGTTGAATATCAGATAATCTCCGTGTAAATTCAAGCTAACAGTTCACATCTTGCGGCACTCGAGCAAACTTTAATGCATTAAAAACACTTTCTTGTGCATGTGCATTATGTGCACAGTAAATATTATCAAAATACATCCAAACAGCTACAGATAAATTTGATAGTGGTAATGCAGTGCATTATAAATGAAGTAAACTCGCCTCGATAGCGTAGATGGTAGCGTGTCCGCCTCACGTTCAAGAGATCCCGAGTTCGAATCTCAGTGGGAGTGAGTTATCTGGATAACGGGTTTTCTGAGGGTTTCCTTTGTCCTGGAAGATGAATATCAGGTAGCTCTAACGGGTACAGGACCGAATTCTCCAGTACCCAGGTAAGCTTAACAGGTAACAACCCCCAAGCCTCCTGCGACCTTAGCAGATGAGTGGAATGGGTATGCCTAATTTTCTCCTTGATTTATTTCAGTGTATAGCAAATAAGTTCACTGTTAACATGTTTTCCGACGAGACTGAAATTACGGTGAGTAGGACAGGAAGGAAAATTCTACTTTGGAACGGTTACACTTTCGGATTCCAAAAGTGTTTATAAAGCGGGATAGCGTGATGTACGTCCAACGTTAAAAGTTGCAAAAGTTTCATTAAAACATTTTCCATTGAAGAAATAGACGTCCTGCATATTCAAGAGAGCCATAAACATGAGGCAACACCTAGTGAAAAAATTCAGAGACAGAAAGTGCTTTGTGATCTGAAGAGAAAAGATTCAGAAGATCCACAGTTGTCCACAGTTTACAAAAGTCCATACCCAAAGCTAGGCCTAAAGTTCTGCCGAAATTACCCACGAGTATAGAGGAAGTTCATGATGTTCTGAACACATTAAATGTGAAAACTGTAGATAGAGCCGAGCTGTTGCTACACAATGACGCTACAACGAACGTTGTAATATTTTGTGAATCCGGAAATTTCAGAGTACTCAGTCAGAGTGACACAATATATGTTGATGGAACTTTCAAGTATTCCACAAGATTTTTTCGCCAGCTATTTAAAATCCATGGGCTCGTTAATGGACATTACATTCCAATGGTATTTTCTTTGTTGAAGGACAAGAAAACTTCATCATATCAGTAGGTATTTTCAACAGTTGTTGATAAATGTCATAAGCTAGGTCAGAAATTCCCTCTATCAACAATGTTTTCTGACTTTGAAGAAAGCATCATGAATGCTGGAAGAGAAGTGTGGACTGGTGTTAAAATCCAAGGATGTAAATTTCATCTAACACAAAGCTGGTGGTGCAAGATACAGAACTTGTGACTTGTACATGACTACTATTCCAGAAATGAAATCGGACAATTTCTGAACTACATATTTGGTTTGCCAATGCTGGATCCTGATATGGTTAGTGACTGTTTTGCTGAAGACTTCATGGCAGTGATGCCTGTCTCGGAAAAACCACAGATATTTTGCGACTATTTAGTGTAAACTTACATAGACGAAAATGCACTCTTTCCTCCTTCCATGTGGGCAGAACTAAGTTGCAATAGACAGAACTACCAACACTAGCGTAAGTTTCCACAACAAATATAACAACCAGTTTTATTCCTGTAGCCCAGATCTGTACAGATTTCTTGAAATACTCAAGCAAATGCAGCTGGATACTAAAATTGCAATTTATTCCTTAAGAAATAAAAAACAGGAGAGGTCTTATCCTCACTTAAAACTCATGATGCAGCAAAGTGGAAAATGTCAAATCTGAAAAAAATTCAAGAATGGGGTAAGTGAAGTCAATTTCTTATAGAACCAAACCTGGAAATATATGGAAATAAAATCTAAAAGAAACAATAGCACTTATTTTAAAGACGAAAATACATGTTACTGCATGATATAGGTTTAAAATGTCAAAATAACGAAGCATTTAAATGTGGATCCATTGTGAGTAAATTGCAGAAAATAAAGA
The DNA here is from genome assembly GCA_030765055.1 of Mantis religiosa. Lineage (NCBI taxonomy): Eukaryota > Metazoa > Arthropoda > Insecta > Mantodea > Mantidae > Mantis > Mantis religiosa. Next base: position 88,805,215 of record CM060952.1, read on the forward strand.
AATAATGACGAAGCTGATAAATGTGGAATCTTTTGGGTGCGAGCCAGCTCGTCTCCTGGTGGTGCACCCTGGGTAACGCTAAACGAACTTGAACGGCTAATAAATCAAGTGTAAGCATTAGAGGTTCACTTTCTTTTGGTACCAGAGCCGTGTTTCTTTGTTATTAATCATAAAGGCAAAAAGAAACAAACAATTGTAACACTACCACAACATACTTCCACTGGAAGTATGTAATGCTCCATCAAATATTATAAATACCAAACTGGACCTATGTATTTAGGGACTGGAACTGGGAGACTTGGGGGCTATGTAATTAAGGGACCTCAAAGGGTCGGGGAGGCTTCGGGGCCATTTTTCTGACCGCGGTAGGCTTCGGTATCGTACCCACTCTAGGCTATATGTACCCTGAGCTCATTTGAACATCACTTCAACCATTTCATTCATCGTTCCGATATGAGCTAACGTTGGACGACGTAATTTAAAAGATGAAGCAAAGCAACAATAAGTATTGGTTTTGTGTTAAACATGTGTAAAAATATAAAATTTTGCATTATATATTTGTTAATAAACATTAAAATGTTAAATGAATTTTCCTGACATTTCTCTGAAAATAAAAAGGAAAAAGGAAAAGGAGACTATGTCCTTGACACTCATAACCTATCAAAAGTAGCTGTAAGGTATACAAGTAGCAACCTATGTGGTTTACAAGCTTTGTATGGTTTTTCGAATTGCTTTTAATTGTCCAAATCATGCACAGGAATTTCTAACTACCAAAGTCAGGACGGAAAACAGTAGATAAGGACTGGAGATAAGAAACCGCTCCCCCAATGCTAGAATAGTCAATCGTCAGCGTGCACGTCAATGACCCTGGTATTTGCTATTCATTCTTTGTAGTACTAATGATTCCATGTATGTAACTTAAAATAACTGCTTAGGAATTCCTGTGCCTGGTGACACTGTATGTTTATATTGTAAATGTACTTTTCTTTCATTATGAATATTTCTTTGAAGACAGATGGTATGCAGATTTCTGCAGATAAGTGTGGATCTTCTTAAATTTCTGTTACAAGGTTTGGAACAACTGATGAGTTTGTCGATCCAAGATCATAAGATGAAGACTTTGCAGCCAGGTGCATTTGACTTCTTGGATCACCTAGACGCCTTGACCTTGGGTTTCGGAAACTTTGAAACGCTTCCTGCCAACGCATTTAGGGGACTCCAGAGACTGTGGGGTTTGGAAGTGACCAATAACCGCATTAAAATCATTGAACCTGGAGTTCTCTCCGGCCTGAAGAGACTTGACGTAGTCGATTTTAGCCATAATCAGATAGAAGTCATACAGGATGAGACATTCGTCGGCGCTGATGAGATGACCGAGTTACACCTGAGTCACAACAATATCCGGGAACTTGGCGCCCATGCCTTCAAGTAAGTTCAACTTGTCATACTCCTTTAAACTTGCTTTATAATCTAGCTCAAACTAGGAAGATGTAAACATATGAGGGCGGAGTAAGAGAGAGACCGATATACCATAATGGAACACTCTTAGGATGCTGTTTGCTGGAGGAAAATACACAAATATTTACAGAGGGATATATCCTACCTCTATAACCATTCATGGAAGTCAGAGAAACAGAGAAAAGGTTGGAAACTAATTGTTTTTTCACACTATCCGAATGTAGGGCAAGGTTTGTATAGGTGGAGTCAGACTGAAAATTTCACTGCCATAGCCGGAATTTGAACCATGGGTCTCCCCGATAACCGTCCGGTTGCTCTTAACCATTGAGCTACCATGGCAACGTGTCAGCACCACGTTAAATTCTCCGTGCTTCAAACCCTAGCTATGGCATTGAATTGTTCAGTGTATCTCTACATTTCCAAACCTTGGCCTACATACGGCTGGCGAGAAAGAAAAATTTATTTCCATTAATTGACTTAATAGTGATCCGAACTATAAAGTCCGGTACTTAAAGAACTTACACGTTCTCAGTCGGCATTAACATCGTTGTCTCATATCTACGAGGGTGGTCTGAAACGTTTTTGACCTCAGCATGAAGATGGCAGCACTCGTATATAAAAGTTAGTGAGTGAATTTCGTTGTTCGTCTGTTAACAGTTACTCACCAAAGTTTCAGCCATTTTGGACGCTCTGTTGTTATGTAACAGTAGTTTGAGTGAGTTGATGCGTGTTTTTATGAAGATGGACAAAATCGAGTATCGAGCTGTCATTAAATATTTGTCTTTGAAATGCAATATGCTTACGCAAATCAAAGATGAGTTGGATTCTGTGTATGGGGACTCTGCACCATCATTTACTACAGTGAAATTTTGGGCAGCTGAATTTAAACGTGGCCGTAAGAGCTTGGGAGACGATTAACCTTTGGGACGTCCAAAAACCGCAACTACAGACGGAAACATCACCGAAGTTCACCAAATGGTGCTAAACGACAGCCGAATTAAAATGAGAGAGATAGCAGAGGCTATTAACATGACAAAAGAACGTTTTTGTCACATGTTAAGTCAACATTTATACATGAGAAAGCTGTCCGCGCGTTGGGTGCCGCGTTTGATCACGTTAGACCAAAAACGTGTTCGAGAGAACATTTCCAACGCCGTGTTGGCGCAGTTTAGGCGCAATGAATCCGAGATTAATTACTGTAGATGAAACTTGGATACACTATACGCCCTAAACAAAAATACAGTCCAAACAGTGGACTGCAAAGGAGAAACTTGCTCCAAAAAAGCGAAAACTGTTGTTGTTTCTTTCGGGTTGGGAAAGTGATGGCGACTATTCTTTTTTGGGATAGTCATGTAATTATTTTAATCTATTATCTTCGAAAAGGAAAAACCATTACAGGAGCATACTACGCATAATTACTTGACAGTTACTTGAACTTGCGGAAAAACGGCCAAATTTGCAGAAAAAGAAAACCCTCACACCTCAGCGATTCTAATGGCGAAAACCCACGAATTACGGTTGGAAGTGCGTGACCTTTCGCCCTATTCGTCAGATCTAGACCCAAGCGACTTATTTTGTTCCCTCATATAAAAATTGTGCTCGGAGGACAGAGATTTACGTCAAATGAAGAGGCAATCACCTTCGTGAACTATTATTTTGCAGAGATAAACGTCGAATACTACTTGGACGGGTGACAGAGATGAGAGCACCAATGGGAGAGTTGTGCAAAGTTTCAAGGAGACTGTGTTATAAATTAAAAATAAAAGAAAATACATCTGAAAAAAAATGTCTTGTATCTTTATTACGTCGGAAGCTTTTCAGACCACCTGTGTATATGTAAACTTCTAATGGTATACCGGAAAAAATACAAATTAGTTGGAAAATTTAATGTGGTGCTGGCATGTTACTATGGTATCTCAGTGGTTAGAACTGGACGGAGACCGGGAAATCCGTGTTGCAAGTCTTGGCTATGGCATTGAATTTCTTAGTTGATCCTACCTTTCCAGAGGAAAAGTTGTCATGCACTAAGGGCTGTGAGAGTATCTGTCAACATCGAGGGCATAGAGGTCCATAACAACGCCGACTTTAGCAAATATGATGACGCTTCAATGCAATGTAAATTTGTTAGGTATATACCACATATTTGCCCGCCTTGGTAGCCTGGTGGTAGCATGTCTGTCTCACGTTCAAGAGGTCCCGAGTTCGAATCTCGGTCAGGGTGAGTTACCTCGATAAGGTTTTTTACGGGGTTTTCCCTTATCCTAAAAGATGAATGTCGCATAACTCTAAGCTGTATGGACCCCGGAATCATGAGCATCATTTCACCCATTCCATTCATCGTCCGATATGACTTAACGTTGGAGGACATAAATTTAAAAAAAAAAATTACAACTTACTACGCGACACTACTAAGTCCCCACAGTTGTATCAATATGGAGACGCTCCATAATTACTTCACGTTAGTAGCCAACCTTGCCACAGAATATAGTAGGCAAACAGAAGTGCAATGAATAAACGGTACTATAACACTCTAGATGATGGATTATATTATTATACAACCACGACGGCATGGAACATTCCTTTTCCTGGTAGATTTAGTATTACTTTAATCATACAATGTACACAGTTGGTGTTATTGTAGATCACGTCAGCAACAATTATAATGGATAAGATACAAATAATTACAGTGATACAATTAATGGTACTAGACACATCAATATCAATAAATGGTAATTAATAATTATGATAAAATATAATAGTAATAATGATAATAATAATAATAATAATAATAATAATAATAATAATAATAATAATAATAATAATAATAATAATAATAATAATAATAATAATAATAATAATAATAATAATAATAATAATAATAATAATAATAATAATAATAATTAATAATAATAATAATAATAATAATAATAATAATAATAATAATAATAATAATAATAATAATAATAATAATAATAATAATAATAATAATAATAATAATAATAATAATAAGAATAAGAAGAAGAAGAAGAAGAAGAAGAAGAAGAAGAAGAAGAAGAAGAAGAAGAAGAAGAAGAAGAAGAAGAAGAAGAAGAAGAAGAAGAAGAAGAAGAAGAAGAAGAAGAAGAAGAAGAAGAAGAAGAAGAAGAAGAAGAAGAAGAAGAAGAAGAAGAAGAAGAAGAAGAAGAAGAAGAAGAAGAAGAAGAAGAAGAAGAAGAAGAAGAAGAAGAAGAAGAAGAAGAAGAAGAAGAAGAAGAAGAAGAAGAAGAAGAAGAAGAAGAAGAAGAAGAAGAAGAAGAAGAAGAAGAAGAAGAAGAAGAAGAAGAAGAAGAAGAAGAAGAAGAAGAAGAAGAAGAAGAAGAAGAAGAAGAAGAAGAAGAAGAAGAAGAAGAAGAAGAAGAAGAAGAAGAAGAAGAAGAATTTAAAATGATGGGCACAAAACCAGGTGTAAGTTATACAGAACATATTATTGGATACAAATAATTGTTGTGCATCACTGATAACAAAATAACCATTAAACAAAGAAGAAAACTACAAAAGTAGGTTACTTCTAAATTTATGCAAGTTATAACAGTTTCAGATCAAAAATGACACTTTAAATGTGTAGCATAACTATATTTTCGCACTTGATTTCTCTGTTTTCCTTAGTAGTACCCGAAAAAAATGACAGGAGTTGCTGGTAGGGACCTCTGATCTTACCCGCATTCCATGGTTGCAAGGAGGTAAATTAAATAAATTGTGTCTTAGTTACAGTTTTAACACCTACCTGACGTACTACGGGTAAGCTAGCTAATATTAACTCAATGAGTAAAACACAGTCTAAGTGAACTTTGATTTTCCCGTAATATTACAACAAAACTGGCCAAATCATACTTATAAGTTGCTGTTGCCCAATCAGCCACATGTTTGCAACAGCTTTTATAATTCAAGGACACTGAGAGGGAGTACAAGTAAAAATCTTGCATTTGTATTTAATATACTTCCTAATCATAATGGAGCTGTTTTACTCTCATACCTACTTCATTAAAAGAAAAGCATAAACGTAGTACAGTTGAGTGCAAGGAATATTGAACACAACTTCAGCCCTGGATGAATCAGTGTTTTGTTAGTTACACTAAAGCTTCTATTAGCCTAATAAAAAAGTTTAGGCCTGGGTCAAGAGCGAAAGTGGACTACGATTATGTGGCAGCTGGATAACTGAATGGCATGCTCTGCAAACAAGGTTCACGCCAGCTCGGGATGATTGTCCTTCTTACCAGTTTGATTAAAATTGTCTGGCATTAAAGAATTAACCTATAAGCATCAATTGGATACAGGCTCACGAGTTATGGAAAGCGAAACAACGAAGTCAATATTTAGTAGAGTTATAGAATTGGGTCCAAATGGGAACTGGGAACTGGGTCATAACTTCACTGCCAACATAAAACACTAATGTCATATCAGCACAATTACATACTCTCGAATGTGTATAGCATAAGGAACAGTGTTGCCATATTTTAGTAAAGTGTTGAATTAATGTATTTGAATTAATGTGCAATGTTACAGGGGACTGGACAGGTTTCTTTACGAGCTGTTTCTGGACCACAACCTATTGGAGAGTCTTCCAGCAGGAATATTCGCTGGCCTTCCCAATCTCAGGAAACTGCAGTTGAACAACAACCGTCTGAGACAATTTGATCCCACCGCTTTATCCATTGGTAAAATAATAAGATCAATTCAGTTGCAGAATAACAGAATCCCCTTTATAACCCCTGTCGTTGGACTCGAAAATATTAGAGAGTTCAACATTTCAGGAAACTTTCTGCCATCAAAATTATCCAGCGACATCTTCAGCAGCTTGCCTAACCTGGAGGAACTAGATATTTCGTATTGCTTGGTAAAGGAGATCCCAGAGGATACATTCAAAAATAACAAAGAACTTAATAACTTGAAACTTGGGCACAATGACCTTACTACGCTTAATGTTGAAATTTTCAAAGATCTGCCAGTGTTAAGTCAACTAGATCTGCAAGGGAATCCTCTGAAATGTGACTGTACACTCCGCGAGCTTCTCATGTGGACAAAAGAGAAAGACATCGCCGCCAACAACGTGCAGTGTGGAGAAATATTCCACGAGAACTGGGAAATTACCGAGTACCTAGCATGTGATGGTAAGAAACACCTTGAAAATGATGACAAGGAAATTATGCAGTATAACTTTCTTGGGAACTTGCTGGTCTCAATATTAGGTTGAATGTGTAATATTGTTTCAAATAATAAAGAACACTATCCATTATTGTCTGTAGCCATTCTGGACCAGTCCACACATCTCGTGAACATATGACAAACTTTTCTACAGCTGTTTTCTTTCAGAACCTTTCAAGAAACTGTCATCATTACCTTCCACATGAACCACGTGCTACATTTTATCATATCAGTACTGTATGGTGCTAACTCAAGAACAGATGAACAGTTATTATGAATTAAATGTTATTAATGTTTAATTATAATCATAGTATCTATGAATCAGAGGCTTATTGTTTATGAAAAACTGTCTACCTCAAATAAACATGTGACACTTGACACAAAATCGTCTACTTTGTATAACACACTGCACATCTATTCATTTCCTTCATTGGGGTTTTCACAGTTCCCGTGTCTTTCATTTTTGCTCCTCATATTTGCATTGGAAGCAGCTTCACCGATAGGCTAGTTGCTGTCATGTAAATTTAATGTCCCTCTGGACAGCAGCGCTCAACATAGGCCTTTGCCATATCTACTAGTATGATCTGCTACAATTTTAGCCATTGCTGCGATATAAGTAATATTGAAATAACACCCGTTATTTCGCTCCGGTAAACAGCCCAGCTACATGGTCCAGGTAATAGAAGGTAATTGCTTCAGCTATGTTTAAGAGGAGCGCTTATTAACACATGCGCTTAATCACTGTCTTCATTATTTCAACTACAAATTTTAATAACATATCTAGTGCAGTAATGAGGTATTTTTATTCGCTTGAAATTTCGCTGCGGCAAAGGCACTTGCACTTGTTTACACCAAGGACTACTTTTTGCACTGGTTTGAGTGTAGTGCCTTTTCGTTAAACTATACAACTGGACCGACCTGTTCTTTCATGACTTAACCGCCTCCTCTCGTTCAGACCTTCTGCAATGCTAACTCGGTGCAAAGAGTTTGTGAAATATTAACAATAGTTTAACTGACCAATTAATAAAGGTTTCCAGGGTGGAACGTCATGGTTAGGGTCAAGTTAGCTCTATAGTTGCTATCTTCATTGGCAAAACCTTGAGCAGTTTGGATTAGAAGAGACTGTCTTTCATAGTTACGTTGATGCCATGTAAGTCTTCAACGAAGAACGGGTCGGAAACATACATACTACATAGAAATATGCATGTACAAAGTGTACAAAATGTCAAGTTCTATCGATGAAATGCGTAACTGTGGTAAACATTGGAACATTTCTAATACATCATAAATAAACATAAAATCACTACACTTATTTTTACAGCCTATGCTGTTGCACAAAATTTATATCCTTACAAGTATGCAAAGAATGTTGAAAGTTAGAATTAAGTTTCTTTCATGGAATATCAAAAGTAATATGACAAGACATCTATCAAGAGAATTTATTTTGGAAACCCTAAAAATCGAATTATATTTATCTGGACTATTTAATTAAAAAATATGAATTTAAATACCACATAGTAAATTTTTGATCAGAGCATGGAAAACTCTACAGAAATGAAAATAAACATAAAAAAATATTAATTACGATTACTATAGTTAGTCTTACTCACTATTACCAAGTGAAGAAAACGAAATACAGGAATTACTTGTGTTCGATTTCTGTTGTTATAACGGAAAACTAATTGCTAATACCAAATTAATCAAATTTTATTTTTATCGTCAGCAAATAACCTTTCTTCTGAGATAATATGATAATAATTATTAAAAGAACAATTGTTAAACATACAGTTGTGAAATTGAAATTTTATGCTGCTTCCCTTTGAAACAACGAACATCGAAATTCAAAATATACACTACCGGTCAAAAATGTTCCATTACTTATTACAGTTATGGATTTGTGGATAAAACAGGGATTTCGTTTTGAATATTATTTCATATTCCCGTTCAGATAATAAAATATGTATAAACGTATACAGTGACTGTCATAATTTTTCGAACAAAATTGTCTGTACATGTAACATGCTTATTTTTAAGGGAAAATTGGATAAAAATTCAAATTTGCTAAACTCTTAATTCTATATACTTCATAGGTACCGCAGTAATGCAGTTTTGGTTTGTAAGTTATTTTAAAAATTCAAAATACCTGTTAATTTAGTGAGGTACGAAAATTTACTCGTCAATATTTTTCGGGTAGGTTGGTTGGCAACTCAGGGCATGCTTTGCACTTGCTATGTGCTGTGTGGGGAGGTCCTAATAGTGTTTTCACACACAGGGCAGACGCTAACATTCAGGAGTGAAATGGGGCACGGAGGAAAGAACAGTACATTTGAGCAATGACAATTAGTAATATTCCATCACGAAAGGGGAAAAACATGTCGACAAATAGCAGATGAGTTGAACATGAAGAAAATACAGTTAACGACATTATCTGCCAATGTAAATATAAAAATAGGATTGAAAATTTGCCACAGACGTTTGCCCGAAGGTCCTTAATAGGAGAGAAGAGAGGGCAGTAATAAGCAAAGTGAAAATTATCTTTGTCTTACTGCAACTGCTATTGCTGCTGAGGCTGCGAGTGCGTTTTGAAAGAGGATTAGTGCAAGTACAACCCAGAGGGTATTATACAGGGAACACTGTCAAGGACGAACTGCAGGAGAAAAGCCCTATGTCAACAAAATTAATAGAATCAAGCGACAAAGGTTTGCTAAGGAGCACCTCAACAAAGTTCTGGACTGGTGGAAAACAGTTATTTTGTGGGACGAGTCAAAATCCAATATTTCTGGCTCAGATGGACGAATTATAGTGTGTAGACAGCCCAATAAAGAATTTGAATAAAGACATATGCAGTCGACAGTAAAACATGGAGGGGGACATGTTATGGTTTGGGGCTGTATGCCGGCTGAAGGAGTAGGTGACGTAGTTTTTATAGATGGACACATGAATCACCAACAGTATCTTCAGATTTTAAAAGATAACCCAAAGAAAAGTGCAGAAAATATGGGAATAGGAGACTATCAGGACAATGACACAAAACATATGACCTATAATGTACGGCTGTGGTTGTTGTACAACTGTCTTGAAGTTATGAATCTTCCCCCAAAGGTCCCGACATTAGTTCGATTGAGAAACTATGGAATATACTCGAAAAGAACTTAAAAATCTCCCATAAATTCTAAAGCTGATGTGAGGAGACGACTGCAAGAGGAATGGAACAAATTCTCCGTTCTACCACTAACAAACTGGAGGAGAGCATACCGAGAAGGCTGACCGAAGTGCTACGGAGGAAGGAAAGAATCACCAAGTATTAATATTCCTACATGGCCTCCATTCTTTCTTTTGTTTGGTACTTAAAAATTTTGTACCAATAATTTTCAATAGGAAATTTTGTATTACTCTAATTATATTCATAAGTTTTCTATTTAATAAATAATATGATAGTAACAGTTTAGTGGTAATTGATAGTAATAATGCCATGCGATTATCAAAAGGATGTGGTAGTGTAAAAAAAAATCTTTAGATCCGTTTTAAAGGAAATAAAAAATAACAAAATATTTTCAGTTTAAGGATAGTTCAAGGTGGAAGCATTCAGTTCAAAATCTCTGGCAAATCTCACTAGGAGAATATAAATTAACGACACAAAAATAAGCGAAATTTTTACCATATCAATTTTTGTACCGTTAATCATTTCACAAATATTTCCTTAATTGATTTTCATTTTTAAATGCTCATGCTTATCTGAAAACGAAAATGTTTTTAGTTGTTTCTTTTCTCTCGGGGTCAGGAAAATAGAACGGAAATCCAAAGCAGCACTTAGCGCTTAGACCCTAAAAGACCTGATTTGGTACGTGTGCGTTTAAAGTCCATTAGCAGTCCTACTTGTCCACATTGTAAGAACCTATGTATAGACAAAATAAGAACAGCCTTTTTACATAGCACGATTATTAACCTCACCTTGAACGCTTCTGGGGCAATCTCTGTGATGCTGTTGTTGCCCAGGTTGAGGAAGCGAACGTTCTTCGCGCCTTTGAAGGCTTGTGAAGGTATGGCATGTATGCTGTTGTGCTCCAGGTTAATTCTAACTCCATCACCTCCAGTCTTCTTGCCCAAACCAGCAAATGCTCCTGGTTCTATTGTGGTTATTTCGCTGTGGCTAATGGTAAGATGGGAGAGCTGAGACAGGCCTTCAAATGCTCCCTTCTTCAGTACCGGTAGGCTATTGTGGTCTAATTCCAAAGAGGTAAGTTTGTCGAGGTCCTTAAAAGTGCCAGGTTCCAGACCCTTTACCCAGTTCTCGGTGAGGTCGAGCTGCCATAAGTTGGTCCAAGTTGTCAAACGCATTCGGTGACACAATGCGCAGCTCGTTGTGGTCCAAGTGGATCTGCCGCAGTGCTGTCATGTCTGCAACAAATATTTGAATAAGCATCCATCTGCTTACATTTGGAAGTAACATCACTGAAGCCCCAGAAAATATACGAAACACACGATTATCCTAATACAGAACTTGCCTTTGAATAGCTCTGGTCCAACTGCGGCTATGTCGTTATTGGTAAGGTCAAAAAGGATAACTGGCACCAGATTCTGGAAGACACCATCTTCCAGGTTTTTGATCTCGTTTTCTCGGAGGTCGATATACTCCAAGTTAGAGAGATCACTAAAGGAACCAATTTCCAGTTTCTGGATGTGGTTACATCTAAGGTCCAAAGATAACAATTCGTTGAGACCTCTATAAACATTATTCGCTCAATATCAGTACAAGAAAGACATTTTAGCTTCTAGATATATATTTCCATATTAAAATAATGTAATTATACTGATATAATGCATACGAAAAATTGCTCTATACTAGGTGGTCTCAAAAGTAATGTCAATTTTTTATTTTGGTGTTTTGGAAAATTTACTGAGTTTCTTTGGCAATATCATTCACAGGATGGCATGGCTAGTGATGCGCACATTGCAAGCATGTATCATTCTTCAGTTGCTAATAAAAATCACAAAATGGAGATAACAAAGCTTGAAATTAGAGCAATTCTAGAACACCAATGGAAGCAAGCTGCTGCCACAGCTCGACAATATGTAAAGTAGAAGTAGAAAGTGTCATTAGTGAGCGTGTGACATAACGATGGTTCCAACGTTTCAACAATGGAGGCCAAAACACTAAAGCTTTACCACGTTCTGTAAGACTTAAGTGTGGAATATTGAGCATACACCTCAAGTTTTGCTAGAACATCTGCAAAATAATACCCGTAGGCTTCTAGAAGAACTTGATGCATCAAAAGATACCATACATTGCCACATTAAGGCACTTGGAAAATCGTACAGAATATGTAGATCTGTACCTCATGAACTGACACCTCAACATGCTGAACGTAGGGTGGCTATCTATCATCAGCTTATTCGTAATCCAATGGACGATACATTTCTCAGCAGAAGTATCACCTGTAATGAAAAATGGGTATATTACTGAAACCCTGATGCCTCAGAACAGTGGCTTGATCCCTGCCAACCTGAGGAAGTCATCGTTAAAAAAATCATTTCGGCCCTAAAAGTAATTTTGTGTATCTGGTGGAATTTTGAAGGTGTGATTGACTGTGAGTCTGTTACAAACGGGCGGGTGATTGATGCGGATCTTTATTCTCAAAAACTGGAAAGTTTTCATCAAATTTTGAGACAGAGATAACCAGCATTTGTTAACCGAAATATTGTATTGCAACAGGACAATGGAAGCCCACCTTGATAGCGTGGATGGTAGCGTGTCCGCCTCACGTTCAAGAGGTCCCGAGTTCGACTCTCGGTCAGGGTGAGTTACCTGGATAAGACTTTTTCCGGGCTTTTCCCTTATCCTGAAAGACGAATGTCGGGTAACTCTAAGCTCCATGGACCCCGGTCCCACTTGAGTATCATTTCACCCATTCCATTCATCATCCGATATGACTTAAGGTTAGAGGACCTAAATTACAAAAAAAAAAAAAAAAAAAAAAAAAAAAAATAATAATAATAATAATAATAATAATAATAATAATAATAATAATAATAATAATAATAATAATAATAATAATAATAATAATAATAATAATAATAATAATAATAATAATAATAATAATAAGAATAAGAATAAGAATAATAATAATAATAATAATAATAATAATAATAATAATAATAATAATAATAATAATAATAATAATAATAATAATAATAATAATAATAATAATAATAATAATAATAATAATAATAATAATAATAATAATAATGGAACACCGCACAAACAATCATGGGAAAAATTCAGGAATTGGGAGGAATCAAACTGCTACCACACCCAGCTTACAGCCCTGATCTCGTACCATCAGATTATCATCTTTTACGATCCATGGCCTATTTTCTATGTGGAAGAAATTTTGACAACTTTGACGCTGTGCAAGTGGGTGTCACCCAATTTTTCCCATCAAAACCCAGAGACTGGTAATATCGTGGCATAATGGGATACTGAGTCAGCTTATTTTAAATTATGGACACTTTTACAGTTTTAGTTTTAATAACTTAGTTGCTCTATGGACAGATGATTCTGATTTTGCTGATTTTGGGATGGATTTGGTTGGTGAACGTTCAAAACATGCGCCTATATCGACTAATGTTTCCTCTGTTAACACTGTATGTAAACGCTTTCGTATTTTGTTTGCCACAGAACCAGTAATTTCGAATTTCTTCATAATCTCGTGAATTGCAGATCTGGAAGGAGGCACTTCACCAGGGAGTGTTTGAGTATACTCTGTGAAAACGCGGCTTGTTGATTCCCATTTATAATAGCAACTTTTACACACGAAACTGTGTTGCTCTAGAGTTCAGCGCCTATTCATGGTTGTCGGTAAAACACTGATGAGTGAAATGCACACCGCTAGTCACCGTGCATAACGGCAGCCTGTAGTGCGGGAATCCAGCAACGTCACGGGACAGGGAAAACGCAGTGTGCACCGTATAGTTTAAATTAATAATGCTGTAAAAGCAGAACGTTTCAAAACTGCTGCGAACGTTTAAATTACACTTTGTATATTATTTGAATGAACATTGGTAGACTGTATGAAAATAAACCTTGGTTAAGTTCTATGTGCAAAGGAGTACTTTCAAATTATAATAGACCAAAAGGGACTGCTGATACTATGGCAAATATTTGAATGAAGTTTAACTTCAAAGTGTGAACAGTAACAAGATTTAACATAAGCTTAAAAACTAGCTAGATCAGAATATGACAAAACAGGAGTTGACAGTTTAGATTAAGTTTTAGAGCAACATTAAATGAACTCGTATATCTATATATCGTCTTAACTTGTGGTACAAGAGAAAAGTGAACATTGTGTATTTTGTACATACTTGAAACTCTCCAAATTTATTTCTACCAGTTGATTGTTGCTCAAGTCCAGATCGATCAGAGCAACCAGGTTTTCAAAAGTCCTCGGTGGAATGGAAGATAACCCATTATAGTTTAGATATAGTTTCTTGAGTTTCTCCAGATTGTTGAAGGCCCTGAGGTGAATTTACCTAATGTTGTTGTGGGCGAGGAGTAGTTCTTGAAGATCTGGGAGATTTCTGAAAGCCCCATCTTCAAGAGAGCTGAAAGAGTTGAAGGACATGTCCAGAAGCAGAAGTTGCGGGGGCAGACCTTCTGGTTACGAGATTCTGTTGTGTCTCAGCTCTAGGTATAGGATGTTTCCTGGGATGTTTTTTGGAATCGTCGTCAAACCTGCATTGAAACAAGCTCCGGAGTTCTTGCCCCATTTGCATGCAGTGGCCCTGGTTTCCGGAAGTAACAGCAATAGAAAAGCCAAGGAAGGCCACCAAGGACAGTCATTCTTCTTTGATACCCTGTACAGATGAGACACAAGTTTTAGAGCAAAGTTTCATTCCTCATATATTTGTACTGGAACAAATGCCTGGTACTTGCTTAAAGGCTGATTTTATAGGTGTTCAATCCAGGTTACTTTTGCACACATACATCCTCCAATGGATTATGGGGTTGTTTCATGTGAAAATTCTCTGTATGTCAAAAAGCTTTTATCACAGAAAAGCGCTATATGCATGAGAACCACTATTCAAAACGGTTGGTATACCTACAATGACATGTGCTCACATTTTAGAAACTGCTTTATTTATAAAGAAAAAGGAATGTAATCTTCAGAATAACTGATTCGTTCAAACAGAGTTTACAAGAAATAACTCCAACATTCACTTACCGCTTCTAGAGCTATATAATATATAGCTTTATGTTCCAATATTCAATTAATACTATTAAAAGTATGAATAATATTTTAACAGATATAAATACAGGATCAAGCTTTTCTTTGTATTTGTTGTTTTCGTTTCTCCGGCAGTATGTTTTTAGGGTATATCATTACTTTAAATTTAATAGTCTTATATACGAGGGCTGTTCAATAAAGAATGATCGCATTTTTTTTTCTCCCACGAAGGCGTTTCTTCAAGTTAGGGAATAGAAAAAAGTCACATGCGACTAAATCCGAACTATAGGGTGGCTGAGAGAAGCACTTCACTTTAATTTTTGTAAAATATTCAGCAACAGCATTGGCAATATGCGGCCGCGCATTATCGTGGTGCAGCATCCAGCCTGCTTCATGGAAATGTGGTCTTCTGCGCCTGATGAGAGCTTGCAATGTTTTCAGAACATCCCTGTAGTATTGTCCAGTTACGGATGTGTGTGCAGGTACAACATGCTGATAAACCATTCCATGAATATCAAAGAATGAGATGAGCATAACTTTCCCAGCAGAAGCAACCACTTGTGCTTTTTTTAGGGTTGGTGATGAAAGAGATTTCCACATTGAGCTTTGTTGTTTACTCTCAGGATCAAAATGATGTAGTCAAGTTTCATCAGCAGTGATTACGTTTGAAAGAAACTCCGGATATTCCCCTAACATCAATTTTAACTGCATGCAGACCTGCTTACGAATGTCCTTTTGTCCGGGAATCAACAGTCTTGGAACCCATAGCGCACAAACACGTCTCGTCTGTAATGTTTCTGTCACGAACTTGTGGGTGGTACCCAATGAAATGTACAGCATTTCAGAAAGTGATCTTAAGGTAATTCGTCGATGCTCTCTCACAATGGTAGCAGCAGTGTTGATATTTTCTTCCGTAAGAGCAGTAACTGGATCACCGGGTCCACCTTCCTTTGAAATTGATTGTCTCCCTTCTTTAAACATTTTAAACCACCTTCGAGCTGTGCTGTAGGGAAGAACAGAGTCTCCATAGGCCTCCTGTAACATTGTATCGGCCTCAAATGAAGATTTGTTGAGACGAAAGCAGAATTTCAAAGCCGCATATTGTTCCTCGCGTGTTACCTCCATTGCAGCGGTAGGCGATACTGAACATGTTTGAACTTGCCTGGTTCTCACCGGCGGGAAACAGGAGTACCAACAATGAAACTACTGCGGCGTGTTTGTTTCACATTAAGCAAACAGAATATAATAAGATTGAATTTTAGTGCGAAAAATTATGACCGTAAAAATTATGATCATTCTTTATTGTATAATTTGCTTAAAATCTGTTACTACTCGTTTTTTTTTTTTTTTTTTTTTTTTTTTTTTTTTTTTTTTGTATACATGAATGTGTTAAATTTGTTTGGTCTCATAAGAACAAATGTAAATGAATATTTGAAGGACTACTTGATTCATCAGATTGTGAGAGAAACCTGCAACATATGCATTACCATTTACATTGCCTTCGGTGAACGGGACGTCTTTCTAAAGTATAGCTGGCTGTTGAACAAAATTCCTTTTAGAACAACTTATCTCAGCATCCGGCATTTCTGTTAATTCGGACAGGCCGGCCACTCTACGTTAGTAGGTGAAGATTTCTCTTCTACGACGAATCTATTGACACTGTCATCTGTTTCACATTATGACGAGATATAAAACTTTCTAGAAACTATACAGTGAAACAAAACCTATTAAAAATACACGTACATAAAAAACATCAATCAAAACCTACTAAAAATTTCGTTCACTAAATCCTAAACTCTAAACTAGACAAGAATCTAAAAACCTTCTCCACGGGTCTCCAAGCACGGCCTACACGTGGGTGGGCCTGTTGACCGTCTCCCTCATCAACGAAGAGGAGCCCACACGAGGGAGGCTGTTAGCTCGGGACCCCGGGTGCGCCAAACCCGTACCTACCGAAGTAGGCCCCTGGGCGGTTGGTGTGTAGCGGAAGGACGGTGATTTTATATTCCTAACAGATTTGTTCCTGCCGTTTGTTGGGACTGGTGGGATAGGTATGCTTTTCAGGAGCTGTACGAGATAATCGGTGCAAGGATTTTAGCCCCCATCCGTCTCGACAAGTTTTACCCCCTTGCTCTAATGATAACGTGGAAACAAATAAGGCCCTTATCGTACTGTACACCAATTTCCAAAGGTCCTTCCGTTTTTGTACTCCTACCTCCTTACAACGATTCTAAAATATGTCTATCAGTTACACAAAAAGTATTTAAATGTAAACCATAAACCACACAATCAAAATTACAGAAAATGTGACACATAACTATTTTAAGATGGTAAAACCAAACAGCCATTGCATAAGTATGTCCATATAATATTTGTGCAAAGTAAAGGCTTTTAAAATGAAATATATTTTACAAAGTACCGCTTAAATCTCACAAGATAGAAAAAGGAACAACAAAATTAAGTCTGCATATGACTGATAATCTTTCATCTTATAAATTAATTATACGATTGGAAACTTTAATAGATGTAAATATCAAGCTCTATCACATTTTGTTTAACTTGGGATAGTTCAATAACGGTCATATTGCCATTTGTATGTCCATAAAGGATATAAAGGGTGAGATACATTCATATGTACTCAACTACCAACAATTATTTATTTTTATATAGCTTCTATAAAATATTCTTATGAAACATTTTTTCACATAAACAACATTGACTTACATATTTTGTTGAAGAAGGAGAGAGGAAACAAAAGTTATATACTGATAATCCTGTCATCATCTGTTGGCTTGTAATTTCCATGACGTCGCCAGAAACAACTGAATAGCGACATCACTTTAAAAATATACCACAAAGTACATCATTGAAACCAATAACTAGGAAATGACTAATCTAATAAATTTTCGGTTTCTTCTATACCTTTTATCATGAATATGTGAGCAGAGAAATTAAAGTGAGATTTCTTACCATGTACATAGCCGATATAGGAGGTGTGGACATGCCACTCAAAAGTGAGATATGTAGATTTTACTGGAAATAAATGTTATGAGGTCCCCTAAATCAAAAAGTAGTTATGAGAAAAATGTCTGTGTTTAAGTACCTTCGCTTATATTAACAGGAAGTCGGTCAAATAAATATTCAAAATATTTTGAAAAAAAAAATCGTTTACTGCTAACTGCTCTCTACATTAAAATCTTTCGATAATTCTAATTTTGTTTGATATTTGAAGAAAATAATTTACAATTATATTACAGAGAATCTTATTATTTACATACTATTCTTCCTTAACCTATATACAAGAATTGAGCGAATACCTTCTTTCACCCCTCAGCCAGCTTGGCATAACAGCCTTATGCTTCACTCAGGGATTACCTGTATGCCTTACTTTTCCTTACAAAATCCTTCCTCCACCCCTACTTCCTCCCCCCTTCATAATTTTTGTTTCTAACTATCCTCAACTATTTATCTTTCATTCTACCAAGAAATCTTCCTACATTTTTATTTCTATCCCGTTGCTTCCTTGTTAGCATTCTTATTGTTACAATTTTGCACTCAACTTTCTCCCATTTTTTCTCCCATGCCTCCTTCCTCCACTTCTCAACTTCTTCACATCTTACTACATAATGTTCTACACTTCCTTCCCCCCCACATAATTCACATTCTCATCCATGCTAATCCCTCCATTTCAATCCTACTACAGTTGTCTATATAACCTTCTCTTCCCCAGTCCCTTTTCAAAATCCTATAAAACAACAGTGAACTTTTTTTTCCATGCTTCCCCATATGTCTTGCTTTTCTATGTCTTCCATTCTTGCCCTTAACTTTTTCCAAAGTCCTCTCTCATTACGTGCACCTGCCCTCCATATATCCCCCATTCCTATTTTGTCCACAGTTCTCTCTAGCACATTCCACCAACTTTTCTTATTTACTAATGTTCTCTATTGTTCTATGTATACTCTTAAAATATTTCCATCCTCCTTACTCAAACAACTAAGCCAAAATTTCACAATTCTCTCCAAGATTATTCCTTTCCTCCTAGTCCTCTCCATTTCAAGAAGTGCCACTTCACCTGGAGCCATCCTTGTCAAGCCGATATAGGAGGTGTCGGCATGCCACTCAAAAATTACATACGTAGATTTTACGGGAAATAAATGTTATGAGGTCCTCTAAATCAAAAAGTGGCTAGGAGAAAAATGTCTGTGTTTAAGTACCTTCGCTTGTATTAACAGGAAGTCGGTCAAATAAATATCCAAAATATTTTGAAAAAATCGTTTACTGCAAACTGCTGTCTACATTAAAAATGTTTCGATAATTTTAATTTTTTTTTAAAGTGACTGCAATGTACTTGCTTAAAATACCTTAAGTTTAAAGTATTTTTACGACAAACTTTTGAAAGATCTAGAAAATTCTTCATAGTTCCACTTCATTCTAGGTGACTTTGCATAGGTAATGGACTGTTAGGAAAACACACCAAACGTATAAATCTCCTTAAAGTGCACATTTATGTCAAAACTACTTAGTTGTATAGAGAAGCATTTTCGAGATATTCCATATTAATGGATTGAAATTTGACTTTTTTAATTGACATTCTCCGACGTTAAGTCCCCAAGGACGATTAACGAAATAGGTGAAATGATGCTCAAACAAGCCCAGGGTCCACAGAGCTTAGAATTAACTGACATTCGTCCTGAAATTTGCAATACTTACACTTTTCTACAATAGATATTTGTCGTCACATAGCGATTACCTCTGAACGATTTGACTATTGCTACTGTACTATACTATATCTATTTCATTTTAAGCCACATTAACATTTGTGGAAATAGCCTAAGTTACACCATTTGTTATTAATATCAGAGAAAGAGCGACAGTGAAGACAACTAAAAATCTACATGAGCTCGAAAAAATGAAAAGATCGAACAATTCGAAACGTTAAAAAAGCATAGCTTCACGTGGCTTGTCCATAAAAATTTATTTTAAAAAGGTTGTTAATTTTAAGGATCTCTACATTTTTATGCACTGCGTTTTCGTTTTTCACTTAAGATATTCCAGTTATAAAACATTATACAACAAACATTTTCTACTCCCAGAAAATTCAAATAATTTAATTATCTTAATTTAACAATTTGTATCTTAATCAGTCATTTTTAACAAACTGAAATACAAATGACAATTTTCATGTGAAATGTTTTTCGGGTGGCGATAATTTTTATGTCGCATCCTTGAAGGACGTAGTTTAGTATGTAACCGTTTCTCAGTTAAGTTCCTCACAGACTGGCTCCATTAGGGAGGTCATATTAATTACTGTGTATCTCTGAAAGAATGACGTCTATGTGTATGTACTTACATGCTGAATTATTGCAGACACACTGCGACGAAATAAGACAAGAACTTCATTATATATTTTATCAAGATTGCCATGACCTCTTCTTTGATGGACCGATAAATCAACTAAAACAACATAAATTTGGATACTGATCCACTTTATACATCGAGTTTCTACTCCGTTTTTAACATTTGTCTACAATGAGTTTATAGCAGGAGAAAGATATTGTTTTCCAGTAAAAAATTTGATACCGAGATTTCACTAAAGGTACGTTTTAAATAAGTATCTGTGTGTGCGCGTACCCGTGTTTGTCAGGTAAGTTCAAAAACTCAAAAAACAAAACTTCGATTAAATGCCAAAGCACCAATAAGCATTTTTATAATTGATTTACACATCAATGAATAGAGAAAGTCATGAAAGCATGCCATAAGATCTTTTTTAAGTAATTTACGTCCTCCAACATTTAGTCATATCGGACGATGAATGGAATGATTGGAATGATGCTCAAATGAACCTGGGGTCCATAGAGCTTAGAGCTACTCGACATTCGTCTTTCAGGATAAGGGAAAAAAACTTATCCTGGTAACTCACCCTGACCAAGTTTCGAACGGGACGTCTTGAACGCGAGGCAGACACGCTACCATCTACGTTACCGAGGCGGCCTACCATAAGATCTTATTTTTATTAATTTTTCTAGAGTATACAAATTTATACTAGTAGTCACAGAGTTAAGTCAGTCGGTCAGTGAATGAAATGATACCTAAATGAGTGCAGGGTAGGTAGAGCTTATAGTTACCTGAAATTCATCTTTCAAGATAAGGGAAAACGTCTAACTTTAAGTCGTATCTGACGATGAATGAAATAATGTTCAAATGAGTTCAGGGTACATAGACCTTAGAGTTACCAGTCAGCCATCTTTCCGGATAAGGGAAAACCTCCGACGTCAAGTTATCGCCAGATGAATAAAATGATGCTCAAATGAGTTCAGGGTACATAGAGCTTAGAGTTACCATACAGTCATGTTTCAGGACAAGGGAAAACTTTCAACGTTGTCATATCTGACGACTAATGAGATGATACACAAATGAGTACAGCGTACATAGAGCTTAGAGTTACAAAACATTCCTCTTTCAGGATAAGGAGAAGCCCAGAGAGAACCTTCTCCAAATAACTTATCCTGGGCGAGATTCGAGCCGAACTTCTTGAACGTTAGTCAGACATGCTACTCCCTACGCTTCAGCAGTAAACGCCCTCGGCAACCAGAACCGGAAGTCGGGTTCAAGCAATTTGACCTCATGACTAGGTACATCGGCGAGCAAATCCTAGGCGAGGTACCTCGGTGAGTAGTCATAAGGTGGGCCCTCTGGAGACTTTTTTTCGGCTCTGCGTGCAGAGGGTTTGCCAATTTATTGAACAAAAAATACATAATACAGTTATTGGTTAGGGGTGTTACAGAATGAGCAATTCCGAACAAGAGGAGGGGGTCCATCCATGTGAGTGCGTTGATTTGGGCGATTCCATTGCTTGTGACAGGTTAGAAATGGTCGGACATCTTCCTGACACCGGGAATCCAAACACACCCAAATGAGATTGACGTCCCGAGGGGGGCATGTTTAAAAGTGTGGGATCCAGCATGGCGATGACCCGGCGTTCTTCAGAAGTGAGGTGGCTTAAATGGCTGTAACTTTGTAGGTATTTCATCAATCCATTCATGGCTAAAAAGAAAGCAATAGGTCATATGAAAAGCAAGGAGGAGTTAAAGTAAAAGCAATAGAATAAGGAAAGGGAGGACACTTACCTGGACCAGAGTTAGAAAAAGACTGAGGAAAAGGGTAGGCAGGGCGAGTAATATAAATAGGGACTGGAAAAGGAGAATTTTTTTAGATTGAAGTTGACATTGATGCTGGTTGTAACAGGTGTGGTGGAGGTGGCGGTGGTGGAGGTGCCGATGGCGATGGCGGTGGCGATGAAGGAATGGGGTGTAGATGCGATAATGCTAGTATAATGAATATGCAAAGATTACAGAATGTGTATCATTGTTGGAAACCTGTAACAAGTAGAGGTTCAAGGTGCGGGAACGTATTTTAGAGGAATGTGGAAATGGGTAATGTGGAATGCTAGTAGGTTATGAGGTTAATGAACATGTGAATGTAAAAGCTCGGGAATGGAAGGAAAGGAGAGAAATGTAAGTTAAAAGTTGAAGGTCTGTTGAGTGCCCTTTTCTAAAGCCAAATTGTGAATTTGAAATGTCAAGTGCCGCAATTTGTTTTTGGAGTCGAAATAGAAATATTTTCTCGAGCAATTTACCAATAGTGGAAATAATTTTGCTGCAAACAAGCGTTGAAAATTTTTGTAAGTTGCACAAGGGCTTTTCTCGGGAGATGTTTGAGTTCCTCATTAGTCACCCTGTCCGGGCCGGCGGCTTTCCCAGTAGGTAGCTTCCTAATGAGCTTGTACACTTCCTGCGGCGTTGTGAGGGGCAAGTGCTGCTCATGCCTCTGTGCCACCCAGTTTTGTAACCCGTTCTAACTCGGGGTTCGTCACTGGGTTTTCTGTAAATCTTGTTTCCAGACAGTGTGCAAAGACCTCGGCTTTCTCCTCAGAGGAGAAGTGCAGGCCGAGGTGAGTGTGTAGCGCCTCAGTGCCCGAGTTAGCGCTCGAGGAGACTTTAAATGCCTTTAATAATTTCCATAAAGAATTGTCCGAATGTGTGGTATTTAACATTTTCTGCTCCCACTGCTCAATTTTGTTTAATTTAATTTGTTCTCGAATGACGTTGCGTAGCCATTTTGGTAGCACTCTGTACTCAGGCTGGCGGGTAAGCCGCCAAAGTTTCGTCAAGCGTCGCCTCCTGGCAACGAGCTGCTCCACCTCAGGGTACGTGCAGAAACTAGGTGGGCTTGTGGTGTAGCTGGTGGAATTTCTTTTGGCTGTGTGCAGCGAGGCAGTGTAGTTTTCAATGGCGACGTCGATGTCCGCCTCGCTGTAGTATGACAGCCTAGGCTGAGCCATCCCGTGCATTTCAAGGGTAAACTTGCTCCAGTCTGTTTCTGCGCGCCTCAGACCGGCCGTGATGGCGCCACTGATATCAAAGTGCACTGGAAGATGGTCGGAGTCCAGGCTGTGATACACAGTGAAGTTGTTTGGTAATGTCGCATTTTTTGTAATGACGAAGTCCAAAATTTCAGGGTCGAAGTGCCCTGACTTGTGCCAAAAGGTGTGTTCGGGGGGGAAGTACACCTCGAGATCGTCATTTTCTGTTATAAGTTATACTAGGAGATTTCCAGCCGCGTTTGCTTGACGTGAATACCACCAGGGGTGTCGAGCGTTGAAGTCTCCTGCCATTATAACATGCTCCTCCAAAGTGAGGATTTTCTCAAGGTCACGTCTACAGCCGGGGTAGTTTGGGGGCCGATAGAGGGCCACCAGCATCACCATTTTGTTATTTAATCGTGTTTTAAGAGCCATGCACTCTAACGCTGCCAATGGTGGCAGCGTAACAGAAGCATGAGCAACTTTGTTTTTTAGTAAAATAACTGTTCCGCCTCCCTGTCTGCCTATTCTATCGGTCCGAAATATTTGGTAACCCCTGAGCTTGAAAGTGTGCTCCTGCTTTAATTTTGTTTCACAAATGAATGCGACGTCAATTTTGTTACGCCGCAGGTAGCTTTCAAGTTCGTGCTGCTGCCTGTAGATGCCGTCGGCATTCCACAGGAGCCCGTGAGTTAGAGATGTGCCTCCCCTCAGTTGAGCGATTTACTCGAAGATGTCCGACAGAAGCCATATGAGGGCTTCTAGTATCTCCCAAGTGCTGGTGTAGCTCTTAAATCTTGCGATAGAAGGCTGTGCCTTCGGAACACGTTTCTGTAATTTGAGCTCTTTAAACAGAGTAAAGAGCTCTTTGAGGCCTCCTAGGTCACCAGATGGCGCCTGGGAGGGGGAGCTCTTGAGGGTTGGCCAGCAGGTGGCGGCACTAGTGCGCTTTGTCCCCTCATGGCCCCTGACCAGGGCCGAGTTAATTCAAAATACAATCACACGGATATATATGACTAATCCAGACTGCACTTACAGCACATATCAAACTCTATATAATGTAAGCTTGATACACTTCAGACGACGTTACATATGTTTACTAAACGTAACCTCAAAACTGTATGCACAAAGTACATAGCGCAAGCTACAGCCCACGCATACATTGGGGAACAAGTCTATGTTTGATATATTATGATGGGCTGTTCCTGGCGGCACTGCAATGCCAGGACAACCCGTGACAGAGGTGAAGCAAGCTTCTAACCTCCGTCTTGTTCCAAAAATCAGTTTAATAATCCGGTCCCCTATAGGGGGACTATCAGATATTAAGCTGATAAGAACAGATACTACACTTTGATCTTAGCCTTAATAGGCCGAGAAGCGATGCGGAAGAGTTGAATTTCTTTTTATTTATTTAGGTATTAACAGTCTACTCTTCCTAGAAACCAAGTATCGTATTGCTCCGAATTTTAGTATATTGTAATTATTTGCCCAGATATTATTAGATGTGTAAACCAACAATAATTTTGGGATAGTTTATTGTAACACTACGCATTTTTGGCGTACCAAACAATAAATATGAAGAAATTTAACACTGCAGTGATTACAAACGCATGCAGCGCTATCTCTGAAATTTGTGCTGAACTGCTTCGCCCTTTACTGCCCCTTCTTCGTTTTAACAAACCACAAACGTTCCTGAATGAGCGCCACACAGCGGAGCCTGATATTACTATTAGAGTTATAACAGGAAAGGCTACACTTCCGAGTGCAACGCACGTGATTAGTTCCGCACTGTCATTGTAGGTGGCGCTTAGTGACATTCGATGTGCAGTGGGAAAAAAGGTCGCTGTTAGCGGCGATGTACATACTTCATCATATAATTGAGCATTATTATGATTATCATTATCACCATCATCATCATCATCATCATCATCATCATCATCATCATCATCATCATCATCATCATCATCATCATCATCATCATCATTATTATTATTATTATTATTATTATTATTATTATTATTATTATTATTATTATTATTATTATTATTATTATTATTATTATTATTATTATTATTATTATTATTATTATTATTATTATTATTATTATTATTATTATTATTATTATTATTATTATTATTATTATTATTATTATTATTATTATTATTATTATTATTATTATTATTATTATTATTATTATTATTATTATTATTATTATTATTATTATTATTATTATTATTATTATTATTATTATTATTATTATTATTATTATTATTATTATTATTATTATTATTATTATTATTATTATTATTATTATTATTATTATTATTATTATTATTATTATTATTATTATTATTATTATTATTATTATTATTATTATTATTATTATTATTATTATTATTATTATTATTATGAATAAACCTTATCCAACTAACCCGCCCTGATCGAGATTCGAACTCGGAACCTCTTGAACGTGAGGCGGACACGCTATCATCCGTTCGCCTCGAACGGACTGTTGTCATTCCATCTTTTAGCAACATGATTTTTTAAACAGTCATGACAGTATATCGTATTTAGATTGCTATAGTAAAAATAAATCAACAGCAAAGTATAGCAATAATCAAGTCATTCAAATAATAACAATAGAATTTTACAAATGTTTTATTATACTGAGTGATATAAACGTCAATTTTTCTTAGAAATAGCTAATTTTAATAGTTCTACTTTTACCGCCAGGCTGAAAATACAAAATGGTTTGTTTCTTTTATTCTTTAGTCTAATGAATTAAGCATAAAAGTGCACTTCCACAGCCAGTATCCTTTACAAGTGATGAAGCATTTGATACGTGAAAGTATTGGGCGAACGTCAACAGGCCAAGAGACGTCTTTTGTCTCAACAGTTTTGTACAAATAACTGTAATAAATGTAGGCTTTTTTTTTTTTTTTTTCCAAAGAGTGTGAATGAATAAACACGTCTCTTAACCACATTCCTTGTTTAGCCGAAGTATCCCCACTCCTGTCTGAACTTTAAACTGGCACACCGCCAGTAAGCGTGTTTCTAACTTTCGGCTATGTTGAATTAACAATGTGAATTAACAATTTAATTATAATTATTTTTCTCCAAAAATTGAGTGTTATATTTTTGAAATCAGTGAAGTATCCAAGTTATCTGTCTCGGACTGTCCATAATTCAATATTGCAATTCTTAACATAGCGTGTCAAAACTACCTCATTGTTTGCTGTTTGCAAAATACAAACATTCTGATAACCCAGTAGTGGAACACTGTGAAACCCAATAACAAGTTGTATTCTACTAGAATTTGTAGGACAATTAAGGAGGAGTGACTTCTCTCATAATTCTGGCATTCAAAGATTCTCTAACATACAGAACTGTTTTGCAAGCATATAAATATATGATTGGCATTGTAGAACTATAAGTAACTATTAAAAAAATTATAACTATACGGTAAAATATAATTATAATATATACAGAGAAATGTGTACACTTATAACGTTTAACATTGCCAACTTTTGCAACTTTATTGTTTCAGGTCCAGATAAAAATGTCATGTCATGTTGACTCTATCAAAAACCTTAGCCTATATATGGCTAGTGTGAAGAAATAGTTAATTTCCATCAATTAACTAAAATAATAAGAGTTAAATGATGAAGCCTGGACTCAAATACTTACGATAGTAAGTCGCCACAAACGGTGTATCTCGAATGTGAGAGCCCCTAGTGGTCTACGGGGAAACATACGAGTAAAAATGGAGAATTTAGTGTAATGACGGCAAGTTGGCCATGGTAGCTCAATGGGTTAGAGCGACTGGACGGAAACCAGGAGATCCGTGACTCAAATCCCGGCCATGGCATTGAATTTTACATGTTGACTCTATCTGCCAAGATCTTTGTCTCTCCCCTGAGGGAATCCTAGCCAGAGTCAAATCCACAGAAAGGATGAGAAAGATATCGTGAACGAGCTTCGAACCTGAGACTTCAACCCAAGCCAACTTGCAGGCACCATCATCTGAGAACACAGGTAATTACCGAAGAGTAACGACCAGGCCACACCGTCTCACAGTCAAGAGCGGGCAAGAACCTCGTAGTTACAGAATGTCCGTGACACACTGTCCCTGGTTCTTTCCACTTATACTTCACGCCCCTTTCTTTACGGTATATTTAGGGTCTTTCAATAGTTTGTTCTACAATTTTAGCATCCTTCTATTACTCGTATTTTCTGCAAAATGGTGTTCATTAACTAAGTTTTTTACTGACACATTTTTATTTTAGTACAAATTTCAAAATTAAATCTGCAGTATTCATTTAAACACTGTTTATATCAGAAGACATTCTGAATGCTGTGATGAGAACAAAGTGTAAATATTTGATGTGGAATTCATATTCTTTTTTACTTTCTGTGGACTGTTTCCCGTCAACAGATTATTGATTGCATACAATTTGTCACATAAGTAGCAATTCTGCGAGATAAAACAGTACGGTACACTAGAACACACTTTAACAACCCGACTCAGGCAAGGGAACTTCGGCAAAGTAATTAACCTTCCAGGATTTTCCTACCAATTCTGGAAAAGGCAAAAAATACATTGGTCCGAATAGCCCATCACAGGAATCGAATCAATACTTCCCGAATAAAGGCCGCCGACGTTCTTGCATGGTATTAACGACGGACCTGGGGTATCTATTCGAACGTAATCCTTCCTCTACCTTCCGTAAACTATGGATAAAGAACAACACTACAGAATTGTTTTGGCTGTATATAACAACATAATACTTACTCTTATCTGCTTATCGAGGTAGAGGTCAGGCAGTTTTGATATAATATATTGAAGTTCATGTGTAATCTCGTCGCAGTGCATCGCGAATACACCATGTAAGTACACATACTTTCTCTCTGTCAGATTAACTTAGCTATTAAGAAGAATTTATCAAGATGGCTTTCGGTTCAGAAAACGTTATTATAACCCTGTTTCTTTTCATATTTAAATAACTTTCTAATATTTGAAAGGTTTATAAGAAAGAGGAAATGCATGCATCCACAAAATAAGTAATCCTTCTCACTTTTTATATGTATTATCTACCTGATCAACTAACAGAAAGTACTGTATTTAGGTTACAGCCCCAGTAATGCGACACAAAGATTTTCAAACTCGTATCAATATATATTACGTCTTCCAACTTTAAGTCATATCGGACAATGAATGAAATGATATTCAAGTGAGACCAGGGTACATGGAACTTAGAGCTACAGATATCCATTTTCTTGATAGGGAAAACCTATAACGTTAGGCCACGTCGGACGATGAATGAAATGATGTTCAAATGACTCCATAGAACATAGAGTTATCAGACATTGATTTTTCAGGATAAGGGAAAAGCTCGTTATATCGGACCATGAATAAAATTATGTTCAAATGAGTCCAGAGAACATAGAGCTTATAGATAACTGACATTCATCTTTCAGGATAAGGGAAAACCTCCAACGTTAAGTCATATCGGGCGATGAATGAAGTGATGTTCAATGAATCCAGAGTACATAGAGCTTATAGTTACCTGATATTTATTTTTTCAGGATTAGGGAGAACCTCCAACGTTAAGTGATATCGGACGATGAATGAAATGATGTTCAAATGATTACAGGTACATAGAGCTTATAGTTACCTGATATTTATCTTTCTGGATTAGGGAGAACCTCCAACGTTAAGTGATATCGGACGATGAATGAAATGATGTTCAAATGATTACAAGTACATAGAGCTTATAGTTACCTGATATTTATCTTTCAGAATTAGGGAGAACCTCCAACGTTAAGTGATATCGGACGATGAATGAAATGATGTTCAAATGATTACAGGTACATAGAGCTTATAGTTACCTGATATTTATCTTTCAGGATTAGGGAGAACCTCCAACGTTAAGTGATATCGGACGATGAATGAAATGATGTTCAAATGATTACAGGTACATCGAGCTTATAGTTACCTGATATTTATCTTTCAGGATAAGGGAGAACCTCCAACGTTAAGTGATATCGGACGATGAATGAAATGATGTTCAAATGATTACAGGTACATAGAACTTATAGTTACCTGATATTTATCTTTCAGGATAAGGGAGAACCTCCAACGTTAAGTGATATCGGACGATGAATGAAATGATGTTCAAATGATTACAGGTACATAGAACTTATAGTTACCTGATATTTATCTTTCAGGATTAGGGAGAACCTCCAACGTTAAGCCATATCGGGCGATGAATGAAATGACGTTCAAATGAGTCCAGAGTACATAGAGCTTATAGTTACCTGATATTTATCTTTCAGGATTAGGGAGAACCTCCAACGTTAAGCCATATCGGGCGATGAATGAAATGACGTTCAAATGAGTCCAGAGTACATAGAGCTTATAGTTACCTGATATTTATCTTTCAGGATTAGGGAGAACCTCCAACGTTAAGCCATATCGGGCGATGAATGAAATGACGTTCAAATGAGTCCAGAGTACATAGAGTTTATAGTTACCTGATATTTATCTTTCAGGATTATGGAGAACCTCCAACGTTAAGCCATATCGGGCGATGAATGAAATGATGTTCAAATGATTACAGGTACATAGAGTTTGGAGTTACCAGACATTCATCTGTAAGGTTAATGTAAAACCCCTAAAATAACCTTATCCAGATAACTCACCGTGACCAAGATTTGAACTCGTAACCTCATGAACTTGAGGCAGACACGCTACCACTTACGCTACAGAGACGGGCATCTATTAGTTTCGGATTTACCTTTCCTTTTTGTGTATATTATTTATTTCCTTGTTCTTTTTCTTCGTTTATTTTTAATTCTTTTTTTTTTTTTTTTTCAAGTGTGTGAGACACAAGAGAAAGATCTTTGCTCTAAACTATGCTTTACTCATATACTCCTTTGAAGCTTTTCATTTTCCTAAATATAGCCCAAATTTTGGTTTAATTTGTGTGTGTTTTTAAAATATTTTAATGACAAACGAGATGTTTATCTGGAGATGTTTTTAGAATAGCCTCTGAACTCATATTGATTTTGGATGGCTTTTGTATAACTGTTTGTTTGTAAGAGAAAGGCCAAATGTTACTATAGGTACATAAAACATGTAGACCTCATTAAACACACTAGTATACCACAAATACATTCTTTATGTGTAGTTAAGTTACGTTATTATATTAAATATTAAGTATTTATTATTAAGAATTATTTATATAATATTATTTTATATATTATTTTAAGTCCCGTGTATAGGACCGGTGCCCACTCAGCATGTGAGGAAAGTGAGGAGCTTGCGCTAGGTAAGCGACCCTGGTCACGAAAACCGGCTGGGGGATGCCGAGATGCTGACCACATCTCCTACCCGTATCGCTTGAATGATAGTGCACCTCTGCCGTGCGTAAGTGGGTGTGAGGCCGGCAGTCGGGTTGGTAGGCCTTGACCCTCTTAGGGCTGTCGCGCTAGGATTTATTTATTTGTTACTTACACATTTCTCAAATCAGAACTCGCGTTTGTTGCAATATTTTTTACCCGTTGGCCTTCCAAAAAGAATGCAATGTCAAAGGCGTTACATAACGAACACTTAAAAATTATACAGCAATTAGAAAGCGCAAATGACAAGAGATACTTAAAAATAGTTCACTTCACTAGGGAAAAAAATATATTTGATATCGATTGTATGTCTTGTGGAATGATATTTTCTTTTATGATTTACCACTTTTGCAAAAGCCATTGACTCTTGAAGACATTCCTAGAAAGGTCAAGTTATACGTTTTATTTGCCATTTAAATATCTTAAATATGTGCTTTTGTAATGATTCGTTATACAATAAAGGCGCTCATGACATAGTTGAGTGCCCTTAGATGTACGTTATTATCTTAAGCGTATACTAAGAGACATAAAATCGTAGGAACCGACTGCGCACTGTTTTGCCTGTCCGCACCCTCGGCTTTGGTTGCCGTCTGCCGCTATCACAGAATGGCGCGGATGAAACCATGCAACATTTTTAAAATGCTTTTAAAGCCTTTACTTACCCATGTTATTAAAGAATATGATGACCGCCATTGTCCATAAATTTTTGGTACCTTCATCACTTGCCGTATTCATATTTATGGCATTTCTACATTAGCGGAGAGAGAGATATGGCCTGCTATTTTTCGAGTTAACAGTTGATGCCTTTGCATACGTGAATACAATTTTGTCCTCTATTTTATAGAATTAACAAACATGGGGCGTATATTGCTTATTATCAATAAGAATGTGCAATGGCTCATACAATCAATCTTTCGACTACAACAATTGAGAATGTATTTCAGGGCAGAATTATAGGTGGTGACTTATGGTTCCCTCAGTCCACCGACCTACCTCCTGCAATTTTTATTTCTGGGCTAACTTAAAGCATAAAGAGTAGAAGACAAACCAGCACACCCTGGAATAATTAAAACAAAATATCCATCAGAATATTACCACTATTTCTCGACGTGAACCATGGTGAGTGATGGAGGTACCTAACATATATGGATGTCGGCGGTAGCATCTCCTTTAATGACATGGGTAAGTAAAGCCCTTTAATATAGTTTTAAAATTGTTGCATGGTTTTATCCGCGCCTTTCTGTGATGGCATACACACCAACGAGCGCTGAGGGCTCGGACAGGTAAAACACGTTGCAGCCGGTTAGGATGTTTTTGGGTCTCTCGGTATTACTTTAATCAAAATTTTATAAAAGATTATCACCTAACTGATAGTCTGGGGGAGGATGTTTCTGGACATTTTCGTGTATCTTCCTTGGAAGTTGGTGAAATTAAATATAAAGTAGTTTCGCATCTAACCGAGTTTTCATTTTTTAGTTACGCTGCTGATGGTTCACACACAGACACACAACCTTTTACTAAAAATGCTTTATTGGACTCAGGGGGTCTTAAAACATGATTTGAAGTGAAGTCTCCATATCGAATTTCTAGATGGAATGCACTGGAATGCCTAGTCGATATATGAAAAGCGAGATAGTGGGTTCGATCCCCGTTAACCGTACAATGTAACTTGGGTTTTGTTTGTGGTTCACTTAGATAAATGCTATGGTGACTACTTTCTTATCACGATTTTCCTTCTCTATTTCCTTATTATCCTCCAGGTACGTGTGTGTGTTTTCTCATGATTCTGGTGTATGAGTGTGCCAGACACATGGTACAGATGCCTGCGATGCTCTTCTCCGCGCTGAGTGGCGTTGTGTATGGCTCATGTCCCCACATAGGGGGACGCTAGAGGGGGACACACAACTCAAATAAAAGTTCTGGTTTACGCAAATACGCCATGTCCAAAATGGCGTACATAATGGCTTGAAGCAACCAGAAATTAAACCGGAAATACTCGATTCAAAAGCACACTCTGCTACCAGACTGCACCAGAACTTTAATTAACGTCTTCCTTTTACAAATACATTTCAGCCTATATAATGATTTCACGACAACGAAAATTGAACATTCATGAAAATAAAACATTTGCTTCTATATAAAGGTAGACTGAAAGTTTTAAGAATGTTCCTCACACTTAGCACCCTAAATCTCAAATGCTTCGCTACGGGAAGTGTGCTCAGCCTCGACTTCGCGATAGAGACAATGGCGAAATCAAACACTAAACAAAAGACAGCAAAACACTACCACCGCTCCTATAGGGAGCTTAGACAATTGCATGAAACAAGCCTCTGTGCCAATCGGCATACTTGCTTTATATATCAATGGTGACTGTCCCCTGTGAATCTATATCTAGATGTTTCTTCTAATAGGGGAATATGGGGCAGGACAGGGTACTTAATATTTGTGCATCTATATTTCACATTTGAACATTTAGAAATTGTGTTTTGGTAATGTAAATGTGTTTATTAGTGCATAATTACCTGAAAAACAAATTAAATAGACACTCGCAACAAATGGCAGTAGCTATCACGTCAAAAACAAAATTAGTACATTTGCCCCGTTTTGCCCCATAGGTGGGAAAGTAAGTGGTATTATTTCTTTGAGCAATTTTAATCAGTTCTTTGAGCCCCCTTCAGGCAGCAGGGGTATCTAATCAACCCTCCTTCTGAATAATCGTGGCAGTAAAGACAATAATCTTCGTCGTCTTTTGCCACTTCTTTCCTGTTACCAGCAGGCAGGTGACTTCTAGAACGTTTGGATACAGGAGGTTTAGGACAGCTAGGCCTACCTTTAAATGATTCCTGTTTTGTTTCGTTGTCTGGCAGAGCAAGACGCCTTTTTACATGTCTTTTATTCATTTTTTCTTGTTCCGCATTCAATAGCGCTTCCTTATAAGGTGATGTTGTCAGTATTGTACTTATCCCCCTGTTTTTCCAAACTCTCTTGGTTTTCTGATCTACCTTTTGAATAGGTGTGATATTTTCTGGGCTGGAACTCTGGAAACTACTGCAGCTTGGCATCTAAATGTTTTCTCTCCCCATAGATGAACCAGAGACAACGGACATCTCAGAAGTTGAAGGATTAACATCATCAGGAACTCCATAAGAAAGCTCAATATCTGTTGTTTTGGACAGTAGGAAATCAGCAGCATTAAACACATTGATGTTCACAGACCATATTCCTGTTTTTCGAAACCCGTTGACTGCCGTGCTCATTGTTGAGGCTTTCATATAACTGGCACCAAACAATGATGCAACCTGAGACAGTATACGACTTTTCCAGGATTAGTTCTAACCCAGGAGCGAATTTCATCCTCATAATATTTGATTAGTGATTTCATGAAAGAAACATGTAGCGGCTGCAGCCTGTGAGAACATTTTTAACAACATGATCACGATTATCTCGTTACTTCTTAACGTAGCGTTCATGAGTTGTTTGGAGCACTTGAAATTGATTAGCTGCCCTTTTGTACCCCATTGTACCATCAAGTACAGCATTCACAGCCTCCTCCATTGAGACTAAACGCCACTCCTGCCTCTGTGATTTCTTTAAGTAATTACGCACTATTCCGAAATCACATGAAACATGAGCAGTCAATCATATGAATAACCTACAAAGAGTTTTCAACAGGGGCATAATGGGGTAGTACCCTATTATGCCCCACCCATATTGCCCCGTAAACCCAAGCTTAGATTAATGCTTGTCAATTGTTCAATATTCAAAGATAACTTAGCGAAAATCATGGATTTAGAAGTAAATTAAGGGTTATATTCCATAGTAATTATTCTTTTTATTTAAATGTAGATATGATGTACTTACATGCCTTGAAAGAGATCACGGACCTTGTAAAAACTGCTTCAAACTATATCCAACACACAACTTGCACACAACAGATTCTCTTATGGCAGCCAACTGACATGTACTAGTAGCTGTGATTGAGATGACGTAGTTTTGACAGATTCCGGTAGCTTGTGCCACCTACTAGAGAGAAAACACGTATACCCCGTTATGCCTCACTACCCCGATATGCCCCATGTTCCTCTATAAGTATTTTACTAATAAACCTTAAACGTAAACTTTGCAGGTTATCCAAGAAGCAAAGCTGTCTCTGGTGGGCTCTTGTGGCCGTTCTATTGCTACTTGCGTTACTTCATGAAACGAGGGCTGCTGCATGCACATGGGGCAAGAACGCAGGAGCTTGCTTCAACTCGAGTTTAACGAAGATTCCGGATGACATTCCGGAGAATATCGTGTATCTGGAGCTACGACACAACGGCATCTCGTCGCTGGAAAGTTTACCCCATCAGCTTGTTCACCTTGACCTGTCCTTCAACTCCCTCAGTTCCCTTGAAGAGGAGGCATTCAAAAACGTTCCAAATCTCAAAGAACTGCGCCTCGCCCACAATGTAATCAGGTCAATTCATCCCAAGGCCTTCAAGAATCTTGAACAACTCAAGAAGCTGTTTGTCCATGGTAACGGACTATCTACCATTCCACCGAGGACCTTCGAGTACCTGATTGCTCTCAACGATCTGGATCTGAGCTATAATCAGCTGGTGGAAATTGATTCGGATACTTTCAAGTATGTACAAGGTTATCACATAAATGGTTTACTTTTCTCTTGTAATGTTTTTTAATGGAAGTTCGATACACAAATCTATTACAGAATAGCTTTCTTGTAATTTAATCATTGTTGACACGTATTTGGTTGTGTAAGCAAAATTTACAAATCATTACTCAATTGCTATGGCAACAAGGTTAAAAAAAAGGTCATTAATACTTACGGTTCTAGGTTCAATACTTCCGGTACCAGTAGGAAGTGACGTAACACCCAATAGTACAGTATCCTCAAAAGTAATTATAATTTATTATTGCTTTTTACGTCTTTTTTCAAGTGGTGCAAAAAGTAATTAGCTGACCACGAACTATAGGGTATCTATCAGATCTGGAAGGCTTGGGAATACGAGGCCGGCATTCTAGACCTGAAGAGTGTCATTTACAGCTTCTAGTATGCAATATACTATGTAAACTATTAAGATCTCATCTTTCCACGGTCCTGTTCACTACCATTGTGAATTATGTGAGTATGTTTGCTAAGTGATGGAATAATTCTATGTTGTTACTAGACCCATGCTGCTCATTTTATTGGCGTAGTCACATTTAGTCATTTTCGTTAAACAGTTCCTTTCAGATGATTTATCCAACTGTTTTGTTACACATTTAAATAATGCTCACTATGCTGCGAATGTGTAGTAACAATGTTGGACATCACAGCACATATGTTGTTGTTGTATAGGTGTAGCATGTTGTATGATTGATGAAACAATATGTTGGAGGTCGTGTTAAACAGATTACATGGGTCATCATTTCGTTCTTTTACTGCCAAAAATTTCTGGAAACTAAAATAAATTACTAATGCTGACATTGCATCATTCTTTCAGAGGTCTAAACGAACTACTACTTCTGGATCTAAGTCACAACCACATCCAGAAGGTGAAAAATGGTGCCTTTAGTGATCTCTCCAACTTACAGTACCTCAGCCTCCGAAACAACGAGATCAAAGAACTGGAAAATGGTGCCTTCCAGAATCTGGAGCGCGTTTCTCTTCTAGATCTTTCCAATAACGACATAGTCACTATTGGACCAGAACTATTCAAGGGTAAGTTTTGCGTTAGAATGACTTTGCATGAATGGGTGTTAAATATATTGAGGGACTTAAGACGTTGAGAAATTTAAGGTATCTGTCACATTTCTTTCCAAACACGTGTGTGTAAGGTTTATCTAGAAAGTAACGGCGATTTGCACCTAAGCACTGCGTCACTGTATCATTTTTTCTCCGTGATACTGGAGTGCTAGTCGAAATATTGTGATTTTGTGGGTTCGGGAACT
This sequence comes from Mantis religiosa, assembly GCA_030765055.1. NCBI lineage: Eukaryota > Metazoa > Arthropoda > Insecta > Mantodea > Mantidae > Mantis > Mantis religiosa. Next base: position 88,841,773 of record CM060952.1, read on the forward strand.
AAAAGTATTGTTTGCAAAAATTATAAATGCTCTTTATTACAAATAAAACGCACGCTTTGTACACCCCTTGCAGCAGTAAAAATGTCGTGACGCACAACAATCTTCAAGGTCTCTCGTTGCTTCACCACACGCAAACAAATGAAAGAAATTACTGTAGTACACTTCAAACATCCGCACACTCACAATTATTGCACAGCTGCAACTCAAGTAACAACTCACTGGCAACTGACCCCACTCTTAACATTTTCCGAGGTTTTTATACCTCCAGTCATTGTTCTACAAATCCACCGACACTTCAAGATCTTTCGCGGTGGCAAGAGATAGACAGAACTATGCAGACATCACTCTGTCTCTTTCTCTCTGTTCCTCTCTCTTTTGGCAAGCGTCCAGCGCAACGGCTGCAGCTTTCGGCAGCAACGAAACAATGCAATCGATGACAATATGTTGTTCTGTACATGCTCTGATTGGTCGAAACTGCAGATGTTTACCCTCAAGTAAAGGTGAAGTATGATGATAGAGTAATAAAGGGAAAAACATGTAGAAACTTTGGTGAAAGTTTTTACAATGAGGAACAAATATGCATGACGAAACTAGAAGAGGATGTCCGTTGCTCATCACAGATCATTTGAAGGACCCAGTAAACAACTTGATCGTACCACATAGGCTTGCCCACCTAGATGAGCTATGCATTTTTGTTTTTGAACCCATTTCTCGTTCTTTGCTTCATCAAATTATTTCATAACATCTTGGTGTCAGCCTACTAAATTCTAAAGTTTCTGTTAAGATATGGCAAACGATCAAATAACGCAGGTGGTCATTTGAAGAAATAAAGTAGGCTTCAGCTTTTAGACATGACCTTTTTAATGCAAATGTATTTTTAAGCTTATTAAAGGCAAGCAGTTGATATTTTCTTATAGCAGGTGGATGTTTTGTCCTCAAACAACGTTGGTCTGTTACAGATATGACAGCACTACAACAGATCCAATTGGACCACAACGAGTTACGCATCGTGTCACCGAATGCGTTCGACAGTTTGGAGTTACTGTTGCATCTTGACCTCACCGAGAACTGGTTAAAGCACCTCGAGCCTGGCACCTTTAAGAGCCTCGACAGGCTTTATTCACTGGAGCTGGATGGTAATAGCATATCAGAACTAAAGAAGGGCACATTTGAAGGTCTGTCACAGCTCTCCTATCTTACTATCAGCGATAACGATATAACTACCATAGAACCGGGAGCGTTTGATGGTTTGGGTAAGAAGAAAGGTGCTGGAGTAAGAATTAGTCTGGAGAAGAATCGTATACATGCCATACCCTCGCAAGTTTTTAAGGGCGCAAAGAATGTCCGCTTCCTCAATCTGGGTAACAACTCCATCACAGAAGTTGCTCCAGAAGCCTTCAAGGTGAGCTTAATGATATTGTTAGTAACAAGTCTGTATTTGGAAATTAATTGTTTTTTCACACAACCTTGTGTATGCCAAAAAATAGAAAGTAGAGTCATACGAAAAAATTCAAAACTCGGCAATGGATTGAATTTTTTGGTCTGACCCTACCTTTCCAAATCTTTATTTGTTTTTAATAACGTAAATATAGATGTCCGCATTTTGGTAGATAGGTTAACTGGTTTTCAACGTATAGGTATCTAAACGTTAAAGAAATATAACGACAATTGCGTCAGCAGTAATACCTGAAGGGAGTTTCAGTGAGGTTTTTATGGTTTCAGGAAAATGCTGAAGTAGAAGTATAATAGTAACACTATTTCTTTTCTTAATTCACTCCACAATGTCCCATTTTTCTCTTCGAGTTTATTTTCATACTTAGCAGGTATTACGTGCGCATGACATTCAGAGTACTACTTTGGACAGAAAACCAGTCAAATGCTTTGGGATTGGTATGTTGTGGTGGCTCGAGCTGGGTGCAGGGGAACAGCTATTGGGTATCGAAGTCGATATTCCAAAATCCTCCTTGATCTGGAAACCCATCTTACCCTCTTAAAAGCATTTGATTCGCAGAGTTTTTAAAATCACCCAGAAACGGAAATTGTAATAAAATAATACAATGAACGTATTTGCTTATTAATTTCCTTATTATTAGGTCCGAGAGTCTCACATGGCGTTTTATTCTAAATCAACATGCTCCCAGGTTAAGTCATATTGGACAATGAATGGCAGAGTTGATAGTTACTCGACATTCACTTCTAAGGATAAGGGAAAACTCTGGGAAAACCCTACCCAGATAACTCAACCTGACCGTGATCCGAAGTCGGGACCTTTTGTACGTGAGGCAGTACATCAGAGCTCCAAACTAAAAACACAAATAGTAAGCATAATTCGATAGTGTGATTAACGTTCATATACGTACATCAGATATATCTAGAGCTCAAAATACCGGTACTTGGGATTGCGATAAGAGCTTTACGTCACTAACCTCAGGGTTGGAAAATGGTTCCAAGTTGTGCTTCATAGACGAGGTATATCCTGCTTAATTTTTGTCTTTGAAGCACAGTTAATTACAAACGATGACAAGGTCAAATATTTTGTCAGGCACGTGAGATTTTGGCACAAAATATTTAGCTGTTAATCGAAAAAAAATAGTAATATGTGAACCCTTTTCCAAAGTACTATTTCCTATGGATTTGAATTATAAAACGCATATATTTTTCTCCAACTGTAACGTGCTATTCATTCGCCTGTTTTCCTAAAAGAGATTGAATTAGAAAGACATCACACAGCGACTCACATTAAGAACATTTTACTGTTGTTTTAGTTTACTTTATTCTGCTTATGCGGACATTGAATGTCTAACAAAGGTTTAACTCTGTCAGCAAGAAATGGATGGAGTAGTTTGTAGAGATGTGAGTAGAGAGAGTGATGTGAGTGCAACACATAAAATATTTTATTGTGAAATTGAACTCAGAGTATGTTCTCTAAAATAAAAGCATTTTTAGAGGAAAGAAAACGAGAAATCAGGATCGTGTGCAAGTTAAGAGTTGCGAATTTGAAAGTGACCTTAAGGTAGCCCGGCTATGAAGCCAAGACCTAAAGTTCGAAAGATAGAGTCAGACTGAAAAATCAATGCCATAGCCCGGATTTGAACCACGGATCTTCTGGTTGCCGTCCAGCCGCTGTCAGCATTGAGCTACTATTGCCAACGTGCCGACATGACATTAAATTCTCCAACTGACTTGTGTTTTTCCCGGTAAACCACTTAGGAGTTCTCATAAACACATGAGACAACTACCTTAATGGCGATTTACAACGTGTAAATACTTTAATTGACCTAATAGTGGTTGCTATAAAGCCCGGGCCTTAAAGTACTTACACATTGTAAGTCACCATTAAGGTAGTTATCTCATGTGTTTATGAGAACTCCTAATTGGTTTACCGGGAAAAACACAAGTCAGTTGGAGAATTTAATGTCATGTCTTCACGTTGGTCATAGTAGCTCAATGGTTAGAGCGGCTGGACGGCCACCAGAAGATCCGTGGTTCAAATCCCGGTTATGGCATTGAATTTTCAGTCTGACTCTATCTTTCCATACTTTAGCCTACACACGGCCAGTGTGAAAGAACAATTAATTTCCAAGACCTAAAGTTGTCATAAAATTACGATTCTACCAATTTCTGAACCTCTTAGCCCTTTCATGTGTTTTTGGATCATAACTATCCGATTAAAGAAGCTGTCACTAAGTTTATATTACAGTGTTTTAGCTTCATTAACAAATTTCCAAATTAAATAATGTTGTAGGTAATCGGATACATACATGAACGTGAAAGAGAGAAGGTACTCGTAACTTTGCCTCAGAACAATGTTATTGCTCAACCTGCGCTCACCCGCCTTTGTGTATTCCCGAATTTAGAAGCTTTTTCTCAGTATCATCACTCTGGTTGTTGTAGGGCTTGAACACACTGGAGTACCTCATCATGGATGGAAACCAGTTCTCCACTCTAGGAGTCAATGCTTTGAGTGGGTTGGTGGAGCTCAAGCTACTTACACTCAGAAAATGTGGACTCTCCCATTTGAATGATGGCGTCTTCTCCCCATTAGGAGAGAGCCTCCAGAAATTAGCACTGGATGACAACGAGCTTACCGTTCTGACAGCAGGGGTTTTCTCTGGTCTAAAATCGGTCGAGTCGTTGTCGTTCTCTGGCAATGTCCTCGAGGAGATAGCACCTGGCACATTCAAGGACCTCGTTAAACTCAGCGGCAACATGGATCTTTCCGGCAACAATCTGAAGGTTCTTCACCCGGGAACTTTTGAGGGTCTCGATAAAACGGATGTCCTCGTCCTCAGCAACAATTCCTTCACAGAGATCAAAGCCGGAGTATTCCGAGGCATGACGAGTCTTGAAACGCTTAATATAGACCATAGCGAGTTAGAGACATTACATCAAGGTGCCTTTGAAGGTAAGATAAAACTAATTTTGAAGTATAAACGAAATTATCGACACAAAATATTAATTACAAAATAGAGTTTTAACACTGCTCAATATTTTCAATCCTTTAGAACTAATACACTAATTACTGTGTACAAAATATCCTTCTTCGCTCTATCAAAAGATTTGATGTTGCATATCTGTATTTAGCTTTTCCTATGTATAATTCCATATATGTTTGTTTGTCCATGGTTGAACATCACATACCGGTTTCTCACATTTCTTTTAGATCATTGATGAATCGCCGTGTACTTTTTGGATGGAGTGGAGATGGTAAATTTGTGACCTTTTTTTTCCACATTCAGATTTTACTTGCATAGCATTTGTTATTCTGCTTGTTTTAGTAAAACGCTTATAGAAGTAAGCTAGTTTTGGAATTATCAGTAATATAACATATAAAGTATATTTTAGAATTTTTCATGTTATCTATAGTTCCTAAAAGACCATAGTGTGCAGAAAAATTTACCATTCTATTTAAAAAAATCATTGGCTTGCCCTGAGCAACAATTGATTTTATTTCTTCAGTAAACCTTCAATAAAGTCAAAAACAATCTTAAGCAATTTTCTAGACAGTAAATCATCAATTAACATAGAAGATATAGAACATTTCTACTGCTCTTAGCTTATAGTAAATGTCCTAAGGTTTCTGAACATTCAGTAATTTAACAACACTCTGAGCTTACAGTTGGCTGAACTTGTTATCCTCACTTTGAACAATCACAGAATCTACAATAACAGCTTGCTTCAACTGGCACTCACACATTATTGAGAAAAGATGTCATAGAAATCATTTGTCTTTGGATGGTTTCTTGAATAGATATTCGCAGTGAGAAAACGTTTATTCCCGGATTATTCTCATAATAAGGGATTTCTGTGGAATCTGGCCGTCTGTCAGTCCTCTCCTCCCACGGCACTGCCATACGAATACTATCGTAAGGTAGAGGCTCTGTAATTATTCCCTAATTGTCTATATTAATAATCGAAGAAGTAGGAATATATTAAACTCATTTTTCGTTATACACTGCGTTCACATGACGTACTTTATATAGTCTTGCCATGTGTAAAAACATATTTTGATATTTCGATGTATCTTGGCAGCCGAAATGTTCAATGTGTACCGGATACTGTGTTCTACGAGTAATTGGATTCTGTATATTCATCATTAAATATTTCTGAGACAATAATAACATGGATTTAAATCTGTAGAACGAATAGAACAGCCAATTATTTTGTCATGAAAACGGGTTGCAATGCTGGCAACAATTTAATGCGTCTTACCTCATTTGTCCAGTTGATGCATACGACGGACCAGGTCTGTATGTATTCTTTAATAATCTGTGACTGCATCCGTTACGACTTAAGTTGAATATCAGAGAATCTGCCTGTAAATTCAAGCTAAAAGTTCACATCTTGCGACACTCGAGCAAACTTTAATGCAATAAATACATTCCCTTTTGCAGGTGCATTATGTGCACAGTAAATATTATGAAAAAACATCTAAACAGCTACAGATGAATTTGATAGTACTAATGCAGTGCATTATAAATGAAGCAAACTTGCCTCGATAGCGTAGACGGTAGCGTGTCTGCCTCACGTTCAAGACATCCCGAGATCGTATCTCACTGAGGGTGAATTACCTGGATAAGGGCTTTCCAGGGATTTTCTTTGTCCTGGAAGATGAATATCAATAAACTCTAAGCTCCATGTATCCTTGAGGCCGCGCTGTGGCTCAGTGGTTAGACCGCTTGGCTCTCACCAAGGCGGCCCGTGTTCGATCCCAGGTGACAGCAAAGTGAGATTTGTGGTGGACAAGACGGCGCTGGGGCGGGTTTTCTCCGGGACCTCCGGTTTCCCCCGCCATCTCATTCCACTGGTGCTCCATCTTCATCTCATGTATCATCAGTGTCACCGCCTGCGGTGCCGTATGTAGTAAAAGCGGGCGTTAAACACTACACATTCATACATTCATTCCATGTATCCTCGGCTCATTTGAGCATCATTTCACCCATTTCATTCATCGTTCCGATATGACCTAACGTTTGACGGCGTAATTCACGAGGGCTGTTCTATATTTTTTTGACAACGCAACTTTACTCATCCTCATAATTTTGATGGTCCTTCTCAAAATAGTCTCTCCTGAATGCGATGCACTTGTCCCAGCGTTCCTGACAGGAAGCCATTTTGAGAGATCCTTCAAACTCGCTTCCGCAGCCTTCACCACTGCTTCTGATGTTGGATAATGTCTCCTACGAAGGCGTTTGTTCAAGTTAGGGAATAGAAAAAAGTTACATGGGGCTAAATTCGGACTTTTGGGAGGGTGAGGGGTGCACTTCACGTTGATTTTTGCAAGATATTCAACAACAAAATTGGCAACATGCGGCCGCGCATTATCGTGGTGTAGCATCCAGCCTGCTTCACGGAAATGTGGTCTTTTGCGCCTGGTATGGACTTGCAATGTTTTTAGGACATCCCTGTAGTATTGTCCAGTTACTGATGTGTGTGCAGGTACAACATGCTGATAAACCATTCCATGAATATAAAAGAATAGGGTGCTAATGATTCCATGTATATAACTTTCCTAGCAGAAGCAACCACCTTTGCTTTTTTGGGGGTTGGTGATGAAGGAGATTTCCACACTGAGCTTTGCTGTTTGCTCTCAGAATCAAAATGATGTAGCCAAGTTTCATCAGCAGTGATTACGTTTGAAAGAAACTCCAAATCTTCCTCTAACATCAACTTTAACTGCATGTTACCTCCAGTGCAGCAGTAGGCGATACTAAACATGTCTGAACTTGCCTGGTTCTCACAGGCGGGAGCCAGGAGTACCAACAATGAAACTACTACGGCGTGTTTGTTTCACATTAAGCTAACATAATATAATAAGATTGAACTTTAGTGCGAAAAATTATGTCCGTAAAAAATTATGATCATTCTCTATTGAACAGCCCTCATAAAAATGAAGCAAAGCAATAATAAGTATGTACGTTGTGTTAAACGCGTGTAATGATATAAACTTTTGCATTATATATTTGTTAATAAATATTAAAGTCGTAAATTACTTTTCACGACATTTCTCTGCAAATGAAAAAGGAAATAGGAAGGAGACGATACCTAAGTCCTGGCCACTATCTATAGTAGCTGTAAGATATACAAGTACCGACCTCTGTGGTTTACAAAAGTTATATGAAATTAATTTCGAATTGCCTATAATAGTCCAATTCATGCATAGGAATTTCTAACTAGTAAAGTCAGGACGGAAACAAATAAGGATGAGCGGTAGACAAGGACTCGAGATAACAAACCGCTTCCCAATCCTAGAGTAATCTTCTGGAATTTGTGGGCAATCGCCAGCCTGCACGTCAATGACCGTGGTCTCTGTTATTAATTGTTTGTAGTGCTAATGATTCCAAGTATATAACTTAAAATAACCACTTAGGAATTCCTGTACCTGGTGACACTGTATTTTTATATTGTAAATGTAGTTCTCTTTTTATTTATGAATATTTTCTTGAAGACAGATTGTATGTAGATTTCTGCAGATAAGTGTGGATCTTCTTAAATTTCTGTTACAAGGTTTGGAGTTCCTGGAGAGTTTGTCGATCGAAGCTCATAAGATGAAGACTTTGCAGCCAGGTGCATTTGACTTCTTAGATAACCTATGGGTCTTGGCCTTGAATTACGGAAAGATTGAAAAGCTTCCTGCCAACGCATTTAGAGGTCTCCACGGTCTGTTGGTTTTACAAGTGACGAGGAACCACATTAAGATTGTAGAGCCTGGAGTTCTCTCCGACCTTAAGAGAATTGATGAAGTCGACTTTAGCTACAATCAGATAGAAGTCATACGGGATGAGACATTCGTCGGCAATGATGAGATGACAGAGTTGCGTCTGAACCACAACAATATCCAGGAACTTGGCGCCCATGCATTTAAGTAAGTCCAACTTGTCATACATACCCCTTTAGACTTCTTTTATAATCTATTTAAACTAGAAATATGTAAACTTATGAAAGTGGAGTAAGAGAGGGACAGGTATACCGCAAAGTATCGCTCTTAGGCTGCTGATTGCTGCAGAAAAGTACTTGGGAATTTGTAGAGGACATTTCCTTTTCTGTAACTATTCATAGAAATCAGGGAGAAGTTCGAAATTAGTTGTTATTTCACACTAGGCGTGTCTAGGGCATGGCTTGTATAGGTGGCTATAGCCGAGATTTCAACCACGGGTCTCCCGATCTTCATCCGTTTGCTCTTAACCATTGAGCTACCACAGCAATGTGTCAGCCCCGCGTTAAATTCTCCGTGCTTCAAACCCTAGCTATGGTATTAAATTTCCAAACATTGGCCTACATACGGCTGGCGTGAAGGAACAATTTATTTCCATTAATTGACCCAATAATGGTCCGACTTACGCGTTGTCAGTCGTCATTAAGATAGTTGTCTCATATATATATAATGAACTCTAATGGTTTACTGGAAAAAATGCTAGTCAGTTGGAAAATTTAATGTGGTACTGGCATGTTACTATGGTAGTTAGAACAACCGGACGGAGACCGGGAGATTACTGGTTCAAATCCTAGCTATGGCATTGAACTTTTTAAATGATTCTACCTTTCCAGAGGAAAGGTTGTCATGGACTAAGGGTTGTGAGAGTATCTGTTAACATCGAGGAAGTGGAGGTCCATAACAACGCCGAGTCTAGTAAATATGATGAAGCTTCAATACAATGTAAATTTGTTACTTATATATCACATATCTGCACCTCACTACGCCACACTACTAGGTCCCCACATTTGTATCAATATGGAGACGTTCCATAATTACTTCAGGTTAGTAGCCAACCTTTCCACAGAAGATAGTAGGCAAACAGAAGTGCAATGAATAAACGGCTGGCACTTACAGCACTATAACACTCTAGATGATGGATTATATCATTATGCAGCCACGACGGCGTGAAACATTCGGTTTCCTGGTAGATAACACTTGATTTCTACGTTTTGTTTAGCAGTACCCGCAACTATGACAAGAGTTGCAGGTAGGGACCTCTGGTCTTGCCTATATTCCATAGAAGTGAGGAGGTAAATTAAATAAATTGTATCTTAATTTCAGTTTGAACACCTACCTGACATACTACGCGTAAGCCAGCTAATATTAAATAAGTAAACACAGTCTAAGTGAAGTTTGTTTCTCCTGTAATATTACGACAAACTGACGAAATCATAATTATATGTTGCTGCCCAATGAGCCACACTATTGCAACAGCTTTTATAATTCAAGGACACTGTGAGGGAGGATAAGTAAAAAGCTTGCATTTGTATGTAATATACTTCCCAATCATAATGGAGCTGTTTTACTTTTATATCTACTTCATTAAAAGAAAAGCCTAAAAGTAGTACAGTTGAGTGCAAGGAATATTGGCACAACTTCCATGTTCCACATCAGCCTTGGATGAATTTGTCTCTTATTGGTTACACTAAAGATTCTATTAGCCTAATAAAGAAGCTTAGGCATGCGAAAGTGAACTACGATTAGGTTGCAGCTGGATAATTGAATGGCATGCTCTGCAAACAAGGTTCACGCCAGCTCGGGATGATTGTCTTTCTTGCTGGTTTGATTAAAATTGTCTGGCATTAAAGAATTAACTTATAAGCATAAATTGGATACAGGCTCACGAGTTAAGGAAAGCGAAAGAACAATGTCAATATTTAGTAGAGTTATAGAATTAGGTCCAAACGGGAAATGGTAAGTTGGTCATAATTTCACTGCCAACATAAAAGACTAATGTCATATCAGCACAATTACAAACTCTCGAACGTGTACAGCATAAGGAACGGTGTTACCATATTTTAGTAATGTCTTGAATTAATGTGTTTTAATTAATCTGCAATGTTACAGGGGACTGGACAAGTATCTTTACGAGCTGCATCTGGACCACAACCTATTGGAGAGTCTTCCAGCAGGAATATTCGCTGACCTTCCCAATCTCAGGAAACTGTATTTGAACAACAACCGTCTGAGACAATTTGATCCCACCGCTTTATCCATTGGTAAAATAATAAGATTAGTTCATCTTCAGAATAACAGAATCCCCTTTATAACCCCTGTTGTTGGACTCGAAAATATTAAAGAGTTCAACATTTCAGGAAACTTTCTGCCATCAAAATTATCCAGCGACATCTTCAGCAGCTTGCCTAACCTGAAGGAACTAGATATTTCGTATTGCTTGGTAAAGGAGATCCCAGAGGATACATTCAAGAATAACAAAGAACTTAATAAGTTGAAGCTCGGGCACAATGACCTTACTACGCTCAATGTTGAAATTTTCAAAGATCTGCCAGTGTTAAGTCAACTAGATCTGCAAGGGAATCCTATGAAATGTGACTGTACACTCCGCGAGCTTCTCATGTGGACAAAGGAGAAAGACATCGCCGCCAACAACGTGCAGTGTGGAGAAATATTCCACGAGAACTGGGAGATTACCGAGTACCTGGCATGTGATGGTAAGAAACACTTTGACACTGATGACAAGGAAATGATGCAATATAACTTTCTTGGAAACTTGCTGGTCTCAATATTAGGCTGAATATGTAATACTGTATCAAATAATAAAGAACACTATCGATTATTTTCTGTAGTCATTGTGGACAAGTCCTCACAAATGACAAACTTGACTACAGCTGTTTACTTTCAGAACATTTCAAGAAACTGTCATCATTACCTTCCACATGAACCACGTGCTATATTTTATCATATCAGTACTGTAAGGTGCTAATTCAAGAACAGATTAAATGTTATTACTGTTTAATTAAAATCATAGTATCATTGAATCAGGGGCTCATTGTTTATGTAAAACTATCTACCTCAAATAAACATATGACACTTGACACAAAATCGTCTACTTTGTATAACACACTGCACATCTATTCATGTCCTTCATTGGGGTTTTCACAGTTCCCGTGTCTTTCATTTTTGCTCCTCATATTTGCATTGGAAGCAGCTTCACCCATAGGCTAGTTGCTGTTATGTAAATTTAATGTCCCTCTGGACAGCAGCGCTCAACCTAAGCCTTTGCCACATCTACTAGTATGATCTGCTACAATTATAGCCATTGCTGCGACATAAGCAATATTGAAATAACACTTCCGTTACTTCGCTCTGGTAAACAGCGCCGCTACATGATCTAGCAAATAGATTGAAGGCAATTGTTTCAGCTATGTTTAAGTGGAGCGCTTATTAACACATGCGCTTATTATTTCAAATACAAATTTTAATAACATACATAGTGCAGTAATGATCTATTTTTATTCGCTTGAAACGTGTGCTGCGGCAAAGGCACTTGCGGTTGTTTACACCAAGGACTACTTTTTGCACTGATTTGAGTGTAGTGCCTTATTCGTTAAATTATACTACAAATTCTCCCAACCTGGACTTCGACTTAACTGTCTCCTCTAGTTCAGACCTTCTGCAATGGTCACTCGTTGCAAAAAGTTTGTGAAGTATTAACAATAGTTTAATCAATTGATAAAAGTTTCCAGGGTGGGACGTCATGGTTAGGGTCAAGTCAACTCTATGGTTGCTATCTTCATTGGCAAAACCTTGAGTAGCTTGGATTAGAAGTGACTGCGTTCCATAATTACGTTGATGCCAGGTGAGTATTCAACAAATAACGGGTCGGAAACGTACATACTACACAGAAATATGCAAGTACAAAGTGTACAGAATGTCAAGTTCTATCATAAAATGCGTTAAACATTGGAACATTTATAGTACATCATAAAATGAACATAAAGTCACTACACTTATTATTTACAGCCTATGTGTTTGCACAAAATGTATATCCTTACAAGTATGCAAAGAATATTGAGGGTTAGGATTAAGTTTCTTTCATGGAATATCAAAAGTAATATGACAAGACATCTATTGAGAGAATTTGTCTGGGAAAGCCTGACCATCAAATTATATTTATCTGGAATATTTCATAGGAATAGTATGAATTTAAGTACCATATCGTAAAGTTTTCACCATATCATGATAAAATCTACAGAAATAAAAAGAAACCTAAAAATATTCCTTAAGATTACTGTAGTTAGTCTTACTCACTATTACTAAGCAAGAAAGATGGAATTCAGGAATCCCTTCTATTCGATTTCTCTTGTTATAACAGAAAACTAATTGATAATGCTAAATTAATCACATTTTATTTTTATCATTAGTAAATAGCCTTTCTTCCGGGATAATATAATTATTATTTAAAGAACAATTGTTAAACTCACAGTTGTCAAATTGAAATGCTCTGCTACTTTCTTTTGAAACATTAAACATCGAATCTGAAAATATACACTACCAGTCAAAGCTTTTTGATCACATTTCACAACTATGGATTTGTGGATAAAATAGGAATTCGTTTAGAATATTCTATTACATCCTCGTTCTGATAATAAAATATTTATAAACATGTAAATATTACATGTTTCTGTTGTGCATTTGACTGGTTGTCCACGTAGAGCAGTGGTGATGAGTTCCCACAGCTATACTGAGGGGCCTTTGCCTATGACGTTTACATTCGAATAGCCTCACTCCTTGGGCTGGTATAGTAGCTATACATCAAGAAGGCTGTTCTAGTAGGACATAGCAAGGAGAGTTGGCGTAGTCCAATCTACAGTGATGTTGACATTGCAGCGGCTCAAACAAGTTGGTGCCGATGGAAGTGTTCCTTGTTCTGGAAGACCCCGAGTTACTTCATTTAGGGAAGATCAGTTCACGTCTATACAGAGTAAACATCAGAGGACTGAAATCTGAGCATCTGAAATGTGCGAGGAAGTTAATATGCGAGCAGCTCCAATCTCTGTCTCAACCGAGTAACATCGTCTGTGTGAATAACCCTTAAATGTATGAATTATTTTGCTTCTTACGCCACTCTTGCTGTAATTCATAAATCAGTTTTCATACAGCTTGCTGAGCTGTCTCAAGTAATGGACTGGCTATCCATTCAAAGATATTCGAATCTTTGCAACTGCAGTCAAATATGCCTGTGGTGAAGTGATGGCACGCGTGGATGTTGATGGCGTTTCGTTTGACTGCAATTGCTTGGAGTTTGCCTTTTTATACTAAAAAGAAAGAACACAACAATATATTTATACAAATAATATAATATTTACAATTCAAAAGCCTCAAAAGTTTTGTGTGTAACTGAGCAGAAGGCCAGTACAATACTACGTTAAAAAACACATTAAAACATTCCTCATGCTGAATACAGCCTAGTGTTGCATATCTGCTACACCATGCATTTAAGGGATAACGTACGTAAGGGCCAAAAATCCTTTATTCCGCAAACAAAATAAGGTGAAAATAAAAACTAGGGCGTTCAGCAATAATCTAAGTTGTTATTCACGCACGAGTCACTTTCAAGTGATTGGAAGCCAACATAGAATGTTTGTTCGTCGACTTCGTGGAAAACATATGAAGTGTCAATGTGTGATGCCAGCGGTGAAGCATGGTGGAGGGTTGGTTATGATGAGGGGATGTTTAGCAGCTGATAAACTTGATGATCTAGTGAGCATTAATGTAACATTAAAGAAGGATACTGTATCACTTGATACTGATAAAAAATGCTGTTCGATCTGGAAAGAGACTTATTGGTCATGGGTTTATTCTGCAGCAGAACAATGATCCAAAACATGCTTCTATGTTGTGCAGAGGATATGTCAATAGAAAAGAGTAATGTGGAGAACTGGAGAATATGATTTGGCCAAGTCAATCACCTCATTTAAGTCGCAAAGAACTCTTATGGGACGAACTCGAAAGGGAAGTGAGACAACTGAGGTCAACTAATTTTGAAGACCTGTGGAAGGGTTTACAGATGTGTTGGACTGAAATATATGCAAAAACACTACACAATCTTATCTCCAGAATGCCAAAAGATTGTGTAGCGGTTCTCAGGGCACAGAGTCAGTACTTTGAGGAAGTTAAAATTTAAACCATATTTATCATACTTAATCCTAGATAGAGAAAGTATTAATTTTTTGGTATTTTTTAATTTTTACTACGTGCTTGTAGACTGCAATAAAGTATTTAGTTTTTTTTCATAGGTGATCGAAAAGCATTTGATTGGTAGAGTAGATGTGAAAGTATAAATTACTTGGTACCTATAGAATTTTGAATTACTGTTTGGAATTTCGATTTTAAAGTGAAATAAACTGTTTTTCAGTGATTTATGGGAATGCAATGGACAATACTGAATAAAAAAAGAGTGGTATAATGATAAATAGTACAAAACAAAAGAATTACCAAGCAGTAAACCGTATATGATTAAAGTCTGTGCGTCTGAAATAGCCATTATACAAATACATTGGAAGCTGTGCACAAATTTTGACCACAGAATCACTATATTTGTCTTTCACAATCTGTATCATTGCTTTCATTGTTACATGCCTGAAAAGAGTGTCTAAATTTGGTCTTAATCAGCATGGAGGTGTCGTTGAAGAGTCATCCTTCTCCGAGGACAAGGAGCCTTCGACGTTGTGCCATTCCGGGACTCTGTCCCTCGCTGGTGATTTGATAGATTTATAGACGGTGGGTAGATGGTAGTTTCTTTTTTATGAAGTATCACATCTTGTATGATGAAAGAGAGGATGCGTTGTTAATTATAGGAGACTATTGAGCTTATGATGAGCCTGAGATGAGTCTGGGTGCTTGTAGGTTTCCCCGGGGTCAATAACATATTCCCCGAGGCCTGATATGTTGATTGAAGCTGTAGGGAAGACGGGAATAGAATTTGTGAGAGAGGTTGAGGATATACTCATTTAATTAGGGAAAGGATAGGTCTGAATAGATGTTTTCATTAGGAATGTGCCATTCGGCAGCTGTTGCTACTCGAAGGTATCTGATGTATTTGAAGTTTGTAGAGATGAGTTTTTGCAGCTGCTCCCCAGACCTGGCAGGCGTAGATGGAGGTGGTTCTTATTACCTGTTTGTATAGAAGGAGCTTATTACTCAGAGCCATAGGTTATTTTTTGTTGAACAGTGGATAGTGCCTTGCTATACGCTTGGATACTCTGGAAGCTAGTGATGTAATATATGCCTTCCAGGTAAGGTGCATATCAAAAAGCACTCCAATATATTATACTTCTATGCCCCATGGTACTTCTGATCCAGCTAAGCGCAGTTCAGGTATATCCCTTAAGTGGCGGCGAGTAAATGTGACAGCATGGGACTTGTTGACCAAGTTGTAAACCAGACTGTGAACATGTCCGCATAGCCCTGGGCACGTAATAGTGCAGGAACCTGATGTGATGATTCCGAGGTTATTGCGGTGTCATCATCAAATAAATAAATGTTGCAGCTTTTGAGGGTAGGGAGGGTGTTGATATAGGTTAGGAAGAACAGGGGCCCAAGACGCTGCCTTGGGGTACTCCTGCATAGATGAAGTAGGGCTGTGAGACTATGTCGTCCCTGGCAATGGCAAATGTGCGATGTGCGACGTGGCTATCTATTAAGTGAATTAAATATGGAGGGAAATCATAGAGAATTAGTCGAAATACAAGACCTTTGTACCAAACGGAATTAAACGCTCAGTAAATGTCCAGAAAGAGGGCTGCAACATAATGTCTATTGTTGAAACTACTGATCACCTCATCTACAAGGCGTAAGAACTGATGACAGGTTGCATGTTGTCTACGAAACCAAACTGCTCTGGACGAAGGATGTTGAGGTCGTCCATAAGGCGCTGAAGGTGAAATTCATGTATCTTCTAGAAAAGCTTGCTGATAGATGGTAGTATAATCTTGATCGATGACCTGTAAGAAGTTTGGTGTCCTTGCCTGCCTTTGGTAAAGTTATAATTCTTGCGTGTTTCCAGCAAGCCGGAAAGTAGGAGAGGTGGAGAAAACTGTTGAAGAGGTGTACAACTAATGCAATCCAACTATATGGAGGTGCTTCAAATGCAGTGTAATGTAGAGCATCACATCCTGCAGCTTTATATGCTCTTACGACGCAATTATTTGTGTCACCCCTGTGGCAGTAGTCAGAAGTACATCACTTTTCGTATAGGTAGAGCTTAGATATTGACTGACAGTCCTCTCTATTTCATCAACTTGCCCATAATCTGGCGATTGAGCCTATTGAAATGTGGAGGCTAGATATTCAGCCATTAATGCCACTTTTTCCCTCGATGATTGGGTAACCCGTCTCCCATCTGATAACGGCGGATAAGAAGAAGGGATATGAAACTGAGCTTTGGACATTCTCCAAAGTGAGACGTCTTCAGTATAAAATGTGTTTATGCGTCGTTCCCATTCTTCATTATCGAACTCAGCAAGCTCAAACTTTTCTCGAGGGCCGCGCGTATACTGAGATCTACGCCTTGCCCGAATTTTATTGCCAATGTGTTGCCGCAGGTTTTGTGGGAGTGGCTTCCTTGAAATACACGGAAACGACGAGGTGGAGTTGCTTCTTTCTTTGTAGTTACCATTGTATTGATTATGCAGGGGTAAATTTTCTCCAGTTTGTGGTGATTTAGGAATTGTTTGGGCTCTGAAAAGGAGTATTACGGGGTACTGTGATCTGAGGTGAGCTTTGGAAGGGAAAATAGTGATGGGTGACATCAAATGTTTAGCATAATGGCAATTTCCAACCAATCAGGTGGACGCCTCTCTCCATATGTGATGGTGGCAGATGAAGGATTAAGCACTTCTAGATGTTTTCTGTCTAGATACCGTTCCAAAATCCAACCTCGTTGATAATAGGTGGGGAATTCCACAATGTTCTTTTGGTATTGAAATCGCCCATCGCAATGGTTCAGGTTCCATTAAATATAACATCTGAATCTGTATCATCAAGGGTTTTAGCAGGTCACATTTATACAATGAATAAAAATTTAGAGGTCCTTTATCTGTGGAAACTTGGACACCGGTTGCTTCCAGGACTTCAGTGGCTTGCAGATGAAGACGGCAATGGTGAATATTACTATTTATATATACCGCTCTACTGCCAAAGCCATCCGCACGGTCCCTTGTGAGACATATCATGACGGGTGCCGTTGCTTTTATGTTACTGATCAAGTGAGTTTCTTGTACCAGTAATATTTGGACTTTTTTGGCAGCAGTGGAATTTGCCACTTCTCGCAGCTTGTTCCCTAAACCATTAGCATTCCAAGAGAACATTTTTAGGTTGAATAAGCGTGATAGCACATTATTTCTGGCTGTCATATTGCCCCATGAAGCTGAAGACTGAATGCACCAAGATGATGGGAGCGGGGATAGTGGCTGGTCTATTTGCAAGAGCATATGCCAACACCACAGTGAAGTCAGCCTGAAGATGGAGGGGAATCTTGCTCATTAGAATAAGGAATTGATTATTAGGGATGGAAGGACTAGGTATTAGTGAATAGTTTGAATTTTTGTGTGAGTGTGGTAACAGATGCTGTTGATCCGTATGCCTAGTCTCAAAAGTTGTAGTTTTAGGATGAGACGTTGATTGGATATCCTTAGTGAATGCGTTGGTGATGGTTTTGGCCGTTATGATCTGCGTGGTTGGCGATGGTCTGTTGCATGACTGAACAGCAGAGTCGCACGGACTACTAGGTTGAGATTGATGATTTTTTGACGTGGTACTACTTATTGAAATTACAGTACTCTCTGGCAAAATTGTAGTGTCCTTAAGGGCTGAAAAATAACTCTTGTGCTGTAGCCTCCCGGATGGAGAGATTACAGGATATCGAGTTACCTTAAACGCTTCCTTGGGTAAACCCACAGGGTTAGGTATTCTAGGAGTAGCATCATATCTCGTACGCTGTCCATTTTTATTAAGCAGCATCTCACTCTTGCTTCTTGCCAAACAGGACATTTGGCATATCGGCAATAGCGATCACCACCACAGTTGAAACACTTTGGATTAGTGCCAGGGACACCCAAGAGCTGACAATCTGAACGCTTGTGACCCGATTCACACCGGTTTGACTCTCATCCTGCTGCATTGTGTGTAAATTGCTGACAATTTTACTTCGACCAAGATAATTCCTCATCTTCCCCAGAGTCTGGAAGTATGAATGAGAGTGCGAATGTGTGCGTGATCTAATGATAAAAACCCAACGAATACGGTTAACACCTTCGATATGTTCCAAAGGAGAACGGCCGCCGATATTATAGTCCAGCTTCTGGAAAGGTTACCATGGATTTATCTTTGTTAACAGAAACCTCTCAGATAACACACTGATTACTCTTCACAGTGTGAGGGGGGTACTGACACGCCTCCCGTTCGAGTGCTAAGCGCCAATGAATGCATCACTTCAGCCAATGGAGTTCGCTGGAATCACAAATGACAGATATATGTTCACTCCACGTGGAGTAATCAGGGCGTTATCTGAGAGGTATCTATTACCAAAGATAAATCCATGGTAACCGTTCCAGCAGCGGGACTATACCATTGCACATAAAGGCGAGGTATAAATGGAGAAAAAGAAGTATAGTGCAGTGGAGGGATACTATATATACTCCTCCACAGGAGAGAAAGTCTCCGAGGAGCGAGACGCCTGGGGTAGGCCGAAGGTCCCCACACCGTCCCTGGACAGGTTTATGACACCCCATGTCAGTACAGTTACAGACCATTCAATAACATTCTGACGGCTTCTACTTTTCTCGGCCTTAATGTACAGAGTGAATAGGGCGCATGTTTTTTTAACGGTCTGCTCCTTGTATAGCAAGCGTTCTGTGCCACACCCATTCGCTGTCCTTGTCCCACATCACATTCCTTACAGGGATTTTCTTTGCGTTGCTATGCTATACTTTCTACTAAAATTCTTGTCTCATTTTTATTGCCTAAGCTCTCAACATACCTACAAAGTCATATCTATTTGAAAGCATTACTGTTTGCCATATTGCACACAGTATCAATGATGTGTTGCTCAATGTGTTTAAAGAAAGAATATTTTAATGGTTTCGGAGTACCCCTACGATCTTCCTATTTGATACACTATCTAAACCGTAACTGTAGTATTCTTTCGAGAGACTGTAATCAGTTATTACAATTCTGCATATACTCCGTGTCACAACATTAGCTATTTCCTACGCAGTGAGCATATGCTGAAATTTCTCTATCCAAGCCTTTTTATTCCAAATTTGGAATATCTGATAATGCTTATAACGAGTTTGTTATTGTAAACGGGATACTTCTATTCTACACACCTGTAAACAGTAATATAAATACTATGGGACGCGAATGTCCACCTCCGTGACGTCAGTGCTCTATGACCACTTGCTGGTACCAGGATGGACTTCGACCGGCTGTTTCTTCCTATTGGGATCCACACTACACATCGTAACGAGAATGCATAATTGAGCGTTACTCCCCTATTACAAATTACTGATACCTACATTAAAGACTTTGGAATGACAGGAATTTCTTTGAAAAGACCATTAGAGAAATACTGAACTAGATCGATTAGCATATGCTATAAAGCTAGTAGTCTTAAGATTAATACTGATTCTAATTTTGATTACATTTTAATTGACTAAATATAAATGCCCCCACTTATGATAAATAACATGTAATCATCTGATATTCCAGTATCGACCATCCCTGAACTTTATTTCAAATTGTTGTCAAGGGGATTTTGAACCTTCCTTTATTAATTTAGAGGGTTTGCAACAACAAATATTTTTTACTGTCTCATTGGTTTTTAAAGACAATGATACAATGTTATCAAAGAGTTACATTGCTGCATTTGGTGACAATGTCAGTCATCGGCTCTCTTCATTAGTAATTCATTTAAAGAGTATTCGTTTCAGTGTCCACCTTTAGCTCAGTATTCCAGGTCAAACGGAAAATATTTGGTTCCTTTACCACTGAAACATAAACAAGAAAACATAATTAAATATTAGAACCAAGCAACAGATAAAGTATCATCGCTAGAGCCCGGATTTTATGTAATAAGAAATTAAGAAATATGCACATAAATAAATGAACAAAGTAAATAAGTATATAATGAAACAATTAAATGTAACATTCTAAGTTTATTTATTTAACTATAAAACATAAACTCACCGGAAGGCTAGTCAATTCTCTATGTTTATTGTTTGTTAATCAGTTCACTTTTACTACCGAGTACAAGTTCTCCCATCCAAACGTTTAAGCCACGTTAGAGCGGTATGCACAAATAATTATAGTATACCTACTTTTCCTAATGTTCTATTGTGATGCATAGTCTTCTGTCTGACAATATGTTTTTATACATTGAGAAACATAGTTCAACTTTTCAATAAGTCAGCGGTGCATATTTATGCAGAGGTGCTAGGAATAATATTGTTTCATCATTAAATAAGCGAGACAGAATAACACGATTTAAGTTTCCAGGGTTCCTATTCAGCACAGAGTACAGTTTAGTGCAGAGGAAGACAGCTTCGAGAGTTGTGACGTATTTCAGCCGAGAGAGAGGTTTGCAGTGCATGTGACGTCAGACAAGAGCCGTGTAGTACCAAGTTGCCTACATAAATGGCGCTGTAAGTACAGAATCTGAGGGCTCAGCCAATGAAATGTGTAGTGTTTAACGCCCGCTTTTACTACATACGACACCGCAGGCGATGACACTGATGATACATGAGATGAAGATGGAGCACTGGTGGAATAAGATGGCAGGGGAAACCGGATAGCCCGGAGAAAACCCGCCCCAGCGCCGTGTTGTCCACCACAAATCACACTTTGCTGTCGCCTGGGATCGAACCCGGGCCGCCTTGGTGAGAGCCAAACGGTCTAACCGCTGAGCCACGGCGCGGCCCTGGGCTCAGTCAGATGTAGCACACTCGATAACAACAATGTAGCTGCCACGTATCTAATGGAACTGTTAAATTTACAGTGTGACGATTTATTGAAGGACAAATATACACACAGGAATGACTTGGCTGATTTTTACAAGAATGTTCCCCAAACCAGAATTCTGAGGTTGTATTCACTTGCCGCACGGACATTGTGTATGTTTGGCTCGACATATGTGTGCGAAGAATTTTTTTGTTCTTGTTATGAAATTAGCTAAGTCAACCCCGAATTACCTTGTCGGTTCACAATCTAACGTGCAGCCTTCGATTACAAATTTCCCAGACATTACGTCCTGACATTGATAAACTACCTAAGTTAAAGAAAAACGAAACAGAAAATGTCGGAAAATGCCCACGTAATTCTGTTCTGAGTGGGCTTCCTCAAATTTGCAGAGAAGATTACTTTATGTTGTATTTTATTTTACTTACATTATGACATGCTTGACCTTCAGATAAACTACGAGTTGAAGTTTTATATATTTTCTCATAGCTGAGATCCAAAATGTAATTGTTTATAAACTGTGGCCAATTGTGTAATTAAAATAGTCAGCATTAATATTACAATACCCAAGATGTATGTTGTAGATATTATTAATACACGATATGTTTTCTGTCTTTCCTACGCTGTCGGAACCCCAACACATCAAACTGTTTCCTTTCTCTTGGGCAGCAGAAATCATCGTGGTGACGTCACACGCTAACCTGCCTTTCGTTCGGGGGCAATTTGGCGGTTAGAGCTGACGGAGCTGACGTCACACCACCACTACCTGTCTTCCCCTGGTTTAGTGGAAACTACATCTTCCACTTTACCTGCACAACACTCACCTTCTGAACTGTATTTTCCATTACTCCCACAGCTTCTTGAAGAGGTATACTTGAAGTTTTCAGTTTTTTATACTGTCTGGAAGCCAGCTAAAGCGACTTGCAATGTATAAAACCGAGTAGAGCACTTTGGAACTATTGAATGCTAACAAAGTTTCACTCACAGATACTGCTTGATCACAGTAAACGTTCTCCACCACTGACTTCACAGTTACGAAGTGCTTACTGTAGAAAATCAAAGACTCTCCATGTCGCCCATGTTGCCAACCTTGTTATCACAGGCCCCAGAGGGAGAGATACGTCAGACAGCTTCTACTTGTAGCTTTTCCTTTCTTTTTTCGCACATTTAAAACTAGTCATGCTTGTCCGCATCGAGCACGTGCACCTTATCTTTGAATTTTTTTAATTAACAGGCATCAAGACACTAGTTGGCATTTTGTGTACTTCATGCGACGAAAAAACAAACGAACTGCTGGACAAGCACCAGAGCTAGGCAACAACAATGCATAGGATAGATGACAGTTGGTGAGAACCACAATAATAAGACTTGCAATATTTCTTCTCTTTCTTGCTATGTTAAGATATTGAATGAAAGCTCGCCTCGGTAGCATAGATGGTAGCGTTTCTCCCTCACGTTCAAGAGGTGCCGAGTTCGAATCTCGGTCAGGGTGTGTTACCTGGATAAGGTTTTATCCAAGGTTTTCCCTTATCCTGAATGTCGGGTAACTCTAAGCTCTATGGATCTAAGCTCTGAGCATCATTTCAATATTCCACTCATCGTCCGATATGACTTAACATTGGACGATATAAATAAAAAAGGATGAAAATGTATAATAAATCCACAATAAGATTAAAATATGTAAAATTATATATTATGGTCCCAAATATGTATTTTAGCTCAAAATATGTAAAAATACGCAATTTAAAACTTTGGCATAAAAGACCTATCAGTGTAATCGACATTTTAGCTTTTCTTGTGACTACATATACAGAAACAGAATATGTAATTACATAAAATCCAGAGGTTAATCATCACCTAAGTGCAACGTTGTTACAGATTTAAAAATACAGCTTTCTGGACAGGGAAAACAATTTTAAGCACATTGAAACCTCTAGTTTTAAATTATATTTATATGCAATTTAACTAACACCAAAAACACATCAGCTAAAAAGAAATATTTCAACTGAGTTATGCTTCTGAGAAACATGAAGGCGAAAGAAGGTCATAAGAAAACTCAGAAAACTAACAATGAACAGTCAAATGGTGCAAATGCCTGCTCCATAGAAGGGTACACATCGTCGACATAAGGTGAGCTAATTACAAGCAATTTCGCCTGTATTCTTACGTGTGATGAGGTAAGGCAAGGGCAGGCTGACCGTCATATTTATGCCATAGGCTTCAATTGAGGTGATCGAAGAAATAGTATGTCATTACTTCCGTATGTTGCTTTACTTGGAGCTCTCGTTCTGGCTTCCGAAAGGCTTGGGAGGACTGCTTCAGCCGTCCGTCAAAATATAGTGAAAAGAATATTAAAGTAAGTTAAAATTAGAGATAATAACTTTAATATTTAAAATCATAACCTATAAAGCTTAAGAAGTGGAGTTTAGAAGGCGAGAATAGTATATGAAAAAGTATTGTGATATTGGAGAAACGAAACTTGAATACTTACAGGAAACTTAAAGAAGGTGTAAAACTTAAGAAACCGGAGCAGTGTCTACGCTAAATTCATTGTGAATAATCTAGATGAATACGTAAAGCGGTTTACCGTATGAAGTGGTTAGAAAGAAGACATTAACATAGAAGATATATGCGGCCCGGGTTCGATCCCAGGCTACCGCAAAGTGAGATTCGTGCTGGACAACACGGCGCTGGGGCGGGTTTTCTCCGGGACCTCCGGTTTCACCCGCCATTTCATTCCACCGGTGCTTCATCTCGTGTATCATCAATGTCACCGCCTGCGGTGCCGTATGTAGTAAAAGCGGGCGTTAAACACTACACATTTCATTTCATTTAGAAGATATATCTAGGCATCACGATTAAGTTGACAAGCTTCAACAGATAATTTATCTTAGAGTGATCAAAATCTATGAAGTATTCAAAATTATGTGACCGTCACTTCCACTGCTAAGATCATTAAAGTCTTCAGTACTATAGCAAGCCAGTTTAAGCATTCTTTCAAAAATAAGAATACTTACAGTATTTCTTATAGTTGTGATTCAGTTTTGCTTAAGTCAGCAACTTGAGCAGCTAAGATTATTAGCACCTTCTCCAGAATGGAATCACTGTGGAGAGAGATACCACACAGTGGTAGGATAATCTGGCACAAAATGTAATGCTTTTCTAAATACCTACCAACGGAGTACTGGCAGGCTGAGGTACAGCCTGGTTGTTCTTGCTGCGTGCCCATACTCAATAGGGCTTTTATTGGGGGAATTGTTAGGTAGATTTATTGATTTTGAATTGGAGGAGGTTTCTGAGGTAGCAAGTTGCTCCTGTTCTCTATGTTATCCATTGCACCCTGGTAGTATAGGTTAAATACAAACTTAATTTCGATTGGTTGGGGATATAATTTTGAGGCCAATCAGTTCTTCATTGGATTAGACGTGGAGCTGACTTTTTTGTGGTATGGAATTGCTCTAGGCTATCTCGGCTACCCGCGAACCTTAAGTGAGACCCCATACTGCCTAAACCGGCGTCTTCTGGGATCATAATCTCCAAGAGACCTAACAGGGTGGTTTGATGTTCTGGTAATCTGGCATAGAATTTTACAGCCCGGTGCCTAATTTCATCCTCCATACATGGAAGAGAAGACAACGTGAGAAGCAGTTTCACTGGGAAGAAGCGTCTAAAAGAATAGATACCGGAGTCCCCTGTTCTATATTCGTTATAGCCGAGCTGTCTGCAGCCATGTCTCAGATTCGCAGGCGTACATCATGAGGGGCACTGGGCGTCAGGAATAGGTGTAGTTTCAGTCGAACAGGCATTGCACCAGTTCTCAGTTGTGTGGCAATTACCTTCCTGCAACTGAGACGAGAGCAGCCTGATGTGTCGACTTCTGTCAAACTTTATTTCTAGATACTGGTTGTACTTTCTGCATTCGATTCTTTGTCTCCTAATTGGTAAGTGGAACAGTCTAAGAGGTTGGTAAGTAGTACGAAGTGACTCTTCTGCAGTTTAACGGGCATACGTCTACGCCGATACCACACTTGAACAAGAACGATCATTGAACATCTAAATAGGCTCAGAATAACATCACTTACTCAGTAAAGTTGCATATCCTCATATTCCTGTCAAGGGCGTCAATCTCTGTAACTTCCTGAGGACTTAGTTCGAAGCTGAACAGGTCAAAATTCTCCTGCAGTCGCTTTTTGTTTGAAGATTTGGGAATAGGCACAGTACCATGCTGAATCTGTGAAACATGCATCAAACTTAAAACAATGTACGTAAACAAAATGTAACATTACATAATGTAACACCTTAAAAATATAAACACATACATACCACTGAGATGGTAATTTGACATCAGAATAATCGATAAACTGCCTAGAGTAATTAACTATACTACCACTGAGCTAATATTCATGATTTTATGATTTAGCAGAATTCTTAAGTGTAATCAAAGGTAAAAATATGTACTATAATTAAGGACGATTTTATAAGAAATACGCAAGGATGTAGTGCAAGGCTGAGATTCCAAGAGCTGAAATTGTTCTGTATAAGTGGCCCACTGCTTAATTTCAGCTATTGCTCCTTTCCGGAATATTATATTGTTCCCCGGTACGCCCAATTGCCTTGGTTGCTCTGACTTCTAATTGACATCTTTGCCTTAACTGATAGGTTGCCTAATAAATGACTTCCAGTCCAACAAATAATGCTACTTGTTTTAAAGCAAGAATGAAGACTGTCCAACATAAATATTTCTTATATCACGTTTGTGCAATCTGGTATCATATACAGTATGCAGCGTTATCACATCAATGCAGAATGCTCTGGCGGTATTTCTAGACATAGAAGGGGCCTTCAGTAATACAACCTACAACTCAATCATTAAAACTGTTGAAGAGAGTAGGGTGAGCAAGACTGTCTAAAATGCATCAGATTCATCTTAGACGGAAGAAAAATTAAAGCAACGTTATTTGAAGAGACCCTAACGGTTAGAGCCACTCGAGGGTGTGCACAGGGAGTTCATTCTTCTCTTCTGTGAGACCTTGTTGTGAACAAGATCATAGCCATGCTCAAAGAACAAGGCTATTATACACAAGAATACGCAGATGATCTAGCTATTGTGGTAAGACGCAAGGTGACGTCATCCAGGATCTCATGCAAAGAACATTTAACCTTGCGGAAAACTGATGTCGAGAAGAGCAACGACTGTCAACTAAGCAAGAAAACACTTGTCCCTTCCACAAGAAGGAAGAAACTAGAGGGGACAAGAAAACTGGAGCTCTTTGGGCAAGAAATCTGTATGGAGGAACAGGTATTGCACCCTGGTGTAATGTTAAACAGAAAACTGACCTGTAATCCACATATAGAAAGAAACACGACCAGAGCAAAGAACCTATTGCACGTATGCAAGAGGGCAGTCGGGACAACATGGGGTCTAAAGCCGACAATGTTAATGTGGATATACACAATTATCATTAGACCACATTACAGCAAATGTCTGCTGGAAGAAAGCAAGTTAAGGAACAGTCAATAGTAAACTAAATAGTGTTCAGAAAATGGCATGTTTAGCCGTAAATGGGGCAGTGAGAATTAAGCCGACAAACGCCTTGAATACTTTACCAGAATTTCCTAAATTAAATAGCTTTATAGAGGGACAGGCTAGAACGAGTTCATATGCATTGGAGCAAAATAGAAGCTGGAAGGATCAAAGGCCCAGTCTAGGTTAATGTAACATTAACAGAGCAACAACTGGGGAAGCTTTACACATACCAGCAGATTATATGATTC
Organism: Mantis religiosa; assembly: GCA_030765055.1. Taxonomy (NCBI): domain Eukaryota; kingdom Metazoa; phylum Arthropoda; class Insecta; order Mantodea; family Mantidae; genus Mantis; species Mantis religiosa. Next base: position 88,868,783 of record CM060952.1, read on the forward strand.
CACAGTACATCTTTGAGAAACTATTTGAGACCCAGATAATTTAAAAGGAAGACTGGGACATAAATAAATCGGGACCGAGGAAGGAACAGGATGAGAGATCAATGGGGAAAGGCCCGAGAGATCAATCCAAATGAGCTTCGGCAAATACATTAAAGTCTTCCAGGCTGAAGAGTTAGCTATTACTATATGCCTTGAGGAAAACTTGAAAATGAACTACAGAGATAATATTTTCATATTTACAGATAGCCAAGCAGCCATAAAGACACTTTCGGCTATCCGGATTATATCCAAAATAGTTTGGTATTGTCACACACTTCTCCTGAAGCTCTCAAAGTACAATGTTGTTAAAATAATATGGGTACCTGGGCATGCAGGTATAGAAGGTAATGAAAAAGCATATAAACTGGCAAGAAAAGGGTCAGAAACACAATTTGTAAGCCCTGAACCAGCATGTGGGATCTCCTATAGACAAGCCCGACACTGTATAAAGAGATGGGTAGAAAAGAAACAAATGGAAAACTGGAAAAAATACTCCAAGATGCAGGTTTGTTAAAGATCTAATACAGAGTCCAAAAACAAGAAGCAACCTAAAGAACTGCTGGATTTCAGCAAGGAAAATAAAAATGGGTGGTAGGACATTGCCTGGGCACTGCCATCTTAATAAAGACCTACATAGAATTGCAATAATAAGAGGCAATGGATGTACGATGATGCAGAAGAATCAGCTGAACACATACTTTTTAATGTGAGGCTCTGGGAAGAACAAGAATAGCTACACTGGATTTACCTGGTGAAGAGAGAGGAAATTTTTGAGGTCGACACTCATAGGAACTTACATAGTATAGAGACACCATGAATCAACGAAGAAGAAGAAGAAGAAGAAGAAGAAGAAGAAGAAGAAGAAGAAGAAGAAGAAGAAGAAGAAGAAGAAGAAGAAGAAGAAGAAGAAGAAGAAGAAGAAGAAGAAGAAGAAGAAGAAGAAGAAGAAGAAGAAGAAGAAGAAGAAGAAGAAGAAGAAGAAGAAGAAGAAGAAGAAGAAGAAGAAGAAGAAGAAGAAGAAGAAGAAGAAGAAGAAGAAGAAGAAGAAGAAGAAGAAGAAGAAGAAGAAGAAGAAGAAGAAGAAGAAGAAGAAGAAGAAGAAGAAGAAGAAGAAGAAGAAGAAGAAGAAGAAGAAGAAGAAGAAGAAGAAGAAGAAGAAGAAGAAGAAGAAGAGAAGAAGAAGAAGAAGAAGAAGAAGAAGAAGAAGAAGAAGAAGAAGAAGAAGAAGAAGAAGAAGAAGAAGAAGAAGAAGAAGAAGAAGAAGAAGAAGAAGAAGAAGAAGAAGAAGAAGAAGAAGAAGAAGAAGAAGAAGAAGAAGAAGAAGAAGAAGAAGAAGAAGAAGAAGAAGAAGAAGAAGAAGAAGAAGAAGAAGAAGAAGAAGAAGAAGAAGAAGAAGAAGAAGAAGAAGAAGAAGAAGAAGAAGAAGAAGAAGAAGAAGAAGAAGAAGAAGAAGAAGAAGAAGAAGAAGAAGAAGAAGAAGAAGAAGAAGAAGAAGAAGAAGAAGAAGAAGAAGAAGAAGAAGAAGAAGAAGAAGAAGAAGAAGAAGAAGAAGAAGAAGAAGAAGAAGAAGAAGAAGAAGAAGAAGAAGAAGAAGAAGAAGAAGAAGAAGAAGAAGAAGAAGAAGAAGAAGAGTGTCAGATTAACCAGATTGCACTGATGAAGCAACAGTGAAAACCTTGTGAGGTAACATTGTCAGATGAACCAGGTTACATTGATGAAGTGACAGTGAGAAGTTCGTGAAGTAATAGTATAGGATGAACCAGATCACATTGGTGAAGTGATAGAACTTTCGGAAGTAGCAGTGTCAAACGAAGCAGATCAGATTGGTGAAGCAACAGTGAGAAGTTCGTGAAGTAACAGTGTAAAATGAACCAGATCCGATTACTGAAGCGACTGTGATTACTGTAAAGAGCCAGCCTTGACTCACCAGGTATTTGAGGATGATCTGTGCCACTGTCTTGCCGTGCTTACTAGCTATTTCCTTCAGTTTGGGGTCATGCAGTGGGCAAGCCATTCCTTCACTTGCAAGGGCATTAGGGCTACCCAGAGGACAATAAGCAGTCACCACGACGTTCCTCTCCTTGCAGAAGGCGATCAACTTCCTCTGGTTGAAGTAAGGATGCACTTCAACCTTCAACAATAACAATTTACGTTTATATAAATGATAGAATTATATTACATTATTATACAAATGAAGCAGAGCGATACTCAATTTTAAACATGCACATTTAAATGTAACATAGTGATATAGTATTTTACATTTACATGTGTTTCTCTACGACTCTTCTAAACACTGTCCTTAAAAAAACATTATTAACTATATTTCTTGCTAATAACTTTCCATTACACCGGCCGCGCCGTGGCTCAGTGTTTAGACCGCTTGGCTCTCACCAAGGCGGCCCGGGTTCGATCCCAGGCAACCGCAAAGTGAGATTTGTGATGGACAACACGGCGCTGGGGCGGGTTTTCTCCGGGATCTCCGGTTTCCCCCGCCATCTCATTCCACCGGTGCTCCATCTTCATTTCATATATCATCAGTGTCATCACCTGCGGTGCCGTATCTAGTAAAAGCGGGCGTTAAACACTACACATTTCATTTCATTTCCATTACACCTTTATATACCCTGTTGTATGACAGAGTAGGCTATGTGACGGCTTTCAAATTTTAAACTTTTTACATTACCAATAATAAATATACACTGTAATTTATCAAGTGAAGAAAGCATTACTATTAGACAATTAAAACCATTTACAAAGAATACGTCGGGAACAGTAGACTCCAGAAAGAAAAAGAAAAAAAAAACTTACATCATAGTAGCTGCATATTTTAATAATATTGACATTATTTCTTCAATAAAATATTGTCTGTATCTTACGTTTGTGAATTACTATACAGAAATCTCGGCAGTGGTGGCTCGTACAGACATCTGCACTCCCTTCCTACGGGTTTACGCATTCCTTAGGGAGCCGAGAACCGGAGACCTACCACGATGTATGTGAGGAGGATATATAGAGAGAAATACAAACACACACACACACACACACACACACACACACACACACACACACACACACACACACACACACACACACACAAACACACACACACATATATATGTATATATGTGTGTATGTATATATATGTACAGAGAGAGAGAGAAATACATATATTGAATAACAAATACGAAAAAGTTATAATTACCCTACTGTGCAACATATGTACATATGTGGACAACAAATGTATCCAAACAATGCATCATAACTCAATAGCATCACTGTCATTAAACATAAATCTGTTAGCCTGGACTTCTGGATAGCGTACAGTTGTTATAAGATACCATATTTTTAACCATGAAAAACTGGTTTTACATTTACAAGAAACTGATTAAGATGTTTCTAAAAGGAACTTTTTTCTAGCGTCAAATTTTTCTAAATACGTCATGCTACTTACTCTATGTCAATCTAAATCGATGAATTTCACAGAAATAGTCTGAAAATTTGCTTTTCTTTTGTTTAATCTCCATTATCTCAAGACTAATAAACTTTACCACTTTACTGTATTTTTTAACTAAAAGCATGTAGGAATATTCATACATAATTAATATTAGGAATAATTAATAATTAGTTTCAACTAAGTATTTTATTATTCTGAAAGTAAGGCAATGGTTAAATCCCGTTTTAATTTAATAGTATCACAGAAGTTGTACATTAGTTATGAAGTCACGTGAGTGTACACACCGTACTTTTAATGTACAGCTGAAAGTTTGTTTTACATCTATAGAAGTTGTTCAGTGATATTTCTAGTATGTACAATTAACAGTATGTACAAAAAGCATACATCATACCATTCCTACTGCGGATATGTCGTGACACCATTGAAATGCTAGATGCTACTATTCTTTTAAGAGATATCAGAAGTTACCTGATTGACGACCGGTTTTATGGAAGCCTCCTTGAGGACGCGCTCCACCTGCTGACTGTTGAAGTTAGACACTCCAAGACTCTTCACCAGCCCAAGGTGTACCAGTTCCTCCATTGCCCTCCACGTATCCATGAAGTCTACGTCAATCATCATTATATTACCATCCTTGTCTTTCGGCCAAAAATCTTCTCCTTCCTACAAAAGGAGTGACATTATTAAAACACACAAAGAAGCTGTCACTATACACCTGTCGAAGCGAATATACGAATGAGTTTGTGCGATGGACCAGCACGCTTACAATTCCAAATACACTCCTGGAAATGGAAATAAGAACACATTGACGCCGATGTGTCAAACCCACCATACTTGCTCCGGACACTGCGAGAGGGCTGTACAAGCAATGATCATACGCACGGCAGAGCGTACACACCAGGAACCGCGATGATGGCCGTCGAATGGAGCTAGCTGCGCAGCATTTGGGCAACGCCGCCGTCAGTGTCAGCCAGTTTGCCGTGACATACAGAGCACCATCGCACTCTTTAACACTGGTAGCATGCCACGAAAGCGTGGACGTGAACCGTATGTGCAGTTGACGTACTTTGAGCGAGGGCGTATAGTGGGCATGCGGGAGGCCGGATGGACGTACCGCCGAATTGCCCAACACGTGGGGCGTGAGGTCTCCACAGTACATCGATGTTGTCGCCAGTGGTCGGCGGAAGGTGCACGTGCCCGTCGACCTGGAACCGGACCTCAGAGACGCACGGATGCACGCCAAGACCGTCGGATCCTACGCAGTGTCGTAGGGGACCGCACTGCCACTTCCCAGCAAATTAGGGACACTGTTGCTCCTGGGGTATCGACGAGGACCATTCGCAACTGTCTCCATGAAGCTGGGCTACGGTCCCGCGCACAGTTAGGCCGTCTTCCGCTCACGCCCCAACATCGTGCAGCCCGCCTCCAGTGGTGGCGCGACAGGCGTGAATGGAGGGACGAATGGAGACGTGTCGTCTTCAGCGATGAGAGTCGCTTCTGCCTTGGTGCCAATGATGGTCGTATGCGTGTGTGGCGCCGTGCAGGTGAGCGCCACAATCATGGTGTGGAGAGCGATCTCCTACACTGGCCGTACACCTCTGGTGATCGTCGAGGGGACACTGAATAGTGCACGGTACATCCAAACCGTCATCGAACCCATCGTTCTACCATTCCTAGACCAGCAAGGGAACTTGCTATTCCAACAGGACAATGCACGTCCGCATGTATCCCGTGCCACCCAACGTGCTCTAGAAGGTGTAAGTCAACTACCCTGGCCAGCAAGATCTCCGGATCTGTCCCCTATTGAGCATGTTTGGGACTGGATGAAACGTCGTCTCACGCGGTCTGCACGTCCAGCACGAACGCTGGTCGAACTGAGGCGCCAGCTGGAAATGGCATGGGAAGCCGTTCCACAGGACTACATCCAGCATCTCTACGATCGTCTCCATAGGAGAATAGCAGTCTGCATTGCTGCGAAAGGTGGATATACACGGTACTAGTGCCGACGTTGTGCATGTTCTGTTGCCTGTGTCTATGTGCCTATGGTTCTGTCAGTGTGATCATGTGATGTATCTGACCCCAGGAATGTGTCAATAAAGTTTCCCCTTCCTGGGAAAATTAATTCACGGTGTTCTTATTTCAATTTCCAGGAGTGTATCTTACACTACACAGCATGTTCCAGGGTACCGACAGGAATAGCCGACGTTATTAAGGCCCGTGAAGGACGGTCTACAGGGCGTTTCCCTGGCAGGATTTCTAATTTCTCTATTACGTACCTGCGGTAAGTATTGTATTCCACCCGAAAGATCCATGCCAAAATTTCGCTGGAAATATACCTACTTATTGAAACTCTCTGAATCCAAAAAAATAAATCACATTTCAAAAGAAGGTCCGATTGAGTGTGCGGGTTGTAAACTCAGCTAAACACCGAACGTGGTATTTATGTATGTTCTACACATTTCCGCTGCGAGAAGAACTTCGGCAAACCAACACACGCCTCCGACACCTCGAGGAAAGCTTCGCTGCCACAGCCTCGCCCGGGACCCCCGCGGAGGAGATTCAGGACCTTCACTCAGAGGTCCTGAACATCACCAACCGATTGGGAAACTTGTAGGATGCTCTCACCGCCGCCAACACACACCAAGCAGCCACCAGTGAAGCTCTTCAACGACTATCGACGCGACTTGATGACATTGCTTCACAGCATGACTTACTGACATACACGCGGACTTACAAAAGACTTGGACTACAACAGCAACCACCACTACTCGTCTCCAAGAAATGGCGAAAAAACTGGACACCACTAGTCGATGGCTCCTGGACTCCTCCTTGACAGTAATTCAGCTCAAGGACAACACTCGCAAGATCAAGGAGGCACAAGAAGGGCACGCCGATCAAATTGTGCACCACATTGGACTAATACAGGATACAACAGCACAGGAACACAACGAACTCACAGCACACCTCGGACAGCAGAACCTGCTTAGCCCGAACACGCATCCACGCCCACGCCACCGATAGGCCCACAATTGCCCCCCCCCCCCCAAGCACCTCTGGTGCACACTCAGATATGCTCTTATGTTCAAATAAATGCTTAACTTCCTTCTTTCCACTCCTTTCACTTCTCACAATCTTACACCTTGAGCCTATGTGCTGTGGTCAGGGCCTAGTGCCATGTCCACAGCCAGATAACCCAATTTCCTTCGCCCTTCCTAACAGCAACGACCGCCACTAACGGAGGTGCTTTCTGCGGGACTCCATCATCTCGTTTACTCACCTTTTGTTATTCCTTAATCCTTCTCCTATCCTCTTTCCTTTCTTGTTAAAACACACACACACACACACACACACACACACACACACACACACACACACACACACACACACACACACACACACACACATTTCCAAGGATGCAACGCAAAGATGTTCAAAAGCACCAACTTATTAGTTACCGTAGGTATATAAACCTTTTGGACATTTTTGCACAAAAATAGGTCTAATGAATTTGATTAAAGTACCATATAATTAAGATAGTGATATAAAATCTATATCGTGAATTTCTGAGAACAACCTTTGAAGTCCTTTTCATTCTCAATGAATTTTGTATAACCGGTGAATCACATGAGACAGTGTATATCTCACTGGGAAAAAGTGTAGATCCGTTAAAGCAGCCATTTATTCAAAAACATTTTCTGTAGACGTAAACTTTTCCGAGAAATTCCTTGTTATTGGCTTCAATTACGCAATTTTTGCAAAAGGAAAGTCATGGTTCGTCCGCCTCTCCATGTCGTTATGCAAAGAGATAGCTATTACACAAGGACCAGCTGTTATAAGCTTTGACTATCGTTTAAGCTACACTACTTCGCTATCCCCATTTTACCTAACTATAAGGAAATATATACGAGTAATAAAGCAGTTTCTACATTTTTTTTTTGATAACATGAAGAAGATAGACGAATAAGCTAGTGCAACAATAGGGCCTTGAAGAATGGCTGGAGAGAGGCATATGAAAGCCGTCTTCTACGTTCAATGTAGAATGTGATGCTGAGAATCATAGAAATTAATTATTGTACTTCAACAAAAATGTATTTTGGTAACGTCACTTCCTTTAACGCTTCAAAAATGAACTAACTCATGAGCATACTTGGTGATATATAGCTACAGGAGCGTCGTGAGAGTTCCCGTGAGGAGGGAGGAGAATCCAAAATTATTTGGTTGAGTCTCGAAATGCTCCTGTATTTACGTACATAGAAGAGAACAGCACTCTTCTTTTCTCTCTAACCAAGCATCGCCTAGCACCAAAGTACACCGTAATCACGTAAAATGGCTAATTACTAGGTTTTAATGAATCATACAGTAAAAATGCTGATCTATATATAAAACTAAACAACAAATGAAATTATATAAAGTAATAACGCGTTCTGCACCGTGGCGTAGTGGATTAAATTGCTATGCTTTGGTTCCCACCATCGGAATGCACCCGGGTTTGACCGCGGGATTTTAGGTCCCGGATATAGGACCGGACTTAGCATGGCGAATCCCGTGCAAGAAAGCCAAATTTCCGGCTAGGGTGCCATAATGCTGCCCACATTTCCCCGTACCGGCCGTATGATCGCCTTTTTTTTTTTTTTTTTTTTTTTTTTTGTAATTTTACGTCCTCCAACGTTAAGTCATATCGGAGGGTAAATGAATTGGGTGAAATAATGCTGAAATAGGTCCATAGAGCTCAGAGTTACCCAACATTCGTCTTGAAGGATAAGGGAAAACCTTACCCAGATAACTCACCCTGACCGAGATTCGAAATCGGGACCTCTTGAACGTGAGGCAGCCACACTACCATCTACGCTACCGAGACGGGCGATCGCCCATTTCGTGGACGTGATGCCGATATTCGAATTCGCAGTGTATGGCTCGCTTACCGGCTGTTACGTGAATTTTTACAGTAACAAAACATGTGCAAGTGAATATTGGAAATAAATAGGATAGACGTGATATCTCTAGAACCTTTTTCGACAAACGAAGAAATAAACAAATTTCCAAACAGTTAAATATATCCTACTAAAATGGGGAAGATCAACGGAAATAAAAACGAGCATTAGCACATGTTGACATACTGTACATAGATTTGGAATTATGAAACCCTGGGATCAGGTTCTAAAGTTTTGGATATACCTGTAGTGTACAGATAACTTAATCTACGAAATTTATTCTTAGCTTGTAAGATAAGCAGCCAAGTATGCACATTGAGATAACTTGGTCTTATCATTGGAAGGGCAGAAGTTCAAAAAAATAATTATTTTATTACAAGTATTAAATAAAGGTTTCAAATGTTCAACATGTGCGATTCTTCCATGGAACGTCCGATCTCCTTAACGTGTTTTCCAGGTTTCGGAAATGCTGTATAACATACATAAGTACACTTTGGCATTACAAGAATAATCGACAGGATCAGTTTTGGTAATCACAGATGACGACATTTGGAAACCTTTGTAACACCTCTGTTGTCCCACAAATATTTAATGACATAAAAATATAATCGTTTTCATCCTATTCTGGATTATGTTAAGAGTTTCAAAGAAGTTCATAAGATATTTTCACAAAATTCAAGATACACATTTCATTTATCTTAAAAACCTCTTAAAAATAGCCTATTTTAATCAAAATCGTTGCTTATTTTTGAGAAACTCAAAAATTCCCAACATTCTTCCAAGTATACTTCATGGTGGAGGGATTCTCTTCAAAGCAAATTAGTATTGTATTATTATCCAGCTCTGACCTATGTTTGAAGTATCTCCAGCTCATCTTGAAGGTAGTTTAAAATCGATAGTAAAATATTTACCCATCAGATCAATAGAGAACAATACGAGTTAATAAAAGTAGTGTAAAAAGCTACATAGTTTTCACATAATGCACAACGGAATTAGGTGAAAATACTGAATATTGTGACTTTGTGGGTTCGTAGAATTAAAAGCCTTGTTTGAAGAAATTTAAAATGCTCTTTATCTCAGTACAAAGACGCTTTGTACACCCCTTACAGGCTCTAAAATGGCGTAGCAGTCTCCCGTTGCTTCACCACACTTAAACAAACGAAACAATGCACGTGCGGTATACCTCAAAGGTCCACTACACAGCTGCACACACACACACACACACACACACACACACACACACACACACACACACACACACACACACACACACACACAATTAACAGTTCTCAAATCGCAACTGAACTCGCTTTGAGAGCCGCGGCGCTTTTATATCTCCAGTCACTTTCTAGAAATTAGTGAAACGCTGGGTAACAATCCAGACGACATCAGAAAGACAAAACTTCCAGACATCTACCTGTAGCTTTCTTTCTCTCTTTCGGCCACGCCGTGGCTCAGTGGTTAGACCGCTTGGTTCTCACCAAGGCGGCCCGGGTTCGATCCCAGGCGACCGCAAAGTGAGATTTGTGGTGGACAACATGGCGCTGGGGTGGGGTTTCTCCGGGACCTCCGGTTTCCCCCGCCATCTCATTCCACCGATACTCCATCTTCATCTCATGTATCATCAGTGTCACCGCCTGAGGAGCCTTACGTAGTAAAAGCGGGCGTTAAACACTACACATTTCTCTCTTTCGGCAAGCGTTTAGCTCCACGCTCGGTCTCTTTCGCACGCGCCGGCCGCAAAACAATGCATCGCGACAATATGAAGGTTCTATATTTCTAGACCACTAATTTAAGCTCTTTGGAAAAGATATACCCGTAACTTGGGATCAAGGAGAAACATAATTTTATTAGTTAATTAAGATTATCGGCTCACTGAATTCTAATGGTAATGACTTTATATCTGTATACAACAATTTACACGAACACTGTAACTACCTAGAAAATATTCGTAAAAGAAAACTTTCTTTTGTGAGGCTTATTAAATTAGTAGTGTCATAAATAGCTTTGATTCTCTTTTGTATTCTTGCTGCTTAAGTCGTGACAATACCTACCAAAATATTGTGATATTTGTCTTATTTTGTGTCTCATTTTCTGTTGAGTAACGAGTATTTTTCTACTCCATGGCAATCTCAAAGAAAGGTTAAAGCTTTCTTCGTGTGTATGTACTTTTATAACTAAAATGTGTGCTTATTCTAGTATATATTTATATGTAGGAGGACTTGTCATTACGACAGTTACTATATTGTACTTAAGTAACTAGGAGGGTAGAAGGAAGTCGAGGTTTGCCTAGCAGGCACCGTACCCCATCGAAACTAAAGAACCATACAGCCACCAAAGACCCGGTGGCGCGCCCCGAGGTAACGTGCAAACCACAGCACCGCCCCACCGCCAACCAGCGAAAGAAGGATTGATGAAGCGCGAACTTGATGTTGTGACTTTGTGGGTTCGTAAAATTAAAAGTCTAGTTAGCAGAAAATTAAAATGCTCTTTATTTCAGTTAAAACACACTTTGTACACCCCTTACAGGCTCTAAAAGGGACGTAACATACACCAACGCAGACTCTCGTTGCTTCACAACACGTAAACAAACAAAAGAATTATCTTGCGGTATACTTCTAAGGTCCACTACACAATTTGCCGTTCTTAACTTGCAACTGCGATACAGTTCAAACGTCCACACAAATCAAACACTGCACACTGTAACTGACCATTGACAACTGCCTGACTCGTCCCTTGTCGGTTATTTATACCCGAGGTATTGTTTCTCGAAAGTTGCCGAGGCTTCACGGCCTTTCACGACGGTAAGAAAGGGAGAGGGAACTATCCAGACATCTCTCTCTCGGCAAGCGTCCAGCGCGCGCAGCACTGTCTCTTTCACTCCCCGCTTCTCTCTCTCGGCTTTCGTCCACGCACGGACCGCGGCCCGCCGCAAACAATGTCCAGCGACAATATGAACGTCTTCATATCTCCTGGGGGGGGGGGGCTAGACTCGTGACGCACAGGCTGCTGAGTGTCAAGAGGTCCATCTGGTATACAGATGACTCCAAGACGGACGAACGGACTGGGGCTGGCATTTATGGGCCTAAGATGAGGCTATCGTACTCACTGGGAGGCTATTCTACAGTATTCCAGGTCGAAATATATGCTATTTATCTTAGGCCTTATCTTAGAGATACCTTGGCAGCACGGTCTGATCAGCATCTGTTCTGACAGCCAGGTCGCTCTGAAAGCACTATGTGCTAGCACAACAAGGTCTAAGTTGGTACGAGTGTGCCAAGAAACCTTGAATATTCTCTGTTCTCGCCGACCAGTACAGCTCTCCTGGGTCCCTGGCCATGCTGGAATAAGAGGAAATGAACTAGCTGATAGGCTAGCCAGGAAGAGCTTGGCCAGTGCGTTTATTGGTCCGGAAACTGTCCTTGGTACTGCTCTAAGAAGAGCCAGAAGTGAGATCCTTGATTTGGTATCACTTCAACGTGGTACTTCATGGCATAATGTTACTACAGCTAGGCAGGCTCGCTCTTTGATCGAGGGACCTAGCAAGAAGAACAGCAGGGTAATATTAACCTTTAATCAGGTACAATTTAGAAGCATTTTTGGCCTGTTGACAGGACGCAACACCCTAAAGAGACACCTGCATGTGATGAAGCTTAGTGGAGACTCCACGTGCAGGAAGTGTGGTAGAGAGGATGAGTCTTCTCTAAATATTTTGTCCGAATGTGAAGCTTCATCCTGGGCTCAGACAAACTGAGACCAGATGATATAAGGAGTGCTCATCCAAGACTTATCCTGTCCTTTTTGAAGTCTACGGGACTTGAATGAGTACTCCAATTGGCGTGGCACAATGCACCCAACATATGACCTTCGTGCAAGGGACCGAAAAGGGCCCAACCCATTTACTTTCATTAATTCATCTCCTGGGGACGAAAGAAGACCTGGAAAGGAATCCAAGTCAGAGATATCGAACGCAGAACCGCCCAAGCATCTAACGTACTCAGCATTGGCTTTTGTGGCCACCTATACAACCAGAATAAGTATAGTATGTATTTATGGCAAACGACCGTATCTTACCAAAGACCACAATGGTTTTAGCTTTTTCCCCCCTCATATATTACAATATAGGTTTGTAGTGATCTGTAATACACATAGTGCCGTTATTTTCAGAACGGTTTCGTTTAGCAGTGCCCATTAGTCACTTTGTATAGATAATATGCCGTAACAGGTAATGTCTTATTTGTTAAATCTATGCTGAAAATTATAGCATCGCAACAACCTAGATTATTTTGAAACAACGTCTACAACCTGCCATCTGTACACTTCTTTTCAATCTCAACATATAAATTGTTTAGATTATTTACATACGCTATCTTTTTTTTAAATCCCACACAGATAAGAGCCATAATATTCGTTTGTCGACATTGCACTGCCCCATTGTGAACTAAGGATTTGCTGTAAACGCGTGTTTTCATGTGAATATGTGCGGCAGTCTAGTTTATCTTGAAACTGGGAATTACTGTCCGCGCTGTCATAGATAACAAATGCCTGCCTAATCTCACATTGCATCACTTCGATGTAAAGTTATGATTTTCTCCACGAGATCATATTTTAGCTGTCCCTTTTTAATAATTTCAAGCTCAGCGATTTAAAGACTACTTGTTGGATGGCGGTAGTATAGATATACCATCCATTAGGGAAGGTCCCCCAAACTACTAATATTCTCAGCTCCATGCCGGATTACACCCGCAAAGTCTTGTCTCATTCAAAGTCACTTTCTGCTATATTTGTGATGAAATTGTCCAACATATAAATTAATCATCTTTTTTCCCTTGTACATTTCTTCTACTCCCTTTCACAAGCTCACAGGGAGCCTTCAATTTGTTGGAGTAACTTTTAGAGCTGCTTTATGGAGGATCTCACTTACATCTCGTTCCTTTAATGTCACGTCATGTTTCGTCACATCTGCTTTGATTTGTGTCCATGTTAGCTCGAAAGTATTCATATCACAATGATTCGGAGGTAAGGTATGTCCATGTAATTCAGTTATGGAATCTACTGTGTACCGTTTGAACTTACCTTTGTTTCTCTTAATGATGACATATTTCAATTGTTATCATATTTTACTGTCAATATAATGTACTGTTTGTAAATAAGCAAGCCTTGCTCTGATTACAGCACTTGTTGCTGACCGACGGAGAGATGGCTGTCGCGGCTAACACCGGCAAGTCTTTACAAAAGTTGTCACCCCTCTCTTGTCAGAGGGAGGGTTAGCGCTAAGCAGGTAACGTTTCATATTTCACCTTAGATACCACGTGCCTGTACCCCTGATGGGGTGATCAAGCGAGGGAAAAGTGACGTAAAAGGATACAGAGGATGGCCGTATCAGGAGAAACAAGGTAGCAAAGGATACGATTCCCACGTTTCGTCAATTAAAACTCCCCGGTAGTACAAATAGCTCCCCTTCGCCCTGCAGGTATGGGACTAGAAGACCACCCATGTTCCCGGAGGTGGAATTTATAAAGAGCGCCCTTTTCCCCTGGCATGCTACACCGAAACTCCTACCGAATATTTAGAATCGTGGAACAGCCAATAAGGATGAAAGGTAAAGTGAAATAATAAATGAGGGGAAATGAAGCGACAAGAATTTGGGGGTACAATTAACCCTTTCATCATTTGCCTAGAACCCATCAAACCTCTGAAAAAACCCACAGCTCAAGAAAGACGTACTTGGAAATCAAATCTACGACTCCTGAATGAGTCACACGCGCTTCTAACTGTACCACTTTACTCGTTATAACAGGGCTGGGGAAAATCACTCCGAAGGTGTGAATAGAACCGTCCCTGCATTTCCCACCTTAATACTCATACTACATGGCAGAGCGCTGAGGCGTATTGACCTTCATTGACGAGGACTGCAGTCTCTTATTATCTTGTTTACTAGGAGAGCAAAATATAAGTAACATAGCATTCAGTAAACGACGTAATCGAAATAAAGCACTTGGCAACTGTATGTCTGATATGAAATGTAATCCAGTTAATTATTATACAAAAATTTAAATTACCATTGCCGCCGCCCGATTATCGCTTGACACAAAAGGCTTTTGATTCCCTCGACTTACTCTTTGTTAGTGCACCCCATAACACTATATATAATTCTCGCATCTGTCGATGTATGATACGCTGCTGTAATAGCATCTGAACAGAGTATACATATTCTCTCGCAGTGTACTAGTTGGCCAAAATATGAATGCACTTGAAGGAGGGCAGCGCTGTTTTGTTTACTAAATAAAGCTTAGGGAACCGCGCGGAGCGAGGGGCAGCGAGGGGACAGGCGATACTGGAAATGTACAGTCACACAAATAAAACAGTACACGCCTGCTCATGTCTTCACGTTAGTTCCCGGAAGCAGCAAGTCTGGGAATGTTTGTTTCAGGTCCTTCATCTGCTGTATCCGTGTCACTGTTCCCTTCATCAGCTGTATCAGTGTAACTGCGTCCTTTTGCTTAAATATTCATATTCTCAAAATAACATTCATCACGATTTCAATCTTTATCATCAACATCGCTGCTCTCTAGACCCACGTTTATAATTACATCTTCAATTGATTCCTCCATTAACCCATCTCGGCGCTTAACATTTTGCTCAATTATTTTCACTTGTCTGCATGCTGCTATCCAATCAGTTTGTGTAATTTGAGCTATGCAGCTTGTTCTCATAGCTTTCAGATTACTCAAAGTAATCGATGCTGCAATCTTTGTTTAATTCCAGATATCTCTATAGGGATAAGGTCACAGTGCGACGGAGGAAGGTGTAAGACTGTACAATCCCTTTGTTCTATGATTCAATCAAGTCAATAAACAGGCTTTTTAAATGAATTTTCACTACCCCTAAAAGCTAATTTTTGTCAGTTGCGGATCATGATTAATTTTCTTTTGTGTTGGCCAATGAATAGCCTGTGCCTTTCGAGATGAAGTGTTAGTGGCTTTATTTTCCTGTACGGTATGGCAAAACAATGCTTTCAGGTGGAATATTTAATATTCATTTCTCTTCTGCCCACTTTTTATAATTTTGACTGCTAATTTTATCATGGTTATCTGCTCATTTGGATTTTGAATCGTAAACCAATTGAGTTACCTCAATAAATCCCATGGAGCCCCCCTCCCCCTGTGTACAAATTGTTCTTTGACCAGCACTAGTATTAGTCAAAACACTTGGTACTTCCTCAAATTGCCAGCACTTCTTGACGGTTTAGTGAGTATGGACCCAAGTCTCGTCTGTATTAACTACTGGTTTACGTAGCCCTTTTTCATTTTCAATAATAACTCTTAAGTACTCTGCAAGTTTTGCAACAATTTGTGGTTTCTCCATTAGCACATATTGTTACTTTTTGCATTTCTTAAATTGAAATCCCAATTCTCTCAATATTTTTCTAAATGTTTCTTTGCCACCCTGAAAGTTTATTTATTATTTAGCGAAGTTCTGGAGTTTCCTCAAAGTAGGAATTTCCTTTTTCTGTTCGTAGTACTCCAAAAATTTTCTACGCACAACGCACTTATCAAACTCATCAAGAGATACGGTTGTGCGTGCTTTTCGATTTTTCCTCGAAGTTGTAACCTTAGCCCCAGTTTTCTTTTTTAAATTTACGTCCTCCAACGTTAAGTCATATCGGACGATGAATGGAATGGATGAAATGATGCTCAAATGAGTCCGGGGTCCATAGAGCTTAGAGTTACCCGACATTCGTCTTTCAGGATAAGGGAAAACCCCGGAGAAAACCTTATCCAGGTAACTCACCCTGACCGAGATTCGAACTCGGGACCCCTTGAACGTGAGGCAGACATGTTAAGACCACGATACCGAGGCGGGCAAGCCCCAGTTGATGAAGCATATTATGTTCATGATGGTTCTCCCAGACCTTCCCACTATTTTTGCTGTTCTAACTGCTGCTTTTTCAAGGGGTACAAGTAACCTTTTCCCCTGCTTTTCTTGTCTACAGAACTGTATAACCTGATATATGATATGCTTTTCATCAGAATGGGATACTTTTCTTGTCTTTAACTTTGTAGGTGCATCCGTAATTAAACTTTTCACATGCACAAGCCAATTTTATCGCAACGAGTACTGCAAGTGCCACTATACCATTCGAATTCTAACTGCACAAGAAAAGGTTCGAAGCAGCACCGCGTTGAACTACACTACATCTGCACGTCATATTGGAAGTAACTCGGTATTGTTGATGTTTGCGTAATACGCACTGTACCTGCGGTACTCCGCCCACTTGAGACATAACTGTTTCGTAACGCTTCTCGCCAAGTGCATTCATATTGTGGTCGACTAGTATGTGCGATAAGGTCGTATTAACTATTCGGCAGTATTACGTTTCCCGGTACGCTTCTATGCTTTATCATGTTGTTGAACATACAAACGCATTAGGTGGAACCGGTTTCCAGCTTTTATGTTCACGAAAAAGGGGAATGTACTGACACCTTGGAACTATAGTTCCTCAGGCCTGCGTTAGAATGGAACAGCAATCGGCCCGCCGGCTCTCCATGCTAGAAGCTGAGTTTCGCTTTATCCGTTGTAGAACATTCTGTATTTAAGATTAAGATACAATCTTAGACAAAAATCAAGAAAAAATTATGAAAATGAAGGTATAATGGTTACCTTATAGGCAATAGGCCAGTGAATAAGATAGAGGTCCAAGTATTCCAATCCAAGAGCCGACAGCGACTTCTTGCAGGCTGGAAGAACAAGCTCAGGTTTCATCCTTGTACTCCACAGCTGTATGTATAAGTGAGTATAGGTGAGAACGCCATTACGTCATGACGTAACTATGCATGTTTATATTCTCCTCCTTTAACTCTACCTTAGTGGTGAGAAAGATGTCCTCACGTTTGACGACCCCCTCAGCGATCTTGGCCCGGATACCTGCACCAACTTCGTGCTCATTCCTGTAGATCATAGCCGTGTCGATGTGACGGTATCCAATGTCAATGGCATCTTTCACCAGTTGTTCTGCTTCGCCTTCCTTAGTGGCCTGCAATACAAGAATATAATATGCACCAATCGCGTGAACTTCTCTACTCTTGTATAAACACTTATTGCTCTATTTACTTCGTGTTAAACAAGGTAAACATTATCTTCTTGCTAGGTACAAGGGAATACATTAGACCTTAAGTGACAGTCAATGTTTTAGACTTGGTCGCTATGTGTGGACTTTAAAATTCCATTCTCTTTGCATGGACAAGAGATGAAACAAAGAATAACAACTGCCCATTTCAGAAAAGTTTGGCAAATCCAGGCAAATAAGAAATATACAGAAAATTGCTCACTCCACCAAAATGTATCCACTTATTCAATCTTTTTACTCTTAAACATGCAAAAGGAAGGAAATTCCAAAAGCATCATATGGTCACCAACTGTAGGGCATTAGACTATTACAAAGGTTACTCTATTCTCACATTCCCTTGTTCCGAGAAAACATGAGCAATAAAACAATGTTTGTCTTCACGTCTTATCTTACTATTATAAAGAGAAATAAATACAATGACATCGCCGTTCACGTGGCCTGCCAGGACATTACGACGCCATTTCTATATGTTTTTGGTGGGAAAGAGTCGAGTCGGACAACTTTAGCGGCTATCATGAAGAAGAGGGAGTAGGGGAATGTCACGTTGCTTATTGGCTGATGGAGTGGGAGTGGCAAGCCAGCCGAATCACGAGTTTGCCGGGATAGAACTGTGTTGCTACTGCGTAAAACACCTTTTCAGACCTTGTTTCCAGAAGGACCCGATTCCAGAAAGTTCTACAGCGCCCGACAAGTATATAAAAGCTGATGCAAGGCCAAACACCTCATCCCAATCAACTCGTCAATACACTTGGTCAGTACGACCACCGGATACCCAGAAGGCGGAAGAACTATCCCTGCCTAAGGATGCCCTTTGGTGGTGATTTCAGCCTCTCTTCTCTTAACTGCAAACTCCGCTCGGCCAGGCCACATGTGTTCCGGACACGGCTGGAAGGGTGACCACCGACGGAAGTACCCGCACCGCGTGGCTGAAGTCTGGTCACATACAACCCTTACATACTTCCATTCGGCCTCTCGCTTCTGGCCCCACCCCCACTGGATGGACCCTGGAAGCAGGCCGCTCCTAGTGAGGCGCTATCGGGCGCTGGCTTCCAATCTATGGACGCACATCTCGGCACCAGAAGCACCAGCAGAGACCATCCACCTCCATCATCATACATCGAGCACAAAGTTTGCGAATATTGACATTATATATCTGACCGCATGGGTAAATCCGCATAGCGGATAGGTACCGTAGCGTTTTACCCACCGCCCGGGAGCACTCGTACTCGCTCTTGTCTCTCTTTGAGGCGGTCAGAGTCAGTTTGAAAGCGTGTGGTGCTTCGAGCTGAGTTTGATATCGCTGAGTTGTGTAACCGGATTGTGTAACAACGTGTAATTATTATCGGAGTTGTGTTGTGTAGCTCCGTGTTAGAGGTGGACCTGGGTGTAGATCTGCAGCACAAAGGGTGCGTGCTACTGAAACTTAAAGGAACATTGTAGATACGTTTTGTATTTGTGATAAAGGCTGATTTTGTTAGCTCTGAGCTAACGAACTTAGTGACAAATAAAGCATACATTTAAAAATAAATAAAAAGAGTGTGAAGTTGAACTTTCTTGGTCTTTTATCACAATACCTTATTTGTTAGCAACACTGTTTATTGCCAGTATTATATCCGTGCCGCTGATGTTCGCAATTTCGTCCCGCAGGAGTTCTTTTACATGCCAGTAAATCTGAGATCGTTTGTCACTTTTAAACAGAAAAGCCATCGATCTGTGCCTTGGGATCAGTAAACCAGCGCTTAACCAACTAAGCCACTCAGCTCGACTATTATAAAGACATAGGATTTGTTTCTAGTAATCTCAAAAGCCCCTCGCGTTTTTGGTAATTCTTTCGCCATGCTCAGCATGTTCTGGGGGATATGGAAGTGTAAAACAGTTGTTCTAATTTCACTGCATAAATAACTAAAATATGAAAAAGGATTAACAATGCTCTTATAGTTGTACAGCATTGCTTACGAAGAAGACCTTGACTGTCTGGCTGCTGGGAATATCACGGAGTAGAAGAAATACAACCTGTTCCGTATCATGGCAAGGAGTAGATGATGTAACACTTCAGCAAACAAAACACAAAGTTTAAAACGTGACAGTCGATACCTATTGCATTCGTTTTTCCTTAAAAGTGGCAGTCGATACTGATTGCATTTGTTCTTTCTTATTGAGTTTATTAAATGCTGCAGATGTAATGAGACTGTGAAAATATCTCAATCTACATACTAATTCTACGGGTGCAGATACTGAAGTGCAAGGGTTCCAAAACATTCTAATAACCTAACCTAAGGAAGTTGTACTATATTTTCCTTTTTATGTATGTTGTAGTCAAGTTCACTTGCAGAGCATACTAAACAATTGCTTAGAGTAAATCGTAACATTAGAAATTACAAGCCGGTATTTTATATCAATTAAGATTGTTTTTGCAATAATAACAAGGTTGCTTTTACGAAGTGGTTAAGTTGTCAAGTGTACAATTTTTGTATATATTGTGCATTATGTGAAAATTATTTACGTTTTAAATGATTAAATACTTATAGGGTGAAAAAGAAGGTACAAAATCTTAAAGTTTGACCTACTTTGATTAATCGAAAAAATGTCTTGGCCATTCCGACTGATGACCCTTCAACGGTACCTATATTTTATGCAACATTACCACAAATTGGAAGACTGTCAAGAGGAGATTATATGAATGGCAGTGTCACTGTCTCGCATTCGAGAGGTCATGCATTCAATTACTGTGGCCGAGCTTTCTGACATTGTGTGAATGTGTGTACGTGTGTGTGTGTGTGTGTGTGTGTGTGTGTGTGTGTGTGTGTGTGTGTGTGTGTGTGTGTGTGTGTGTGTGTGTGTGTGTGTGTGTGTGTGTGTGTGTGTGTGTCTTTGAACAACAATAACTCAAAAACGAAAAGTCGTTTAAATACCAAAATTGCTACTTAAGTTCAGCATCTATCAAGGAAGGAATATAAACATTTTTAACAAAGATTACCGCCCCAGACTAATCTCAATTGGAACAGAGGCTGAAATTTGAAAGACATCGCGTGGCAGTACATAGTTTTAAAACATGTGATTGGTACTTAATTCAATATTCTCATATTCCCTTGTACTTAAAAAGTAACAATAAGATAATGTTTATTTAGATTAACACAAAGCAGATAGAGAAATAAGCTTCTGAAAGAATAATTTGTATAACAGTAGAGAACATGATGTGACTGCAACACAGATTTTTGCTCATTAGTTAACACATCATGGAGTACTTACAAAGAGAGTGCCGACACCTGGGACTGGGAATTTGTTTCCATTGTTCAGAGTGACAGACGTCATGGTAAACTGCTGCAGTGACAATGTGTTGTAGTGATTTTTGTGTGGTGATCGCGTACCCGAGGTAGACGTTTTGTAATAACGCGCAAGTGGTGCTGGGTGTGTGAACACGCATGCGCACAAGGTTACACACGTAACCTTGACTATCTCGCAGCAACGGCGAATCAAAAGCCGACGCACAAACATTAATTGGAAATTACTAGGAACTACAACAGAATTCCAGAGGTTTCACGTGCATTCAATGGAAGCAAAGAAGGCATTGCTTCCACTAATTGTTAGTAATACATTACTTTCCATATTTAATTAATTATTTGTTTATTTAATAAGTCATCTTTGTCGAAAATTTAGCGACGCCGTTTTTGAACAAGCACCGATGGCATTGAGTGTCGATATTTAGATACACTCTCGATATTATCTCGTTTTGTGGAACAAGGTGTTATGATCTCTAAGTAATCCATGTTACTGCCTTTTGAATGTTAGGAAAGGAAAACAAGTCAATCTACGCTTTCTTTGTTGTATATAATAAAGGTAGTTTAATATTTCAATATGTATTTTTTTTTTTATTTATGTCCTCCAACGTTGTCATATCGGACGATGAATGAAACTGGTGAAATGATGCTCAAATGAGTCCGGGGTCAGTGGAAATTAGAGCTACCCGACATTCGTTATTAAGGATAAGGGAAAACTCCGGGAAAAATCCTTACCCAGGTAACTTACCCTGACCGAGATTGAAACTCGGGACCTCTTGAACCTGAGGCAGACACGTTACCATCTACACTACCGAGGCGGGCTGCAATACGTTTGATACGTTTCTAATGCAATGTTTGAGAAGTTTCACTTCTAAAAGCAGAATGGCACATGTTTTAGTAATTAGCAAAGTTGGATACCGATGAAAAGTTGCGTACTTATACCCGATAGTACGGATTTGTTTACTGTGCTTTTCGATAAGGAGTGGCAAATCAAAACAAATGCGACGCAACTCCATGAGGGAACTACCTCATTGTTGTTGATGATGATGTGTATAAGGGCGTTCAAATACGGCGGTCATCAGCGCCCTTACAAAAACAAGTCACGGCAAAAGCCAGATATAAAAATTTCCAAAAACTATACAAGTATAAATAAAACTATTAAAATTGCACACACATGTATATATATTTAAAAGAAAGAAGAAGAAAACGAAATATCAATCAAAACCTACTAAAAATTTCCTTCACTAAATCCTAAATTGTAATCTAGAAAAGAATCTAAATACCTTCTCCACTACTGCGTTATCGTCCGCTAGCATTTCTGCAAAGCTGGCCGGCAGCTGCAAAGACGTCTTAAGATCTGCTAGGTGAAAACACTCTAGCAGCACGTGTGGTACAGACAACGCTTCATTGCAAAACGGACACAGCGGAGCAGGCTCCTTTTTAAAAAGAAAACTATGAGTAAAAAAGTAGTGCCCAATTCGTAACCGAGCCAAACTCACCTCCTCGCGACGAGATGACCGACAGGAGGTAACCCAGGGAATCGGAAGTTCTTTGACAGATCTAAGTTTATTATTGCGGAGAGTGGACCACTCTTCCTGCCAGCAGGTTTGCACAGCTCTCCGCAATACTGTCCTAAAATCTTCCGATGTCACAGATGGTACTCGAACCCTGGGCTTCATGGTGGCCGTCTTGGCTGCCAAATCCGCCATTTCATTCCCCCGCAAGCCTACGTGACCAGGGATCCATGCACACACCACGTTAACGCCAGAAGCGTGTAAAACCTGGAAGGCATCCTGTATACGCTGCACAATAGGGTGGTAGTTGTACAGCTGCCATAGGCTTTGAAGTACACTGAGGGAATCACTTAGGATTAAGCAGTTCCCCAACTTTCGTCGACGTACGTGTAAAATGGCACGGTATATTGCATAAAGCTCTACCTCATTGTTCAAGTTCCGAAATATTTCAATATAGAGTTGGTAATTTTCATTGCCCATTATTCTTCATTGGATATTTCGTTTATTCAGAGAAATAATTTGTATGCATAATTAATTTATTCATTATAAATATGCAGTTTACATTTAAAAATTATATTACATTTAAAAATTAAATTATATGCCTACCCCATTCATTTTCTTGTTCACTGTTCTCAAAACATAGTAGTAAATAAATTTTGTTTTCATGAATGCTGTTCACAATCCTGGACTGGAAATTTCATTTTGTAGAAACAGTTGAAGTGCTTTTGTTACAATCTGTACGCAACAAATCATAGCATACCGGTGAAGATCAGAGAAATATTGTGAATCCACCATTTGCGAAAAATTTATGTTTTTGGAACAAGCATTTCGTATAATCAAATTTAAATGGTGAGCATAGCTATGTGTACATACTTGACGTAAGGAAAAGAGTCCTGCATCAAAGTCGAAACACCCACTTGGCTACCGCCTCATTACTGTGCTTAGAGAGCATCTTAGGAAATTCATTGTTGCATTTATAGATTGTGAAAACTAGTTAAAATTTACAGATTTCTTACACTGCGTGGCCAGATCAGTCTGTAGCAGAACAGCAGTATCAGCTGCGTTAATCTGATGATAACACCGTTCCGCAAGGATGTCGTATTTTGCTGTTTTTTTGTTGTTTTTTTTAATGAATGAACTTTTTAAATCACATTTTCACACACATTAGGTGTTGTTTTTTTTTTTTTTTTTTTTTTTTTTTTTTTGTCAATCCAAATTTTTTTCTCGTAGTGTACTTACTGTAGTACTACAGTAAAAGTCCGAAATTCATGGCTGACAAGTTAGCAGTCACACAGTCTCCCCAGTATACGGCCATCATTCGGCCGGTTTAACACTTCTGATAACACCTCGCTGTTCCCCAATTGCTGAATTTTGCAATGTCAACGCCAGGGTGTCCTCACAAGTACTACCGCGTCAATTGGACGGAACTCACAACAGCGTGCTTCTCACCTGCATCATGTGTGGACACCCGCGCATACTTAAAGTGGCATATCCAAATTTCAACCGGTTTGGTTATTAAAACGTTTCATACCTTTCCATTTGAAAACCCCTCGTACAACTCAAAAATAATAAATCTATTCAGCATCTTCCAAGAATGCCACACCAAGATTTTCAGGAAAGTGCTCCCCCCACGCCAAATTGCCTTTTACGTGGAACATTTTTCGGAAATAGATATTTTCTCAAAAATGGTTCTTAACGACATTCATTAAAAGACCGTGTAGTTAGAACATTTTATGACAAATGAAACATACTTATATCAAGGGTTTACTGGGATATTTTCAGAAGATCTCTTCTTTCTGAACAACTTTTACGATAACTCGTAAACCATTACTGCAATGTGCAGTTAGATCACGTTAAAGCATTTTACTTTGTCGACTGAACTTTTTCGAAGATATTCCTTGTTATTTGTTTGGACTTTCCAATACTCACAAATAGAAAGTCGTCATTCGCTTTTTAACTGTTGGACATGCAAAGATCACAATTTCATATTTGACTATCACTTAAAGCCTCAGTGTTTCCATATTCCCCTTGTTCCTATAAGAAAATTATTAAAAGATAATGTTTATGTGGATTTACATGAAGTAGAAAAATAAATAAGTGTTTGTAAGAATAGTTTCTACCAGAGTAGAGAAACTAATGTGAGTGTAATATTTTGTGTCAGACCTAGGACTCGTATTAATAATAAGTTTAAAAAATGTTAATTTATAAAAGAAAATTTAGGTGATTTCAACGATTATTGACTTTCAGTTTTAAATGCTAGTTATAGATACTCGCTAATGGTAAATCAATAAACGCGACAGGTATATATTATTTATCTTCGGAGAACTATTTATTCATTTCTACTTACGGTATCCAATCTTTGTGCTTGAAGTTTACCAGCTATTTATTTCTTCTTTCGTTGCCAGTAAGTAAAAGATAGAAGTAGTGTCAAGCATTTCTTCTAGTCTTTGAGTAATTTGAAGTTCACAACCAACCATTAAGTTATTAAAAGTTAAAGTATGTATATACACGCTAGAAATCAGGTAAGAAAACCGTGGAGCTTGTTACTTGAAATGGCGGATTGGCCTTCACGTATGACAGAGTCTTCATCTGTGATTTGCAGTGGTTTGACGAGCCCCTATCAAGCTGACACACACCACACAAGGTACAGCTTGTGTAAAACGCCGATATGTGCAAGAGACGAGACGTGGTGACAGCGGTGGATCAGCAAGGGACGATTGCAGAAGTGTAATCAGTAGGGCTCGGAACTTTAGCCAAAAGAAAATGCAATAGATTAGTAACGACGGGGTTATACGCTATCGCCTGATAAACATATGGGAGGGGGTTGAGTGCCATGCACACGTACTCATACAACCAAAGTCTCGAGCAATGGTATAATCTATCATAGTCACACGAAACATGCACTCATAGAATATATTACACATTTATTCATAATTTATACAAAACAAAGTTTATCTTTTCCAGATATATGAATATAAACATAATAATATATACCATGTGCAAAGTAAATGAAAATCTAATTCGTTGTGACAATATTATGTCCGTGCATATGTATCTATCAGTGTAATCAGTGTACCAACAATTGCACGTGCCACAGTCCGTTTCGTCCATGAAAACCCATATTCTGTTGCCGGACACGGAGTTCTAATATCCTAAAGTACGTCTTCGTAGCAAAGCTTTAGGTACTGTCGTCCACAGGACAGAAAGTCTCCGTGGCCTGAGACGCAGACGGGGGGGGGGGGTTGCAGAAGGTTCCCACACCCTCCCTGCCGGCCCGCCTCGGTAGCGTAGATGGTAACGTGTCTGCCTCACGTTCAAGAGGTCCCAAGTTCGAATCTCGGTCAGGGTGAGTTACCTGGATAAGGTTTTTCCGGAGTTTTCCCTACCCTTATCCTGGTAGACGAATGTCAGATAACTCTAAGCTCCATGGATCCCGGGCTCATTTAATCATCAATTTACTCATTTCATTCGCCGTCCGATATGACTTGACGTAGGAGGACGTAGATTACAACAGCAAAAAAAAAAAAAAAAAAAAAAAAAAAAACACCTTCCCTGGACAGGTTTATGACACCCCATGTCAACACATGGCACATTCTGATGGCTTCTACTTTTGTGAATGAATTTTCTTGGTTTTAGTGTACAGAGTGAATAGGGCGCATATTTTTAACGGTTCTACTCCTTGTGTAGCATGCGTTCCCGGTGACACATTCCCACTGTGTAAGGGAGCACATTCCTTTCAGGGACGTTCTTTGCTTTGCTGGACAGTATTCCACTTATTGTGAACTTGGATAGCAATACTTTTCCTTATGTTTTTCTAAAAGATGGTTGAAATAACTATTTTCTACTTTCTAAAAGGGGATGTTTGCTCCCACCATCATGTTGCACACATCCTGTCTGCATTAAGGTTAAACGCTGAAGGCACATTTTCCTTTTTCTCTATTTACCAACAGCACGAGTAGATGACTAACTCAGTTGACACGAGTAACTTCACACATTTTTGGCTAAACTTCCGGGCCCTAGTAATCAGACAGTATACCCTACTTATCACACTCACAACTGGATCGCCAATTCTCTTACTGTGCATATGACTGGCTGATCAATTTCTACTGTACATCTTTATCTCAGAAGATGGTAACTACCACGACGTTTTACACAAGCTCTAATTTGCTTCTAAACATTTTGCATATTTACATTCCCAAATGTATTTACAAATGTTTATCTTCATTAACGTGAAGGAGAAAGAAGAATAAAATTAGTATGTTGAAAATTAAGTAGAAAATTCTATATGAATGTAACAAACTAGATAACTTACATCGTATTATGGAAAGTTCGTTTAAGCATTAGGTTTAGCTGACAAAATAAATAAAAGATGTTTTTTATTACAGCACTTTTATTAAACAGTTCTCATTTTTTAAGAAAATTCTGCTTAGTATTCAAGATTGAATGGGTAGTACTTGCTTGCTGTGCCGCTGAAACAGAAGAAAAAATTGTCATTAGTTACAAAGAGTAACTGTAATAATATATGTATTATTATGAAATTATAATAATAAAAATGCATATAAAACTAACATTAACACATGCACATTTAATAATGTGACAGCAAGTATCAACAAAAGTGGTACAATCATTGTCCTCAATGATAGCTAGATGTTAAACAAAACAGGAAGCTGGTATATCCTTGTCAAAGTCTTAGCTCAAAATATATTTATTTTTCAAGCGCCATAATGGACAAAGTGTAGGTTTTCAAGAACAATTGACCTTTAATCACATGTTAAATAAAACAGGGCAAAATAAGAAATGAATCAAAATGATCCAGGAATTTTAACAATTCTAGCTAAAATATATAATTACCAGTACTGTGATGTCATTCCACTCTTAACGTCAACAGTTCGCTGTGCGTTGTAATGTGAAGTTAGTGTACATATTGTTTATTATTTATTTATTATTTTGTTTTGTCTCCCTTCCTCACTTCCCTTAAGAGTCGCTGGGGTTCCCTCAGAGCGAGGGAGCCAAACAATTTGACCTGAGATACCACAGTTGAGGGGTCGGCCCAACACCTGGGATGATGAAGAGATGAATCATGGAGGAAATGGTGAAATGATGGTGGGGGAAACCGGAGAACCCAGAGGAAACCAACCCCAGCGCCATGTTGTCCACCACAAATACCACTTTGCGGTCGCCTGGGATCAAACCCGGTCCGCCTAGGTGAGTAACAAGTGGTCTAACCACTCAGCCATGGCGCGGCCTTTATTATTTATTTCTTCTATTATTAAGAAAATTAAACCAAGCATTGATACTGATAATGTATAAAAATATATAACTTTAGATACTTTGCAAATATCTGTACGTCATTCTAATGGCAATTAAGGTGACATCAATGAATTTCGATCAGCGATCAGCCTTTACTTTTGAATTTATTCAGGAGTTTAGAAAACCATCACTGATGACATTAATGTCCATTACCAGTGGCGAAGCCTGCAATGAAGCACTGGAAGCGCCGCTTCCTGAATTTCAGGAGAAGAAGAAGAAAAACAAGAATATTCATGTTAACCAATATTTTATTTACTATGGATAGATATATTTTATAAAATGTATTCGCCAACATCCGCGGTGCTTCGAACAATTTGACAGCTGCTTAGATTCCAGTGACCAGTTTCGCCAGCTCATTCAATACTGAATATTTCTGTATTTGCACCTCGAATACCATGCTTCGTAGGTTTCCGGAAACAATCGCGACTCTTCGATAGTTAGGAAGCACTTGCAGATTTCGTCACGTGAAGTCTCTGTAGCGTGTGAAGAAAAGTTTATTATTATTAATTTTTTATGTGGCGCTTTTAAACACAGCTGTAAGTATATTTGAATATCATTTGCAATGGTATTTTACGTACATTGGCATTTTAGTGATAACAAATAAGAAATTTTTGTGAAGTTTCAAGTTACTAGCGAAAGGTGTAAAATGCATACTGTCTCCATTTTAGGGTAACAGTTCACGCAGTGTGGTCCAGCTCTAGGGAAAATTGAAACCTCTGAGTGGAGAAGGGAAGCAGGAATATGTCTGCTTGTAGCGTGGTAGTGTCTTGCAATGAAATAAGGGCTTACTTATGACTGTACAATAGAAGTACTGAACAGCAGCCTCAGTTCTTTAAGTCATTATTCTCTCTTATTTAAATGAAAATTATTATTTGGAGCTTCCCTCGCTTTCTCGCTTTAAAAGTCACGCCTCGCCACTGTCCATAACGTATTGGCTACACTGAAATGAATAGACGTATTTTATCTTGTGTGTTCAATTTAAAAGGAAGTTTCCATGAAAGTATTAGAGCATTACAAAAAGTAAACCAGAAATACATGAAACGGCAGATTTTATGACACACCTGTAACAAAATATGTTATTTGTAATTTTCTTTTAGATATATTAATACAGTGAAAGTTTAAAACTATACAGAAGAATATTAGCTATATCGGATGCAAATATCAAACACACGATTTTATGACCTACATGCTTCATCTGAGAAAAGAGTCTGTACTACCAAAATAACTGTGCCTAACAAAACTGAAATGTAATATGATTTAGGAGACAATCTCATGTAACCTTCTCCTAAAATTGATCCATTGGTATACATTTTAACGCGCACATAGCTTGCTTTCTCATAAGTAAATTAACTATGGCCTATTAGATTTTTTTATTTTTAACGTGGAAGGAAAAAATAAATCTACCCACACCAACCCATTGGACTGGTGACATAGGAGTGAGGGTCACCGGTGCGGAATACCTACTGAAAAAACCTTCCACTGACTAGGGCAGTAGCCCTGGTGAAGTTAGCTGGTTCCGCTCGTGGCACCCAGATTCAAGAGTAGTGTTGTTCACTGCGGCGAACCGCATGGTGTGTTGGGGCATAGACGTCATGACCACAAGGTCCTGACGTCCACCGTTCCTTTCGAAAGGTGGTATTCCTCCTATAATGTTCAGTGGGGATCGATGTAGGTCTCGTGAGTACCTGTATCTAACGGAGGGTATCGACGTGGCAGTTCAGTTGGTGGCGTCGCTTGGGTGCGGGTGCCTCTCCGGGACTGGAAATGTGGTGGAGGCGCCCCTTGCATGGGTGCCAGTGCTCTTGCGAGGTCTCTGATGTTGTCAGTTATGGAGTCCTGATGCATTCGGAGAGCTCCCTTGAGCTTAGATGGCATAAAGAGGCGTGTGTCGTTAATGTAGCCTACAATTTTCTCCAGCTTGGCCTTGCAGTAGTCAAGCGCGGTCTGAAGCAGTCTGAAGTCAAGCAGTCTGAAGTGCCGTCAGTCTGACGGGTACCGCGCTGCGAAGCCTGGGCGGCCTCCTTCACCTCGTCCAAAGTACGAAGTAGGGCTGCCTCCCATGTTGCTATCCGTGTAGTGAGCTCCGTGAATGCTGTCTGCATGTCTTGAAGCGTAGTGCTGAAGTTCTGAAGCAGTTCTGTGGCTTTGTCTGTGCTGGCGTTTGAGGCTTGTAGTGCAGTGTTGACGTGTTGGAGTAGCTGTGAGTCTGGTTGTTGTGTGAGGGCTTTGGGGTAGGTGATATGCTGTTGTGTATGGCGGGTTTGGGTGTGACTGCGAGGATATTGGTGTGGAAGATGTGTTTGGTGAGGATGTTGGTGTGGGAGGTGTGGTTGGTGCGGCTGTTGCTGTGTGCGGCTTCCCCTCGGGCTTCTCGGGCACGCCGCTTGTCCGGCGAAGTGCCCTGCCGTGTCGCTGGTGGCACAGTACAGTGGGCGACGCGTCAGATGATGTCTGGTGCAGGCTGTGGTGAGGCCACTCAAGGTGGCCTCAATCGGGAGCACCTGCCCGAAGGCTGGGAGTCCGTCTTTCAGCGCAGCGCGATAGTCGGTCTCTTCGGAGAACTCTAGGCACACTAGAGGTGAGGGTCCCCTGAAGGTGTTGATGCGCATGGCCCTCCTCAGAGAAGGCCAGCGGTGTCGGGCTGCATGCAGAATAAACGCACCTGTTAGATGCCTGTGCACTCCTCGAAACTGCGCAGTATGTAGGCAAGTGTGGCGGCTCGGGGCGGTAGTGACAGCTCGGGTGCATTTGGCGGCGAGTCTTCTTCGGGCTGACCATGTGTGGTCAGCTGTACAACTTCTGCTTCAGCAGAACTGGTGCTCGGCGTTGGAGACGGCGGTGATCTCTCGGCAACTGCAAGAGGTTGCGGAGAGCCCAGCGGTGGTGCTGAAGGGGAAACAGGGGCTGCGACGTCTTCTTCCGTTGTCTTAACAGGCTCTGCTGCGTTGGTTGTCTTCTTCCCTGCGGACTCCTAGCACTCGTGGTACCTCTGACGTTACTAGAGGAACCTCGGGCCGAACATGCCGAGCCCCTCCCTCTGGGAGTTGTTCGGATTGGGTTGGACTCGAGGGGCAGTGTGTTCCCGCCACCCACGGGAAATTGAGTACCTCCGGCCAGGCCTTGGCCGCCCGGAAGGGGTAGAGGGTTGCCTCATAAGTCCCGGGTGCTAGCCTGCAGAGCTAGTAGTTGGTGTGCTAGATCACCGGCGGCCCTACCAAGGTCTTTTGGTAGCTGGTTCATTAAGGCGTATCCACTTCCGTCCCGTCTGCCGTGTGCAGGCGGGGGGGGGCAGTTAATAAAATAGGTACTGTCCTACGGTAAATATACCCGAGAGTCCCGGGCTTTGGTCCTACGGGTCCAGGACTAATGGGAGTAGATCCTCGCATTTAATCTTCTTCCCTGACATGTTTACTCGGTGAAGGCTGAGAGAGGAATGGCAATATAGCTATAATCGCCCTGCTCAAACGCTTACCATGGATTTATCTTTGGTGATAGAAACCTCTCAGATAAAGCACTGATTACTCCACGTGGTGTGAACATCTATCTGTCATTTGTGATTTCTGCGAATTCCATTGGCTGAAGTGATGCGTGCATTGGTGCTTAGCACAGGACCGGGCAGCGCAGCAGTTCCTCTCTCACTCTTACAAGAATAATCAGTACGTTATCTGAGAGGTATCTATTACCCAAGATAAATCCATGGTAACCGTTTGAACAGGGCGACTTATACTTTTATACCTACGTTTTTCTTCTGGATAGGGTTCCGGAGCAATAGTATAGGGGCATTACTGACGCCGCTTGTGTCAACCCGTCTTGTTTGCTGTTTACAATACACAAGCAAACTGCTAACCCAAAGGTGGAACACTGCCATACGCAGTTACGAGATATATTTCACAAGAGTTGGTTAAAGATTTAAGAAAGAAAATGAACTCCCTCATTTTTAGAGAAAATGTGTGAGTAAATATCATTATAAATAGTGAATTGCATTTCACAACTTTTAAAAAAATATAGTCTTGCACTCTCTCTCTCTCTCTCTCTCTCTCTCTCTCTCTCTCTCTCTCTCTCTCTCTCTCTCTCTCTCTCTCTCTCTCTCTCTCTCTCTCTCTCTCTCCCACACACATACACACACTGTATCTGTAAGTGAAGCTAAGCGATAGCCAATATCAAATATTCTTATAAATAGTTATTACATTTCAAATGCACATATCCTTAGATTCTTGTCAAGGGCATCGATCTCTGCAACTTCCTGTGGACTCAGTTCGAAGCTGAACAGGTCGAAATTCTCCTGCAGTCGTTTCTTGTTGGAGGATTTCGGAATAGGCACAGTGCCATGCTGAATCTGTGAAGAAGAAAAACCTCTATATTTGTAAATTGGTACATAAGGGTTGTATTAATATTGCAAAATAGGCCAATAACATCAGCAGACATTAACTGTTTAGGCGGTAGTTCTGTTGAGCAGCACGTTGTACATGGAATCGTAACGATATAATGCTTGTTGGTTTATGTTGGCAAGGAAGTACTAAACCGCCTCTGCTACGCCCTCCACCACTACAGTTAATGTGTCTTACTTTCTCCCTTATCCTTTGAATACGAGGCGGACTTATTCAGGGGTTGGTGTAGACAGTGATGACAAAGCCTTCACTCTAACCACTCAGGTGAAAGCCCGCCTCGGTAGCGTGGTGGTAGCATGTCTGTCTCACGTTCAAGAGGTCCCGAGTTCGAATCTCGGTCAGGGTGAATTATCTGGATAAGGTTTTTTCCGGGGTTATCCCTTATCCTGAAAGACAAATGTCGGGTAACTCTAAGCTCTATGGACCCGGGCTCATTTGAGTATCATTTCACCCCTTCCATTCATCGTCCGATATGACAACGTTGGAGGACGTAAATTACACACAAAAAATCTCAAATGAAATGCTTATGTACATCCTTACCCACCTCTGTAACTTGTCTGCCTGACGTTCAAGAGGTTCCACGCCAGAATCTCGGTCAGGATGATTAATCTCGATAAGATTTTTTCCTATTTTTTTTTTTTTTTTTTTTTTTTTTTTTTGCTAATTTCGAAAGATGAATATCAAGTAACTCTAAACTCTATGTACCCTGGGCTCATTTGAGCCTCATTTTAATCATTACTCGATATGACAACTTTGGAGGGCCTGAATTAACAGAAAAAAATGCTACCTCTTTCGCCGCTCATCTGGACTTGACATTTGTTCTTAGGTTAATGCGTGCGTGTCTGGCTTGAATATATACCACTAATAAACTGGCTCATCCAACAGATATGGAGGAGATTAGAGGAAGGAAGAAATGGCAGCTTCTCGCGTGATGCACTCACGGCTATGCGCGAGGTAAACTGATAATGAGATCTTAATAAAGGTACAATATTATTCTAATAAGAATTTGTCTTCCACGTTTGTTAGGACAGTTTCTGGTTCTATTGACTTTAAATGGGTGAGATACTTACCAGGTATCTAAGGATGACTTGAGCGACGCTCTTGCCGTGTTTACTGGCGATCTCTTTCAGTTTGGGGTCTTGTAGTGGGGAGGATGTTCCCTCCTTGGCTATGGCATTTGGACTGCCTAGGGGACTGTATGCAGTCACCACAATGTTCTTCTCCTTACAAAGCTTGATCAGCTTAGACTGATTGAAGTAAGGGTGTACTTCAACCTGCAACATACATACGTAAAGCAATGTTTTAACTGGTTCTGTTACAACATTTGTAACAACATACTGTACTGAGAGTCGATCCATGGCTAGAAAATTGTTATGAGGTTTCATAAAAGTTCGAAATTGCAGAAATTGATAATCGAGGAGATTTCTCTGCTGACCGCAGTACAGTAAGACACGTGTAGCTCTGTAGCTACGATAGACGCCGACGTCGCCATCCCCACGTCATCTTACTATTATTTCTAAGTGTATCAACACCGTAAATGAATAATTGAAACGGCTGAAATGAAATTTTTGAGGTAGTAGCTGGCTGTAGTCTTAAAGATCACAGTAAAAGTGAAACAATAAGAGAAAAACTAAAAATATTTACTTTAAATGACAAACCCAGGGAGTACAAACTGAAATGGCAAGATCAACTCTCTCGAATGTCAGAAGAAAGACTCGCCCAACAGGCATTGCAGTATAAACCAGTTGGTATTAGAGATGTTGGAAGACCACGGAGACGCAGGGAAGATCCCTTCTGAGCCTAAACAGGCCTATCTGGCCTATCTTGAAGGTTGATGATGATGATGATGATGATGATGATGATGATGATGATGATGATGATGATGATGATGATGATGATGATGATGATGATGATGATGATGATGATGATGATGATGATGATGATGATGATGATGATGATGATGATGATGATGATGATGATGATGATGATGATGATGATGATGATGATGATGATGATGATGATGATGATGATGATGATGATGATGATGATGATGATGATGATGATGATGATGATGATGATGATGATGATGATGATGATGATGATGATGATGATGATGAACTTTCCTCAGGTATGTGATAATGGTAGCTACTTCTTGCACCGCAGACCCTCAATCAGGAGGTCAAAGTAGACAAACAAAATCACGTGCGTTTTGACTGCAACGCTCCTTCTTCACGGTTTGTTTGACGCTTTTGCCCTATTTCTTCTAAAGCACAAACTCCTAAGTACTAAGTATTATAAAACTGTACAGTAAGTGAATTTGTAACTAGCCTAACTCATATGGCGTAACTAGAAGAGAGGGCAACAAGGAACAACAGAACAGTATTGGAACAAGCGAGTAAACATAAGTGCGAGAAACCGTTACGACATGGTGAAAAGACAGTAATATTGAACGTGTTTAACAAGTTCTGCAAGAAATATTAAGAACTCCTATAGATTTATTTATGAAATTAACATCCAGAAATTTCCGGTGTGTCAATTTCAAGTATTTACAGTGCACACAAAGAAAACTCCATAATTGTTGAGGTTAGAACTCCTGGCAAGAAAACACCAACTTCTAGCTCAGATTAAAGGGATGTAGATAACATAAGTAGCAATTAATTTACGTGATTAGTGTGCTGCACGTTATTTGTTTATTTAGAATGGACAATACGTTCATTAAGAGTAGCGATAATGTGTTCTGTCAACGCGAACGCACGTGGACTAAAGTAATAGCAAGCGGTGGTTTGTTTGTGTATATTTACCTGGTGAACAAACTGTATAAGGGTTATGACATAATGTCCAAATATGAGGGGGATTTTTTTTTAAAGTGAAACACTTATGACATCTCGGAGAGGGCCTCAAAAGGTGGATTTAAACAAACATTTCTTAATAGCATCTTTACAACTTATATGCATAGAGAATGTGCACTTGAGTAAACGTGTAGATTTTATGTGTTTTTATTTTTTATGTTACCACTAATATGTGACAAGCGCTTAATTTCAGGTAGCGGCAATAACTGTCGCAGTTACAGTTCAATAGCGTTGTATGTAATGGCTAACAGTAATCCAATATAGAGCCTGCTGAAAATGTACTTATGGCCATGTTTGTTATAAATTAAATTAATATATGAACACATGTGCGTTGTATGGTTGATAAGTAGTATTATATTTTCATTGTTATTTGTAGGTATATTTCAATATTCAATGCCTACAATTATGAGTAAAATGTGGGGAAAGAAATACTTTGAAACTTTTATGGTCATTTAAACATAGAAAAGTAACAGTTGAATGTTTATAGTTTACTAAAATATTATAGCAATGTTCAGAATAATTCCTGTTTTATAACAATATTTATCAGGGCTAAGTAGCCACGTTAATTGTTCCCAAGGGTAATTTTCATTATTATATTTATGTTACATATAAATAAGGTGCTGCCTTCCTGAGTTCTCCAAAACTCACCTGATTGACGACCGGTTTGATGGTGGCCACCTTGAGAACACGCTCTATTTGTTGACTGTTGAAATTGGAGATTCCGATACTCTTGGCTAATCCAAGATGCACCAGTTCCTCCATGGCCTTCCATGTGTCGACGTAGTCCACATCACTCAATATTATCTTGTTATCTTTGTCTTTAGGCCACAGGTCATCTCCCTCCTATAACAGTTACAACATGTATTACTTTAATTTAATTTTAGAGCAGTCAATCAATCAATCGACAATTTATTGTGCACTATAACATAATACAGATATTAATAATATATTATGTTTAACATTGTCAAAATTTGTCATTGATTCTCTCTCTCACACACACATCCACACACACACACACACACACACACACACACACACACACACACACACACACACACACACACACACATACACACACACACAATCTACTCAAAGTCATTAAAGTTATCATCAAAATATTCATCCATACTATAATAGGCTGTGCTCAACAACAGCTTAGTCAATTCAGATTTAAACTTAGCAGCTGACATAGTACTTTTTAGGCTTTTTCGGAAGCTTGTTGAGTACTTTAGACCAAAATATTGTGGCTTATGTTCAAAACGTTTTAGTCTGTGACCTTTATATTGTTATTATTTCCACTTGTATCACATTTGTGAATATCGGAATTAGTAAAGGTTGTATTCCTGATATGTACAGGAAGTATTGTTCACAAAATAAACATTCAGGGAAGAGTGAGTAGGTGTAAATTTTAAAATGGGGCCTGCTTTACCTGTACATGTTATTTTTTCCAGGGTAACTGATAGTTCTTTTCTGTAGGAGAAAAATTCTGTTAGAGTTTGATTTGGGTGTGTGTCCCCACAGTACGATGCCATAAGAAATTATGAATATATTAATGCAAAATACACTAATTTGCTAGTATATATCAAGAGAAAATTGCATAAATAACAATACAAAAACTCCTGAGGTTAATTCACTTTCTGGCTTTTCAGTATGGTTGTTCCAAGTTAACTAGTCGTCGAGGACTAAACCTAAAATATTTACGCGTTTTACACATTGAACTAAGCTATTGCACATATTAAGCTGAAGTTCAAATGTAACTTTCTTAAAATAAAATAGAATTAATTAAACAGCCTGATATTGTCAAAATACTGTACTTTGATTTTAGAGGTAAAATTTACATGGACTTCAAGTTTTAGTAAATCACTGTTGCTAAATCCCACTGTGACATTGCATACAGATTGAAAGCTACATTATCCTGTACCACAGTTTTTATATCGTTTATATACAGAATGAACAATTGATGGTCCCAAAATAGAGACCTGGGGCACGCCGGACTGTACCTCTACAAGTTCTGAAACAAAATCACCTTTTTTACACTTCAGTTGTGTATATTACATTCTGCAAGACATGTCGGATTGAGTCAGTTTATTACTTAGACCTCTGAGTCCAATACATTTAAGTTTATTTAGTGGAATTGTTGTATCGACGCAATCGAAAGCTTTTGATAAACCTAATAAAACCCCGGTTGCAAAATTATCTGCATTAATGTTATCAACTATATACTCAAGAAATGTCGAAGCTACAGATATGGTAGATTTTTCATGAACAAATCCATTTTCGAAATATGATATGAGGAGAAAGCTGTCAAGGAAAGTAACAATTCTAGAATAAATTAATTTGTTTCACCACCTTAGCGAAAGAAAGTAATACAGAAATGGACAGATTTGGATGTGGATGTTCATGTTTCTGTTTTTCATTTCAGAGTATAGAACTTGGATGAATTTTTATAAAATTCAAGTTATTCTTAGAAATCGATATACTTGGCTTTCAGTTGAAAGGTGTACAAAATAATAATGTAATATCCCACAGACTAACTTACATCACTACAAAAGGAACTTCTGGAAGTTTTGTGTTGTGGGTTGACAAGGTTAGACGTATCATCACTTTTCTTACCCGCAGTTGAAATGTGGTTAAAATGGCGGCAATACAAGAGCAGTTTTAGTGTGATTTGTGGCTGGCAGAGTTTAAATCTCCATAACAATGTTTTAGAACCTGATATGGACGTACGAGGAAATGCATTGATTCTGTAGAGTATATTGAGAACCCCCTGAGGTGTGTCACATGTTAAACTCTCCTGGAAACCTCTGAAGTAAACATCGATTGCATTTCAACGAAGCCCAGGTAAATCTGTTGGTGTTATAATTTAGTTTGCGATTACAGATCCCACCTTCAGTGTTGCAGAAAAATCATAGTCTAAGAGCTTACATATTGAAATGTTTCACGTAGGAAATTAAGTTTTGTGAAAAAATTAAAAGCAATTATGAGTGTTGCAAGCCATTTTGTAGGTCCTTATCCACAAAAGACCAAAATGTTTGCTATCTACTCTGTAAATAAGAATTGTTGACTGAAGCGTGCAAAATAACAAAAATCAAGTATGTCTGATATCTCCGGGCAACCAGAAACTTCATATCTGTCAAAAGTGATATTAAATAAATATTGCTTTATTGAGTGTAGTATCTAAGATAAAAAAATGAAGTGTCAGATAAGTGATATCACGGAATTTCAGGAAACATTCATATCTGTAAAAAGCAGTATTACATAAACAGTTACCAGAAATATATTCTAGCATAGTATTTCCTGCCCGCCTCGGTAGCGTAGATGGTAGCGTATCTGCCTCACGTTGAAGAGGTCCCTAGTTTGAATCTTGGTCAGGATGAGTTACCTGGATAAGATTTATCCGGGGTTTTCCCTTATCCTGGAAGACAAATGTCGGGTAACTCTAAGCACCATGGATCCCGGACTCATTTGAGCATTATTTCACCAATTTCATTCATCGTCCGATATGACTAAACGGAGGATAAAGTAATTGCATTTCCTCTTTATTATACTATATTAAAACGTCTTTATTAACTTCAGGCCACGCCGTGGCTCAGTGGTTAGACCGCTTGGCTCTCACCAAGGCTGCCCGGCTTCGATCCCAGGCGACCGCAAAGTGATATTTGTGGTGGACAACACGGCGTTGGGGCGGGTTTTCTCCGGGACCTCCGGTTTCCCCCGCCATCTCATTCCACCGGTGCTCCATCTTCATCTCATGTATCATCAGTGTCATCGCCTGCGGTGCCATATGTAGTAAAAGCGGGCGTAAAACACTACACATTTCACATTTCATTCATTAACTTTCTTTCTCGTCTGTCTGTTGTTTGATACAGATTTTAAAGTGGATTTTACTTTACGAAGAGCTGGAGACTTTAATGTTTAAACATAGCTCAGAACTGGATGATATAGCTATATTAACTCACTTTCAGGAAAATCTCCACACCCCAAACTACCCTTACTATAGAAAATGGTTTAAACTACTTCCCCATGACCTAGAGTCCTGAAAGTTTAAATATCGCTCAGAATTCAATGATATTGCAATATTCACTTGCTTTCAGGAAGGTCTCCACACCCCAAACTACCCTTTGAATTTGATTAAAATACCTTATGTTTAAGAATATTTATGTGGCAATGACAACTATCCTTGAATTTTCTGGCAAGAATCTCTGAAGTCCTTTGAAACTGTAAGTATAGCCGGGAACTGAATGAAAAGAAAACAAAGAGATAAACAAGCACTTAAATTGTAATTAATTAAATTTAAGAAATTAAAAATTATTTAATATGCCTTGTTTTTAAACAGACTAAAAGTATAAAATCATTTCTACTATACACATACAGATTGTTCAGAAAATTTGTCTTTGTGAATTTGTAACAGTTCTGAAAATATTTCTAAGATTTAAAACAAACAAAAAACGCGGAACACTTAACATCATTTGAAAAACTGTTAATGACATGAACTATTTGTACATCAATTATCTGTTACTTCAGCCCACGGTTTACTTCTGAATCCTTTTTCGAAATGGGATTCAGAAAAACCTCGTTAACCCAGACCAGTTTTGAAGAGAAAATATATTGTGACTTTGTGGGTTCGTGAAATTAAAAGTCCAATTGCACCACTCAAAAATGTTCTTTATTTCCACAGAATTACAATCGGAACACTTGCCGATTACACAGAATTACGTGATGCACACAATTACGGTTCACCAGTTCGTCCGTTACAGTTCCACTTTGTTCTCGCAATTACTCCTCTAATTATCCCTTCAGTTAGTGACACGAGACAAATGGGTAGGCGTAGGCTGAATGCTTTCCCTCTGGCCCTATTGCCGGCCGGTTCTATAGGGAGTTCCGACGTTCGGGTGACAATATTGTTTAGCATAGTAAATAAAGAGTCCTTTTACAGGCGATAAATTGCTATTCTGAGCAGGTACATCACACGAATTCTTTTGTCAGCGGGCGAAGTATTACAATGCTCTTGAAAGTTTGATACCGAGGTTACATCCTAGACATATTTTTAGAAAAAGTATTTGCATCTCTTAACATTATGAACGAGAGTTCCGTTAAATGACAAGTTCATTATTATCTCTCAAAAATACGAATGGAAGATTTTCACGAAAATTTCTTTCCCCAAACTCCGTTTTACTGGAAAAATATCGATCCTTTTGATTTTCTTAAAATTGTTCCAACAAGATGACAAATATTTAAGGTTGCCATGATAATTAACATACATATTTTGAGTTCTCTGTGAATATATGTGTATATTTGAGTATTATTTCATATTCTTTCAAATATTTGGGAATTTGTTCTGGATTGTTCTGGAAAAGGTGATCTATATAAAAAAACTGGATAGGCCACAGAATAGCACAACTTACTTAATAATGTTCCTATTTGTTAATACAATAATATAATTACGTAATGTTATGACGTAGACCAATAGGATAGAAGTAAATTAGATGTTCTAGACGCATCGTGCGCAGAGAATCCAGAATATGCAGGTAGCGTGGCGTCATTTTGCACAAGATCACCTTCGTGGAAAGACGCATTCTTTTTTTTTTTTTTTTTTTCGTTTTTCTCTTTTTTCGTTCTGCAAGTCTACAGAAACTTATAGCTCAACGATGCAACAATAATCATTTTATGAAAGGACAGAATCTATGCTATTTTCAACCATAACAGCATTAAATAATTTTCACTTCGATACCACGACCAGAGATAAGACTCATTGATCCAGAGCGCCGAGGCATCTACAAGAATTCTACCAGAACATTACCAAAGGTGAGAGTAATTAATCATTCATCCATAGTACATTTTGCACAAATATGCTGTTGCCTGTGTATAGATATCTAGAAGAAATATAACAATTATTCACTAAAATTGAAGTTGTTTTTAAAACATTTATAATTTTTAAATAATACTTTTTGGCATAAATCATTTCCATAATTATTCGTTTCAATTTTCTTCATTTTTTGAAGTTTCTTAACATCGAGTTATTTCTCACTAGCCTTGGTAAAGAGTGTAAGTTTCAAAACCAACATAGAGCGACCTCCTTTTAAAGACTTCAACTTGCTGTATTACTACATAAATATAATAAAACCAATTCTCTATAATCTGATTTTTAAAAGAAGATACATGACAGCTGTCAAGCAAGGGACGTAGGGGGTAAGAGGCTATGGTAACATAAACAAACGTTGCCACATTGGTTACACTGGTTAATCACCTATTCCTGAGGTCA
Source organism: Mantis religiosa (assembly GCA_030765055.1). Classification (NCBI taxonomy): domain Eukaryota; kingdom Metazoa; phylum Arthropoda; class Insecta; order Mantodea; family Mantidae; genus Mantis; species Mantis religiosa. Next base: position 88,909,938 of record CM060952.1, read on the forward strand.
GTTATCGCTAGATGTGTGCGGAAAACAGTTTGCTTGAGCGTTCAGTTGCATTGTGTGTTGCTGGCCTACTTTGTTAAAACACTATTAAAATCCGTCGTTATGGACTGGCTGGAGGATCAAAGGATCAGCTTGCTCACAAATATATTTTATACAATATTTTGTTTCAATATATAATCGAGATAGAGAGAAGGAGGGAGATTCAACAATAAAATAAGTATTCAGAACGACACCCGTGAAGTTGCTCTGGAAGGTTCGTTTGTTTAGATGTTGGCTTACAGATCCCAAGGTTGCGCATTGATATCCGGAACAAACCGAGATTTTTAATTTTGTTTAAAAGCGACAACCCTATGTCAGTTGATATAATACAATAAAAGAACTCTTGTGGGTCAAAATTCTAACACACCGGTGGCTCTGATATGTTCATGGTAATTGACAGAGTCATTAGTAAATTATTAAAAGAACTCACACCTGCGATGACACTACAACGCAGTGAATGCATATTGAGAACTTAAAGTAGCCTAATACAGATTAAATGTGCAAGTTGTCGCTGAGATGAGATAAACCAGAGCATTTGCTTATATGTATTGAGCATTGAGAGGGTAAAGAGGGGGATATGCGTAAAGAAACCGTACCTCCATAAAATCCCTACATTGGCGTCCATTTGATCGTCGGCTAACATGGAGTACACATATCACCAACAAAATTAACCAAGCCTATGCTCACCTTCACAAGTTGTATCCCATCTTCAACCGCAATTCCTCTCTACGAGTCGAATGTACGCTGTTACTATACAAAAGTATTCTATTACCACTTCTTCTATATGTCAGTCCTGTATGGGGACGTGCTTCACCGACTCTTAGGTGTTTCAAAACAAGATCCTACGATTGTCTGTGAACGTTCCGTGGTAGGTACATCCGTAATGCACAGCTACACAGAGAACTGGACATAGTCAGCATAAATGAGTACACTTTTACAAAAACAAAAAGATTCTTTGCAGTCCTTTCTCATGTATCAGGTGTTTTATTCTGTCAACTTGGCCGCATCCTAGATGCTGCACCAAGATGAAGGCAAGCTTACCACAAAACATTTTATTTCTACAAAGTGTTAATTCTGTATGTTATGTAAATAATATTCCTACAAATCAAGTCAGTTTGCTTGAGGACTCCAATCCTTTTTCATTTTATTTTTTAATTTTAATCTGTATCTGTAGCTCCACAATTTGTATAGCACTGACTATGCTGATCATTTGATAAAAAAAGTAGCTTAATTTAGAAGCGAGTCCCATCCAGCTAAGTGGGAGTGGTAGTTATGAGGTGTGACGCTGGTGCGCTACTCTAAGGAGATTGGGGAAGCTCTGTGATGTCATTCAAATCATCGTCTGCTTACCTCATGTAAGAAACAATAACAATCTCACGTGATAATTTCTGTTAATGCACGTTACCAGCTTATCCAAGGGAGACTTCCCCACATCCCACAACCACACAGAGCTTGGTCCCGTACAGTACTTTACTTCTCTGTAACCGACAACACACCGACTTTCGCGCATATAGGTTTGTGCATATGACGGCTGTACAGCTCGCCTGTTAGAATCGCCGCCATTGCCAGAGACTTTATGGAAATGCGCTACTCTAACTTGCTATCTGCTTCTCGGCAACATCGCAGCTCCCTACGTGGAGAAACAGACGACCTTCGTGTATCTTCTTTTAAATATGTTTCACACTTTAAATATACATCTCGATTAATGTGTAGTTAAAACTTACGTGTTACACTAGCCTAACTTTCTTTACTTAGTCTTCTTATTAAAGCTTGTGCTTCTATTTCTAATCCATATATGTTTTCACTTCACATTGACCCACTTCGTTACATATACACAGATAGAGCGATAGGTGTTTCAAGAGTGTCCCTTTGACCACAAGAAGAAACAGTATTTGCGAAAGCCATAAATGTTTTGTGGTTAAATCCACAATCTTTGACATAAATTGCTAATTTTAACCAAATATAATTACATTTCTTTGTGTAGTAAGTTCTTGTCTTTTTCTTATGGTTATGCAAAAGTCATTCAAAATGAAGTGGACTTCTGCAGATATTCCCAGAGGATTCAATAGTATATGCATTTCAATTATCATAATATCTTAAACATGTAGCTCTTTAATCAAAATCGTTAAAAGTCTTTTTTAACAAATCAAAATTTTTGAAAAAATTTCCATGTAAAGGGTAGAATGAAGTTATTTCCAGAAAATTTTCGAATTTCGATACGTGAGTTATAGTATTCACAGTAATACGACACACAATGTTAGACCACTTTAGATATAAAAATGAATTTTTATTGAGGTTACCTCTAAAAGTGCATTTCCAGTAAAATATCGGTTCGGATATTTTTAAGGAATTCAGTACTTGTACTTACTAATGGGAAAATAGAGAAAGCAAAAAGGTACCAATGAATATTAAAAATGATACTGATAAGTTGGTGAGAGAGATGGAGAGATAATTAGAAGAGAGGAATAAATATAGATGGGAAGAGATTAGAATCGGAAAGAAGGCTACCTAGAGGGAAATAAGGAGTGAGGTTAATGTAGAAAGGAAAGTGATTATGAATACGGTACCTTGAAGGCCGCCGGCCAGTGAATGAGATACAGGTCTACATACTCCAGTCCGAGGTCCGACAGCGACTTCTTACAGGCCGGAACTACAAGTTCTGGTTTATGGTAAGTGTTCCACAGCTGCAAATATAACAACATTCCAGTGAACATCATAGAGAAGTCAACATTCATAACTTTGATGCAATCACTTGTTACTTAAGACTAGGTTGTAAGAGTGAGATCCTAGGGTTTACAAACTAGCCTGTAACTAGGGGCATAACTAGGAGGAATGAAGAAGATAGATGGTAGGGCAGAGGTAGAAGAAGCAACATGTAAGTCCATATTAAACCCTTTTACTATAATATAGTTCTTCAATAGTACTACAAAGCACTCCCTATTTCTTGAGGAGACTTAGAGGTGGCAATGGTGGGTACAATATTATATTAAAGACCCATACGGTCTTACTTTGAGGATGCGTAATCGTGTATGGTTGTGGAGCCACAGTTCTCTATATCGACCCTCTAAACTGATCAAAATCTGACTACTCTAACTGCTCTCTCTATACTCTCTAACCTCCGCTGCTGGCTTAAACAGCACTTAAATATGGGTCCTGCCAAAATGGCGCTTCTATGCCGATCCAGCATTCCCACGTTAAGAAAACTACGTTAAACAAGATCATATTTCATAACTGCAATCCGGCGTCTAAGTGACTCGAATTACATTATTCAGCGAAGACCTTTCGGTCACCTGTATGTGGACGGTATGAATAAATAGGAAAATGTGTCATAAGCCAAGGTCATGTGAAATCTGACAAAGTGTTTTCTCATTAGTCAGCAGAATTAAGGACTTTAGAATGTGCGAAGGAGTCAAGTCACAAGAAGTGAGCATTGAATAATAAGATTCCAGAATTTGATATGTTCCTAAATCTTCCTCAACCATATATGTGACACAGTTTAACTCTACCTTTGTGGTGAGAAAGATGTCCTCACGTTTGACAACCCCCTCAGCGATCTTGGCCCGGATACCTGCCCCAACTTCGTGCTCGTTCCTGTAGATCATTGCCGTGTCGATGTGACGGTATCCAATGTCAATGGCATCCTTCACCAGTTGTTCTGCTTCGCCTTCCTTAGTGGCCTGCAATAGTAAAAGTGTTACTAAAAGCCGATCTCCACCCATTTTGTTTGAATATGCAGCCTACATGAAAATAGGAGACGTGGTAAAAGATCTGAACTTTTATATCATTGCCAGACCTCGGTCTAGGATTCCGAAACTCTCGAAGTTAGGATGGCAAGAATGACTATATTGTGTAGTTCTAGGGCGGATATGAGAGGACCTTACCTCAACATGAAAACATCCAGTCACAGTAACACACAAAATAAGTATTCCCACTGCCCAGTGCATATACATGATGTTAATGAATTACACCGAAATATTTCCAGAGCAAGTGGAGATATCTTAAACAAGTAATTTGAGACAGGACAGGAGTCCTATGGCCTTTTGGTTCAAATGTGGAAGTTACGACTATAGGTTTCTAAGGTGCAAGTACACCATTGCTAATGATGCTAAACACATGAGTGCACAGCATACGAAAATGAAGAGACGTGTAGGAGCAGACCCTCTAGAGCAATGGTTATGACATAAGCTTTCAATTGAAAGATAAACTAATTCGAGTCTCCTTAACTTCTTTGTTGTTTTTTGTATTTATTTGTTTTATTTATTTATTTGTTTTTATTTGTTTTGTTTTTTATTTATTTTTTGCTTAAAACTCTCTGAAATTACGGCCTTATTTGATGTTGAATTTTATATTTTCCCAGATGTTGGTATATTTTAAAATGCTGCATTAAATATTGGATTGTCCTAAATATTGGGTTGGACTCGGCAATGCTAGGAGAGCTAGGAATCGACTGTCGATCCACTGAAGTAGCGTATCCAGTTCGATTCATACGTAAACGGGAGGGGGGATTATACTGAAGGTATTTCCCTAATGGTTGAAGGGTAGTTTAGGCCCCGAATAGACCTTGACGTAACTAATTATAAGGTGTATTTTGAAACATTAATTACGTAAGTATTGCTGTGGTTCATACGTGTTATTTCTTCCCATACACAAAGTAACATCACAAGAGTTCATTCTAACTCTACCTTACTGTTTGCGAACAATAACAACATTGTCCTGTAAATGAAAGGATGATTTTGCAGCTGGTTAACAAGAATCGGAAATTTGGCCAAAGAGCATGATCTAATAGTTCAAAGGAAGTTCATGTAGAAACATAAAAGTGAGTGATTTCAGTGCGACATGATGATTGCATTAATGCTTGTTTCAAATAAACTTGCCCTGTATCTCTAAATGCTCACGTGACCTTATCATCTCTCATTGGCTGCTGGCATGGTGTAGTCTATTGTGCGGTAAACACGATTTCGCCATTTAAGATGATATATCTTAATATGTTCGAAGATAATTGTCAAATTTATATTTTCATAACCGTATGAAATAAATATATTACTCAACAGAGTTAATTTATCTGGAATGTATGTTAATTCTTAAACGAAATAAAGAGGAGGATCCTTTGCTTCAAACCTGCCTCTCGGGATGACTGACGATAGCACGTACGTTTATCGGTAGTGGTGACTTATTTATGTGACTTTTATTCCACTTAGTGTGGAAGCACTACCGGCGCCGAATGCATTGGCCAATTAGGATAAGGAACAAGGCAGTAGCACGCGGAGGGATACGTGTTAATAGGGCAAGGTTATTTGAAACAAACCTTAGGTTTTGTAAACATATACAAGAGTTTAATTTACTTTTAGCAGTAATTAGTGTTCGTTCTTACTTCATTTAGCACCACAGACTGTGAACATACATATATGCTATAAAATGGTAATTGAGAAAGGAAATGTTTGAAATTAGTTTACAGAAGACACATAAAAATAAATCGTAGTGGGTAGTGAAAGTAACACAGATTTTCCTCAGTGATCTTAATCTACTGCAAAAGAGCCCCTGAACTGTTAGAATGTCAGTTTGGATACACCAAGTGCGCCAAAGAAGCACTTTGGTACCGAGACAAGTACAAAGTAAAACCGCAACCTGGCCTTTATCTACATTTGAAACACAAAGATGGCTTCCGGACGTCCGGTTAAGCCCCGTTCAACTAAGCGCAGCTGCAGTAAAAACGCAGAGTGGTACTAGAAGATTGCAAAGCTACAAGGTCTGCATCGCTCGCCTCTATAGACTGGTGGTAGCGTGTCTGTGTCACTTCCAAGAAGTACCAAGTTTTAATCTCGGTCACGATATCTGGATAAGATTTTTTTCAGAGGTTTTCCCTTGTTCTGAAATATAAATATCGGGTAACCCTAAGCTCTATGGACCCTGGACTCATTTGAAGATCGTATGATTCACCATCCGATATGACAACGTTAGAAAAAGCAAATTACAAAAAAGTAATAAATAAAATAAAAATTATAAAACACTAAACGCTGTTAAATAAAATATATTATGTGTTACATTCATATGCATTTCACTGTCAATTCTTCCACTATTATTATCTAGATAGAAGTTTACAGAAATACTTTTATAGTAGATGTTCTTGGTGGGGTATCGGGGAATATTGGAATAAAGTAGGAATTTAAACCAGGGTTGCCACATCCGTTTGGTTTGCTCGTTGGTTTGCCTAGCATCCAAAGAGCTTATACCTATTCTATTATTTTTGTATCGCCGTAAAGTCCAACCACCCTACGTCACTATGTCATGGTTTTGAATTTTGTTCCTTTGCATAACCAAAAGAAAGAAACGCGAAGTATATTAATAGCAGTTTAAGAATTAAGCAAAGTATAAGTATTTGAAAATTCAAATTTAAAACTACGAATATCTTGGAAATAGTTAATAACACAAAAATGCTTTCGATACAAATTGTTTGCTTTCATCAAGTTCACAATTATTACCGAAATTTCTGAGAAAAATAGTGAAAAAGATTTTCATGTAAACGTAATATTTTGTTTCTTAATGATGCTGTCGATTGCCAGGATTACATCACTGCTGCCGGTGTGCCGGAATTTCGTATAGCAGGAGTTATTTTACATCCAGTAAATATACTGACATGGGGCTATCGCTTTTAAGCACACTGTTGGTCTGGAGAGGGTATGAGCAGCAACTACCCAACTGAGTCACTCAAACTAACTTCCGTGTTACTTTGGTAATTTTCATACCTCATATTTGGGGTATAATAAAGTTCTTTGCCAAGCTGTTATTTAAAGAAATCTTCATTTCTGAGACACATACAAGGCATATTTTGTAAAAATGATTTTTGAGAAGTCAAGAAACCCAAAATACCTACCTTTATGAAATCTACGTATTCACTTTAGGTAGAATACCATACTGCCTCTACTCTCTCTCTCTCTCTCTCTCTCTCTCTCTCTCTCTCTCTCTCTCTCTCTCTCTCTCTCTCTCTCTCTCTCTCTCTCTCTCTCTCTCTCTCTCTCACTACGTGGTAGAGAAATTAAAAATTGCCTAATTGTTGCGTATTAGAATTCGGTATCATTAAAGTTCTCTTTTCTTTCTTCTAAAACAAATGATGTTAAGGATTTCCAATCAGGGTACCTTCCAGCACCTCCATGAACATGTATTACTTGTTTTTCCGGGTATTTCAGACACTAAAAACAGTAACTTCCTCGTTGCATAAGTTCTAGAGAAATAAGGACACTTAACTCATGATAACAAACAGGAAAGTTTATACTGAGGGTGAGTCATTTCAGAATATTTAGCCGCTAGAGCTTGAGAAGCCGTCAGAGGTAGGCAATTGATTAAAACATCACATATTTAAACAACTTACACTACAAATAAAATGAATCGCTTGGAATCCCTCAATTCCATTCACTATGATTACTAAATTATCCTTCGTACCTCATAGTTAAAGAAATGTTGATCAAATATATAGAAGTTAAATACCAATCGTATATTTGATGCAAAGTTTTAAGCATCCAGTAGCTTTGAGCTCAATATATATTATATGCGTTATATTATATTTAGTGTATATTATATGTGTTGGACATGAGGGGTTTCTGCTCCAAATTGAAATATATAATATATAAGGTAGCATAAGTTATTTATATTCAATTACAATGAACCTAAAACATTTTACTTGGTCCATGTAAGTAGTTATTGAGTACCAAAAGAACCGAAGTTACTTTTCTTGATCCACATAATTATACTTACGCCCGATTTCACCAACAGATGTTAAAATCGACGTTAAGAAATGTAACGTATCAATTGTTAGAATTAACAAAAGTGTTAAAATTCTTGCATTTCACCAACTTGTTTTCTGAAAATGTATTAACGCCGAGAGAGATGTAACTTTTACAGATACAGAAGGCTGTGGATGAATCTTATTATTTTCTGAACGTACTGCGGTGCGCCTTTTTTTTTTTTTCATTTTCGTTTACACACAGTTAAAAAATGGCGGGTGAATTAAGTCAGAAGAGAAGCCGTGGTACGAATTTCTCATCGCCCGCTTTTACTACATACGGCACCGCAGGTGATGACACTGATGATACACGAGATGGAGATAGAGCACCGGTGGAATGAGATGGCGGGGGAAACCGGAGATTCCGGAGAAAACCCGCCCCAGCACCGTGTTGTCCACCACAAATCTCACTTTGCGGTCGCCTGGGATCGAACCCGGGCCACCTTGGTGAGAGCCAAGAGGTCTAACCACTGAGCCACGGCGCGGCCTCAATCCAGAAAGAATTGTTAGTTGAATTAGAAACTAAGTATACGGCTATTGTGGAAAAAGAGGACGGATGCGGTAAATGTGAAAGAGAAAGATGTAGCGATGAGAAAAGATTGGAAATGAGTTTAATTCCAATGCAAATATCACAGCCAGAAGTACGAAGCAACTTTGTCAGTATTGCGTATATTTAAAACGAGGTGCGAAGGACAGAAGTGACGAGTGACTTGAACGTTTCAAGACGGAAGGTGGACAGTGTATGATCCACAATGTTACGTGAATTATAAAATCGCAAAATTATTAATACTTGAAGCAAATGCGAGATCAGCAAATTCCTAATCGATGCATGTTCTAGCCTCTCTTGTACTTCCTCACTAACCTTCATAACAACTTGTTTCGACAGTCTATACCTCCGTAGAAAATCTTCTTCTGATAGCTCCTCAAAATGATTTCTCCTCATAGGTCGTACACTCTAACGAATGCTATTTAAACGATCTAAATATAGCAAATCGACATCTAAAGCTGTGTTCACGCCCGCCATCTTGACAATTCTAAAATTAACGACTTAACAACAGAAATATGTATTGTTAGTTTAACAAGAGATTTAATACGAGTGTTAAGCTAACACTTGTTGGTGAAATGCAATTTTTGTTATAGCTATTGCTAAAATTAATAACAGCCATGTTAAGTCTTAACATCTGTTGGTGAAATCGGGCATTAGAGTACATATTACTATAAAATGACTGGATTTCTGTTGACTGAGGAAGATACGGCTTAAATTTCTTCAAATCTGTCAACTTATCACTAATCATTGGAACTTTCCAAGGGAAAGCTAACTTCAAAGGCAACTCTGAGATTGAGCCTGATTTAGCAAGTCTGAAAGTATGCCTTTGCATCACATTTATAAAATTTCGACCTTTCACGACACCAGGAAAATCTTTGCTGTAGGAATCCATGAATTCTGATATTGAAAAATTTGGTTTTATTTCTCTGGGTATTTTCCTTCCTTGTGATTCTATGGATAGTATTTTTTTTATGTATTGACCACTGTGACTTAAAGTCAAGAATGTCTTCTTTAGTCACCATGTGAACGTGAAAGCCCAGAACTTGAAGAGATAATTAAGTATGTATATTCCATATATTCCATTTCCTGTATGGGAGGGGATCGGTCCCCTTCAGCTGTCAAGCAGCCGAGTCTCTCCCGTAGGTGAGTATCTCGTTTGGGTAGGCTTCGGAGTGGCAGTGGTTTCCGATACCCGTGGGAGATCGGGGATGTCTGTGCGGCTCTGCCGTAATACGGGGCTGAGGGGCACATTTAAGTTCCCGGATGTTAATCTGCAGAGCTAGTAGTCGGTGTGCTAAATCACCGGCGTCCCCTCCGAGGGAGTCGGTAGTCTTCCCGGAAGGATTGACGCGCTTAAGTGGCGTATTCACTTCCACCCTGTAATGCGGGGGAGGGAGGCTTGTTAGTCTAGGTCTTGTCCGAAGGAAAGAGCCTCGGGGTGCTTCGGGCGCCCCATTTTGGGTACAGCTTTGATAGCTCCCGGGTAACAGAGAAAATATTAGACGTTCGACGTAGATACCTCTCGCCCATAATTAATTGAATTGTAATCGGCTGCACCTGAAAACCGCCAGTACAGCACTACGCAAGCTCCAACGCAGAATCCTAATAATGATGACAGGAGCATTTTCTACGACACCAACTGACGCTCTCCTCGTGGTGCTAGGGCTAATTCCTCTAGATCTGGAGATTCGCCGGAGAGCTGCATGCTACTGGCTACGTAAGAACAACAACATTCGGGCAGCACAATTAGCTGGCGGAGTAGTGCGCGATGAGCTAGAAATTAAGGAAGTGCTAACTGCTGAATGGCAACAAGAATGGGATGTGAGCACAACCGGCAGGCGTACGTACGACATCCTACCAAATATCGAGGAACGCCTGAAAATGAAATTCCTACAACCATCCAGAGGCCTAATACATTATCTGACTGGTCATGGCCCATACTCCAGCTACCTCCACAGATTCCACCTGAAAGATACAGAAAACTGCCGATGTGGAACAACCGAAACACCGGAACATGCAGTATGGGAATGTCCACTGACAATACGACATAGGACAACAGCGATGTCGTACGTACAGGACAAGTCAATTCATGAAATAATAAGAAGCAGACGACTCTGGACTTGGTTTGACAAAGCGGCAAACACCTTCTCAATTAAGGCAAGGGAAGAATTCATCAATGGAAGACAACTTTAAAAACACTCTCGACTAAGACAAACTACCGGCGATGACAAATAATTAGGCTAAGTTAAAATTAGGAATTAGAATAAGCTAACATTAGAAATTAAGTATACTTATATGTAAAGTTAATTGTAAGTACTCCTAGGGTATCTCAAAAATAAAACATTGTAAAACAAATGTATCAAAATGGAATAAAGAGTGGAACACAGTCTGGTTTGTAAAATAGGCACCAGACTCCCAGAATTAAGGAGGCCGAGGTCTTGCTGTAGAGCAAGATCTCGGCCTTTTTTTTTTTTTTTTTTTATTCCATTTGCAAGTATACTCTGTCAATTTTTCTTAATGTCCTCTTTACAACACTAAAGTCTTGATCATGAGGCAGGTAGCTGTGCCCTCGTATTAGAAAATGCACATGTATTGTATCAATTCTTCCTGTCGTTACTAATGCCATCATCAGCCGGATTACACAATGATTTTTATTTTGACCAGCACAACCTTCGGATAAAACGTTTGGGCTAATATATTCATTGATCTAATTGAGGATGAGTGAGCAGACTTCATTGGGACCCTTCTTAGCCGTTGTTTCAACTACGTATAGAACAATCCTTGTTAAATTTAGAAGATAATTACATCATAATATCTTCGCAAGAGCGAAGAACTGCATTTCATAATATTATCTGTAATAACATTTTTAAAATAGCAATAGCAAACAGTTTAACAAGGATGTAATAATACAATTCTTAACTACAATCATAGCCCAGTTCTCCAGGCATAACTGTACCACCTTTGTGTTTGTATACGTTTTATTTTTCAGTCTATATTCTTTTACCCTTTCACAAATGTAAATAAAACTTTTTACTCCCTGTCTTCTTTTAACTACACCTATTTTACCAGTAGCAGATCATATTGCTGAAAATTGTAAAAGCAAGAGCTAAACTAAACAATGAGAAAAAAAAAAATGGAATGCGCGATAGATGTCTCCAACATGAAATAGTTATTTTAGGTTTAATTTTACTTAAAATTATTTGTGATTGTAGTGGATAGGAAACGAGGCTAAGGATAACAATTGATAGTATAGAAGTGATCAGATAATAGAAGAAAAGAGAATTGAACATTAATGATGATTTTAATAACAATACTGATGTATGTAAATTTTAAAGAAATATTTTAGTGTTAAATAGTGCGAAAAAGTGATTTGATTATAAAAATGTTATTAAATATTACAACGAACTAATTATAATTGGATGGAACGTGGACCAATGGAAAGATGTTGAGTTGCCATGTGAAGTATGCGGAAAGGAGCGGTGCATAAAAGATTGCGAAAGCAACATAATTGTTTTTAAAACTATATATAATATCGACGTTCACAGAAGTTATTATTTGTTAAATTTTAAAATAATTGTTTCAAAAGATTTAATTAAATTAAAATATAATTTAGGAAAAGAAAGTTTTAAAAATTATTTAATCTTCCTACAAATCCATCATCGCCTCTCATCCGCGACTGCATTCTGAAAATTAGGAATCATGCTAACATGAGAGCAGCTGAGGTAAATTCCAGAATCCATCTCAACTGAGAACGTCGGGTCCAGAATCCAGCCTCCAGATAATTAATGTGGTACATCATTGCGTGACATCACCATCCCTGCATCCATACATATACAAATTACCGTTACAAACATAATAATTCGGACATAACTCCCTCATGTTCTGGACACGAAGGGTTTCTGAACGGAGCGAGGACTGGTGTCACCGCTGTGGCAACAATCTGCTGCGGACTTGAGGAGTTTTCATACAAAGAAATGCATGCACGCGAGTATAAAATTGAAATATAAAAAGAAGAACTTAATTTGTATAAAAATTGGACATGAGAGGTTTCTGCACCAAGCGATTCAAATATTTTATAATCTTGCATAATACTGGCGCATACTGATAACGTCGCGCTTGAAACAGTTATTTTCAATCACTGTTGCTTATTTAAACGAAGTTTGAATAGTAAAATTGTTTAAAATAAGAGTACGAGATTAAACATTGTTTGGTTGTCATGAAGTAACCAAGGAGGGTTGGGCTACCATCCACAATTGCACACGGATGTGTATCAGTGGTTTATCCTCGTGATTATGTTGTAAAATATTATTGTATGTGTGAAATCTGTATATTTTGATGCAACTAACACAAGGAGTTCATAAATCATTAAATTCGAACAAGATTTTAAAATATTACTAGCATAATTATTTAAAACTCCCGACTATCTCCCAAAACTTCTTCATCCGTGACTATAACCTGAAGTGAGTTTAATGCTTCTACCAACTAGCCGTGGTCAAATATATCTACAGGGAGAACAGTCACCATCAAAACGCAAGTATATTATCATCAAATAGAATTCTTCAGCAAACGGCGTAGCAACGAGGTGCTGAATCGACGGATGCCGGAGTCCAGTTACACGCTGTAGTTCAGAGTTTGGCCACTAATATGTTAGACTTGCAGAAAAATCGGATGTGTTATATTCACTTAACTTCCTCTACTCATTCTTCCAGTCTCTATTATTGCAAAAGCTTCTTCTTCGGTTTACTTTATATTAAACGAGATATACCTACATTTGCAGAGATACAAAACGTAGATACTACAAACGCAATTTATTCTAAAAACTATTTTGTGGGATCAGGCATTTTTGTTAATATTGTTTAATATTTTACAAAGTCTTATCGCTATTTACTTGTTTCTCCCCGATGTCATTTGTTTTTGTCTTGACAACGTGTTAAGTTTTAAAACTAAGACAAGTATGCTCACTCTCTTCTCGGGCAGCAAGCCAGGTGAAAAGACGATTAGATATAGACGCTTCGGGAGTGTGCATCTCTCCCACCATCAGGATGTTTATAAAATGTTATAACCACAAATGAATCACTGGATATAACACTAATATAAACAAAGACAAAACACTATCAAAATTCGCATTACAACAAAATACTGTTTTCAGTAAATTAAATGCCAGGTGAGGAGATGGTTTGAGTATAGAAAATTAATTTGGTCAAAGAAACGTAACTACTTAACTTGATTATCAAGCTGTATTGATCTTTGCTTCTTAAATCGGCGGATTTCCATTTTTAAGGCCGGTTTCCAAGAGGAGCTGAACTGAAATCCAGCATCACGATTAAGCGTGCTCCTTTCAGAGCAAAGATTTAATTTTATTTTATTTTATTCGTCACCAGGAAAGCTTCAGGTCTTATTTTAAGACAAAGTATTAAGTTACTTATATCTAACAAAGCAGAATGTATCGATTTTTCGAGAAATATTCAAATTATACATGTATAATCCAGTGACGTATCAAAAATTTCTATAAATTTTCTACATTATACCAAGTATTCCAAGGAGATTTATTTATTCAAGACGTTATTCACTTTGTTTTGCGTCTTTAGGTTTCACAAATCGGAAACAGGTCTTCCTTTTTTATCTGACCTTCAGTTATCACAGAAGGCACGTGATTAAAATGGTTCATTAAACAGTAGCTTAATATAACATTCATTTATAGAGTCGGTCTAAAAGGGATATTAAGCGGTAGAATTCAGTAAACTGCATTTAACACTTCGCACCTTGAATGCACTGACGCGCGGTGCATGCATTTCTCCTTAACTCTCGATGGCTGCTTTGATGACAGCATCTCAGCTAAGCTGTTCGAATAACTAAACCGGCACAAGCATGCCATCTACTATCCAGCCTAGTAAACCGTTCTTGGAACAGAAATTTAGCTTTCTCTATTAGTTCGTGGATTATTCTACAACACACTGCATACATTCCATTCATGGAGAAAACGCCACTATTATGCTGTTCACACAATGCCTATCAGTACAAATAACCTTGAAATTATAAATGACAAAAGGAAAGAACGAAACGTTTGTGGTACTTACAAAAAGTGTGCCGACGCCGGGCACTGGGAACACCTTTCCATTGTTGAGAGTGACGGACCTCATCCTGTAATATCCACACCTGCACTGGTGCCCGGCAGAGATAGCTCATTATCATTATATTGCTTTGTCATGGGGAGCGCATGTGCAATAGACAAACCTACCGTCCTTGAGAGAGGTCAAGCAGATCACTGTATTATCGGCACTTTCAATGCTATTGCATCGCCATACAGAGGCCTCAGCTACTGTACATTAATATTCTGTGGGCTCCAAAACTTTCATCAGTTCATACTGAAAAATAGTGTACTTGTTTCACTTCTGTCTGTAATAAAGGATTTGTGAAAAAATATTAATGCTTTTTATTTGATTACCCTTTTATTTATTTTATACCCTCGTATCCTTTTATTTAAACTAAACTATTACAACTCATTATTGTGCTTTAGTTGCCTCATTTTCAAGAGGTCCTGAGTTCGATCAGGATGGATAAGGCTTTTTCCGGTATTTTCCCTTATCTAAAAGATGGATGTCTGGTACTTCTAGGCTCTATGGACCCTAGACTCATTTGAACATTCATCCGATATGACCTAATCGTTAAAAGGCGTAAATTAAAAAATGACACAAAGAATAATGTACATTGGCTTATTATTTCATTCATGGTGAAGTTAATAATTATTTAAACAATTATTTAACAGAATTGCTCAGCACGATTATCACTTAAATTTTGTTATTAATTTTAATATTTATTTCAAAAGAGATGAAAGTACAGAAAAAATGTTCGAAACAGAATGTTTGGTAAAAATGTATTATATTTGTAAAAGCAATTTCTCAGGTAATTACAGTTAATTTAAATGTAAATTAATATTGTATAATGACAAACATTTCATCAAAATCAGATCCAAAATTTTGGCGTCGTACTTTTTATACTCTGTCTTTAAACTGTGCAGTAAACTGAATAAAAATTGCATAATGTGTACGTTTTGAATCAGCCAAAATGTGGTAAAAAGATAAAGTCAGCTTTGAGATTTCAAAAAGACTAGTTAACATGTGCAGGAAGGTCACGTGTAGCGCCGTATATGGGACATAGAGTAATAACAGATACAGGTTATTAAAGTACACGTTACGATGGGCATAAAATATAAAAATGTTATATGTAGCACTCAAAAGCACAATGGCTTTAACTACTCTTGTACAGACTATTCTTACAAATGCTGTTTCCTGTACTTCATGTCAATCTAGATAAACATTTGACAAAATTATCTTATTGGTAATTTTATAGTAGGTACAGAGAATATGTCCTACGCCGTGATGTAGTGGGGTAGAGCTCTGTGCTTTGGTTCTCTGCGTCCGGAATGCGCCTGGGAGCGACCCCACCCCTTGGGGCTGCCCTGGTAGATACCCCAGAGTTTATATATTTTTGTGTATGTGGGCGTGAAGCCGTCAGTTGCTATGACAGGCTTAGATTAAGCCATGGGTTACGTTTGCAAGAGAATATCGGAATACAGCAGGTTTTAAGCGATGGTCAAATGTTTTAAGGAGCTAGTCGCTATGATATGCCTTTTAAATTTCGTTCTGTTTGTATGACCAAAAATAAAAAATGAATAAAGGCTTTCCATTTGAGAGAAGTATTGGAAAGTTAAGACATATAGCAAGGAATATCTCCGAAATTGATCTGTTTTCTTATGTAGTAAGATTTTGTATATCCCTTACGGTTTACCATTTATACAAAAGCGGGATGGCTCAGGCGGTTTCGTCTATGACCCGCATTCGGGAGTTCCGGGTTTGATTCCTGTGGTAGGCCTACGTGGCCCATGGGTTCTTTTCGTTTCTTTTTTGACGGGTCACCAGGTAAGTGCTGGGTAGGTTAAATACATCTCCCTCCATTTCATCTCCATTATCATTTCACGTCATCTCTCATCTGGTTGGTTTCTCAGGGTAAAAGTGTCAGCGCGGCATGGCAGGATGATATGCTTCTGGTAAACACTTCCTCTCCCGGTAGGACGTTCCCTGGTCTCCGGTCCAGTCTGGTTGGCTGTTTCAGGACCACGGTGGGTGGGATGTGTTTGTACTTACCTGCCGGGGAATTTCCAACTGATCAATAGTAGGGATCCTGTCCTCTGCACTGTCGTGACTCCTTAGGACGGCCGCCTTCCATCTCCTTTCGCCTCATCCTTCCTCCCGAGGATGAATCCACTTGGGGCATAGTCTGATCGCAGTGCCGAATCCTCTCCTAGTACATTTTAAGATAAAAGTAATTCAGAACGAAGAGCACCTGTGGGGGAATTTCTAGAAAATTTAAGAAATACATTTTCTTTGTAATTTCATTTTCTTCTGTAAAATTTGTTCCTTGTTTACAGAACACATTTATATCTTCTTCATCTAGTACACATAGCCTTGCTTTCTTCAATTGGGACATTCAGCCCGCATTCCATTGTAAGACTTTGATGTTATTTGTCTTCTCTCCCAAAACAGTCGCTTCCCAGAGATCCAAATGGCGGACTTCTGCATGATCCTAAGACAACTTCCATATCATAACTACTGGAATAGCTACATAAATCGAAATAGACATCTGAAAACTCAGCCAGCTTTCATCCAGACAATATTAAAGTTTAAAGAGTAATGCAAAATACCACAGATGGCACAAAATCTTGAAATCCAAATATCTCCTCTTAAATGTAGACTCATTAAACCTGACAGAAGAGATAAAAAACTCAAATCAAACAGTAATGAAACGAATAGCAATAGAAACAATCAACACTCAGTACCCAGAACAAATATGGCTTCATATCTTCACAGATGAGTCACTAATGAACAGAGAAACAGCAGCAGAAGTAACATTTAAACTTCTATTTTACATTTCTTTTAGGAAATATACAACAGATTATGATGATGAAATACAAGCGAGATACATGGTGCAGCACTCAATTGTTTCTACATTTCAATTCTTTCCAAAACACTGTATACTTTCTGGCTCAAACTCAGTCATACTAGCACCAATCCACAACCAAATCATTTAAGAGCATAGAATAACAGAAACCAAAAATTACATCAGCATGTTAAAATATCTAAACAAAAACATTATTTTACATTGTGGTCTGGAAGGGAATGAGAAAGCTGACATCTGGCAAAAAAGAGGTAAACTCATCCAACAAAATAAGAAAAGATGTTTAAACCCATAATTATAGCTGATCAAAACCAAATCGAATGCGACACTCATATATGGAAGATATTCTTAGACCCAAATATAATATGAAACAGTCCTGATCAATTGGAGTTTCATTATTTCATCTTGGAACTGGCCACGCTTGTTTGGTGGTACATCTTCATAAAATTAAGCTTTTAGATTCTCTGCATAGTAGGTATGCAAATACACAAACTCAGTAATGACCAAAGACCACCTGATGTCCTGCCCCAATCTTCAGAAAATAGTTGGGACATCACTTCAGATTAATGAA
The DNA here is from genome assembly GCA_030765055.1 of Mantis religiosa. NCBI lineage: Eukaryota > Metazoa > Arthropoda > Insecta > Mantodea > Mantidae > Mantis > Mantis religiosa. Next base: position 88,927,824 of record CM060952.1, read on the forward strand.
TATTATTGGGAAGCGTGAAAGCGAATGATGACAAATTAAGGGCTCCAGAACATTTGAATACTACTTCTACATTTCCTTTGTCATGAAAATATATTAAACATATGGTATATTAATCAAAATCGTTTGAACTATTTTTGAGAAATTAAAATTTTTGAGAATGTTCCACGTAAAGTGTAGTCTTGATAATCTTCGTGTCACATCCTTGGGAGTTCTGTATTTAAACAACTTTCCATTTTTGAGTATGTTGTTCATACATACATAATTTTTTTCTAAAACTATTTGCTTTATTCAGAGGACCTCAAATCATGTAATTCCGGTGAAATATTGGTATAAAATTTTTGGGTGGAATAGATACTTTCTCGTCCATCCGTAGCTGCTGGCAGGCTTTAGTAAGCTAGAATGATTTTGCTGCGTGCCCACCCTTAATAGGGTTTTACCACAGATAGGACTTATTACGATGGGGTTCTGTAGAATTACTTTAGAATTTTAGGTTGGTAGTAAGGAGGAGGGTGTTTGTGTCCCTCGAAACTATTGATGTAGAACACGGTACTCGCTACACCTTGGTGTACTTAGGATAAAGTATTCTGATTGGTTAATTTAGAGGCCAATGCTCTCTGAATGGAAATATATTAGACCTCAGCTTTCGCTACTGTCAGAACGATACTTCCCCTTCTTACTATAAGTACGTAAAAATATTTTTTAAAAGGATTTTGGCCAATTTACACCTACATGTACCATTAGCGTCTTCTGCTTCAGGATACGGCATGGCTTTTACGCGACAATGTGACGCTATCACCTCGCTAACATGGTGTTGTTTGTGTTCCACATTGCGCAAAGCTACGAAACCTCACTATCGCATAACACACATTCTTTATTCAATTGTAATTTCAGTTCAATTCAATTGTAATTGTATCTCATTCGTTATATACTGTAGCAGTTGTTTTAGTTTAGGCCCCGACAATTGAAAATATTTAAATGTGTTTAATAATTATTTAAAGATCGGTATGAAAAAGTTAAAATGCGTCAGAAATGAAAGTGTGAAATTCAGTGGGTCATGAAAGAAATGATCGTGGAAATGATATGATGTAATGTGTTGGTATTGGTTGTTTATAATTGACGTGGACCAGTGAGAAAGAAGTTGTTTGGTAATTATTGCGACGAGAGGAGAAAAATCAATAATCTTGAATAAGTGGCTAGCAAGTAGCAAAGATAGTGTCTTTTTACTTGGGAACGTTGAAAGGAACGGACGCACAATTCAATGTTGGAATTTAAAATTGATTTTCTGAAAATTGTAACAAAGTAATACAATTCCTTTGTAAAGGTTTGTATGAAGAATTGTATAAAGTATTTAAATTGGATTAAAAGTTTGGAGTTTTAAAATTGAACAAATTGATTTATTCCAGAATTTATTTAAAAAGTTAATTCCCTCGCTCAAGACCGCACATCAGTTTACAGAGTTCTTATGCACCGACTGGAGCAGCGCTGGGGACCGAGCAGCAAATCTGGATAAAATACCTATTCAGATTTAGAGGGAGACCATCATCCCACAATCTTCACCGTCGAACTTCGGCGACGTAGGATTATCCCAACCAGGAACTAAGGAAACATCTCGGCTACATATGACTTATCTACGTGGAGCGGCATAAAATACCACAACCCCCAACTAAGGGTCCCGAAAACTTCAGCTTCATATGGTCACCGCAACGGGGTGCAACATCCCACATCAACCCCTCCACCCCCAACCTCCGCGACATATGGCTCCCAACTAGGGCCTGAGTGAACTCTTGCTACATATAGCGACAACTGAGACTTTGGATGTTTGATGATACAATAGGAGTGAACCCCCGCTACAATAATTACGGCAGGTGAAACTATAGTGCAGCAACTTAAGGGTTAATCTGGTGATAAATACTCCCCTCACCAATTTGAAGGGTTACTTTATTCTCACTAAACCATTCAGCATTTTCTCACACTACTATTCTAACAACTAACTGTAGAAACAAGACTTCAACATAACAATGACATTGTAACAATAATTCTGAGTTTATAGATTGCTGGAGTAGGCCATGTGAACGGCGGCTGTGAAAGCAAATATCTGCATGTAAAGTTCTTGTAAACTTATGAGAGGGAAAACGGAGTGAGAGAAACTTTCTTACACTGGTGGTTGGTGGAGGTAAATACATGGGTGTTTGCACAATAAGGGAATAGAGATAAACTCTTAACAACCGGACTCTGTGTGTAGGAATTTCTGTACACATTTATAAATAGGGCTAGGAAGTTGAGGACCTATAAATTTTCTAAAAATGGCCATTAAAATTACAGAAAAATATCTGAGAAAGGACCTAAAGATTGGAAAAAAGTACATATGGAAATGATATCTACAAATAATTAAATAAATTTTCAATTAGACATTTAATGAATATGAAAGTATTCAAGTGATATGCAACACATAGAGCAATAAAAACTACATGTAAAAACTGCTTCTGATTCAGCAACCAGCAATGGACATTCTGGGGAAAGAAATTGAAAAATATATTGGTAATTAAATGCACTTGACTTAATCAACCTCGGGTTAACCAAGAAATTCAACTTAATTTGGCATTGCAGCTATCACAACAGTCATCTCTAAACTCTTGGGTGTGAAAGATCGTCTGTTTTTGGCACCACGTTGCGAAAACATTAAAAAAACTTTTCTTCACATCAACGGATGTCTTTGGTGCATACTTGAAATGAATGAAATCTTGTGGAGGAAAATAAGTTGACATTTAGAGAGAGTTTACTAGGTTCTAATGACTCGAATACAACAGAGAGGGTCCTGTCAGCTGTTACCTGCTGTAACCAGTCTTAGGAGTGCCTATTAGTTAAAAGGAATTACAATTTACGATAGTGTTAAACGAAACAAAATTGCTAAAATGGACCTTTAAATAAAAAATAGCTAAAAGGCCAAAAATGACCATAATTAACGTACCTATATTATGCTGGGCCTCATCTTCAGATATTAGGGGGGAAACGGATTTTTCCTCAACTTCCTAGCCCTACTTGTAAACAATAGAGGATAGAGAACGCCATGTGAATTATTAGATGATTTACCTAAGATCCAACTGGAGACTATGGTTTGCGACATTACCTCCAGCTGCAGTTACGTGGTTTGTCTTATCATTGACCTCAGTACAGATAAACTATACAAGCTTTCTCTTTTAGATACCAACTCTCCTTCAGAACTGGTTCCAGATAACAGACAGCTTAAGTTGTTAATTTGGGACTATCAGTAATTTTGTTTTAAAACAAACATATTAGGTAGTTCATCAAAGAAAAGAAAACTTTGTCCAACATTTCCTTTTCCGGGCCCAAATGACTCCGCTGTCGACGGACCCTAAAACACTACACACACACTCACTAACATTTCCTATCCCAATTCAACTAAGCCAGGTATATTCTAATTCTAAATAAAAGGAAATATGTCTATTTATTTATTCTTGATCAAATTATTCTTAGAAACATTTAATGTTCTATTTCATGAAGACATGAAAAGACGTTTGCAGAAATGATTGTATTATATTACAGATATCCTTGTAAATACTTTGAGAATATGAGAATACAGTATATTTAGGCCATAGGTCGTCATGTCGGAGCTTTAAAATTCTGTTGTATGTGCATGACCTAACAAAGCCGAAATGACTTTCCATGTGAGAAAAGAATGTGTTGCAAAATTCTAATTAAAAGAAATATAAAAAAAAACTGAATTTGTCGTACGTTTTGTGCTTTAACGAGCTTTACGCTGTTGTGTAGTAAGATTTTGTCTACGTCTTGCGGTTTATCATTTCTGTGAAAGACATTTAGAAAATGTAATATTTGCATTTTATTTGCCTTGCAAAAATTACCTACTTGGGTCTTGCGGTAAAGTTAAACAAATTGGAGAGTGACCAGACTACTCCATCACCAGATCATTGCTGCCGTCTGGATCCGGCAAATATATTGCTTTTCAGTTCTGCCGCTCAAGCTTCCAGACCTTCTGAATTTGGCAACTGTGGAGTCATTCACTTCCAGCTGCTACCAGAAATATTCTCACTGACCTGGGGATCAGAATCATGTGTAAGTTAGTGCTGTGCTAACAAATAAAGTCTCTTTAGACAGTTTGGTGGCGCTATCACTTCGTCACACTGGTGTCAGGTACGGGAGAAACGACAAGACTTCAGCACTAAGTGAAATGACATATGACGGACATGAAATTCGAGATCCAAAAGAATGATGACGAGAATAGAATTGTGGGTAAGGGATGGAGACAAGATTAAAATGAAATCCGGAATGGAAAAGATAGGGATCAAAATTGAGGAAATGGCTATCATGAAGAAGAAAGCGCTTTGCGGAAAGCAGAAAGACCTTGGCCAAAATGTTAAAGCCTGGAGGGCAAAGAGGAAAGCTAATCAACCCGGAAGATGGAGTCAAGGAGAAGTGGTGCCTGTAGATGGACTGGATAGTAACAGCAGCCAACAGCAAAGGTGGCAGTACCCCTCTCTTGAATATCAGAAATATTCAATCCCTCAGATGCAAGTGTTAGGATGGCGAATGCCTTTCACAAGTAGCAGTGTATGGAGCCAATGCGGTCAGTGGTCACGTCCCAGAAACAAAACTAAGAATCTTCCAAATTAGGACCTTCCCTGTTACAATGTAACATTTATTTTTTATATAAATATTCTAAATATGCAGAATTTTATCAACGTCATCAGAGCCAATTTTGAGAAAACCAATAATATTCAAACATTTTCCTATAGTTTTCGAAGCTCACGTTGCATGCTTAGAACTTAAGTACCAAGTTTGATAATTATTGGACATTTTGTTTTTCAGTTAAACTGTTCAGTGAGCATACATTTGCATGGTATACTTTAGGTAACATTTGTAAAATCATATAATTGTTGCTAGTGTTGCCTCAAATAATATTAATATACTATCATTTTCAAAATATTTGGACTAACAAAAGTATGCAATACGCTGGAAGTATCAACATAGCAAGGTTCCATTGAAAAAGTTTTTTATGAATATGTTCCTTCAAACACAAATGTGCTTGTTCATATGGCTAGTTAGATTTTCTAGAGTTGGAATGGTGTCCCCCTCTCAGTCCATTCTAATATCATATGATTTAGTGTATCTATTCCTGTTTGAATGCTCAGTGTGACCAGGGAAAGATGTGCTGCATAATAACAATAATGATGGCAGTATTGATAAATTATATATCACCTTAGGGAAAGGAAGTGTATAATATTCTTAGATTTATTTGTAAGAAGTGTTTCTTTGGTTTTATTATGATGTTCAAGATTTCCTTGAGGAACTTTACAGATTCTCCAATTCAGGTTTATTCAGCGGTGTAACAAAATTATCAACAAGATGTACAATTATTTAGGTTAATTGATGTAAATTATTCATTTCTTCACACTAGCCGTATATAGGGTAAGGTACTGGATTGATAGAGTCGACATGAAAAATTTAATGCCATGGCCGGGATTTGAACCACGGATCTCCTGGTTTCCATACAGTCACTTTTAACTGTTGAGCTACCATGGCCAATTTGCCGTCGTGACATTAAATTCTCCAACTGACTCATATATTTCCCTGGTAAACCATTAGGGGCCCTCGCATCCGAGATGCACCGTTTGTGGCGACTTACTATTGTAAGTACTTGAGTCCCAGGCTTCATCATTTAACTCTTATTAGTTAAGTTCATTTATGGAAATTAATTAATTTAATTTCATGACGGCAAATTGGCCATAGTAGCTCAATGGGTTAGAGAGACTGGACGGAAACCAGTAGATCCATGGTTCAAATCCCAGCCATGGCATTGAATTTTTCATGTCGACTCTATCAATCAAGATGTACAATAATTAAAATCTATATTTACAAATATTTAACATATTTTATTTATAGGAGAGCTAGTAAACATGTGCAAAACTTCCTGTTTTATACTGTTTCACTGAATAGAAGGCAAATTAATAAGATATGCTTTGGTTTCCTTTATCATTTTTCCCTCTTCATTTATGACTTTAATTGCACAAAATAAGATGTTGTATAGACCATTTGTATTACTCTGAATACATTTAATTTTTAGAGAACATCTTAATCTAATTCTAAAATATATACATATATATATTTTACTTCTGATGTTGTGCTTGTGTATGTTCACATTTTTATCTTCTTTATGAATTCTGATTACATATTTAAGAAAATTTGCACAAATAGGCAGGGGAAAGCTAATAAGTTTATTGTTTTGAATAAATTCATTTCTACATAAACTTCTAGGTATTTTTTTTTTTATGATTCTTATCTGTAACCTAAATATTTTGAGTATGTATTTCGTTTTTATTGATCCCCACAAAATGAGCCCATAATTAAAGTATGAATGTATAGTACCCTTGTATTACACAATAGTCATCCATGACGTGTGCCACTTGCTTTAGTGTGTATATCGCACTGCTTACCTTCTTTGACATTTCTTCAATGTGTTCGTTCCATTTTAGACTGTCTGCAGTTAATTCTAAAATTTAGTTTGTGTTAGTTATATATTTTTACTGCCAGGGTGATTTTGGATTATATTTTATTGCTTAAACTAATCTGCATCCACTCTGTTTTTTATATGTTTAATATCTTTCCTAGTTCTGCTAAATGTATATTTACCATCTCCAATATTGTGTTTGCTTTGATGTGCACTTCTGCCTTTGTATTTGCCGTTACAACTATTTCAGTGTCCTCTGCATATTCAATAGCTAATTTGCCTACTATAAATAAAGAATTTATGTATAACATTAATAAGTATGGCCTCATCTTTGAGCCCGGGTATATCTAGTTTTCTATTAGAGATTTGTTTATTACTGAGTTTATTCTCTGTTTATTAATTTATAGTTCAGAAATTAATTGTTCTTTACACTGTTCAATTGTACAATACAAGGTTTAGAAAGGTGGAGTTAGATTGAAAAATTCAGTGCCATCTCCAGGATTTGAACCACAGATCTCCCTGTCTCTGTCTGGCTACTCTAACCACTGGACTTATAGGCAACATGCCAACACAACACTAAATTCTCCAACTGAGAAGTATGTTTCCTGGTAAACCATTAGGAGATTTCATGTACACATGAGACAACTACCTTAATGATGACTTAGAATGCTGTAAGCACTTCAAGTCCTGTGTTTTATAGTTCAGGCCACTACTAGGTGAATTAATTAAAATTATTGTTCATTCACACTATAATGTAATATTTATAGCTGTGTATAGGAAAAAGTTTGGAAAGGTAAAGTTAGACTGAAAAATTCAATCCTTAGCCGGGATTTGAACCACGGACCCCCTGATCTCCTTCTGGTTGCTCTAACCACTAAACTTCCATAGTACCATACCAGCATGATTTTATCTTTCCAAATTTATAGATTGTTAAAACAAAACAGTATTTTAACTAATAAAAATGTGTTTTTCCGGAGTGGACTTAATGTATAGGCGTTAATGTGAAGAAATAATTTCTGTTATTTTAGTTAATTGACGGAATTTGAGTCAAATGAGAATTTAATGTCAGGACGGCAAGTTGGCCATGGTAGCTCAATGGTTAAGAGTGACTGGACAGAAACCAGGAGATCCATGGTTCAAATCCTGGCCATGGCATTGAATTTTTCATGTTGACTCTATCAATAATTTCTGTGTTAACTAGTCTTCATTTTTGTCAAGGAGTTAATGCTAACATAATTTATTTTAATGACAATTGTACAATTTGTGGAGTTCAAGGATTATGCTATCCTGCTTCACTTTCCCAGTTTTGATGAAACAGGCTACTTATATGGAGGCATACATGCTGATTACGAAAATGATAACAGTTTTCATATAACATGTACCATTTTTATGAAGTTCAATATTTTGATATGTTGAACCCTACATATAATTGTGATTATATGTGTATATTTTTGCAGCAAAAGATAATAATATAACAAATTTTGGATCTTCTGGCTGTATATGTGCCTTAAAGCAAACCACTCCTTCTGGGCTTCCCTACCCTCTATTCCTTATCTTTCTAAGCGATCAGGGTTAAACACTGGACAATGAGAGAATTGTCTAAGAGAAAAGGCTTAACATCAGGAGAGATAAACGTCATTCCTGCTAGTCTAGTTGAACAAAAAAAAAAAAAGATACTGCCTCTTTTGCATATAAAATTAGCTACTATGAAACATTTCATGAAAGCCTGGACTGAACGGTTTGTGTTTCAAATACCTGAGCAGTAATTTTTCTGTGAAGTCTGAAGGTAAGATAAAAGAGGGTTTTATATATATTGCTTTCTCTATATATTCTTTATTGGGAAAAACTTCTTTCAGCTCCTTTAGCCTTACTGTTCCACTCATTCTGCCATTTAGTGGTTCCTTTTCCTTTTATCTGAGCGATAACTGAGGATTTAAGTATTTTTGTATACTGATTGTTCCTCTGTTTCCCATTGCAGCTTCCTTTGCCAATTTGTCCATCATATCTTTGTCATGATTTCCATCATGTGCTTTTATCCATCCAAAGTGCACTACCTAGTTTTGTTCCTGGAACTTTCTTATTTTATATTGTATTTCTGATGTTATAGATGTTGTAATGTCGTTTTTTAAGAAAAACAATTATTTTAAATGTGTTCTGACAAGCACTTAGCTCATTTTCAAAGCATATACTAATAGATTCTATGGTCTTGAACCATCGTTTCAATGAGGTTTATTATCCCACAATGATACCAGTCTCTGGTTTTTGATGCAAAAAATTTGGTGACAGCCACCTGCAGTGCTTCACTGCTGTCAAAATTTCTTCTACATAGAAAATAGGCCATGGATAAAGAAAGATGATAATCGGATGGTGCTAGATTAGGGCTGTATGCTTGGTGTGGTATCAGTTTGATTTCTCCTAGTTCCTGAATTGTTTCCATGGACATGCAGTATGGGGTGCTGCAATGTCCTGCTGCAATAGAACTCTATTTTGGTTAACTAATGCTGGTTATCTTTGTCTCAAAATTTCATGAACTCATTCCAGTTGTTGAGAATAAAGATCGGCATCAATAGCTCCCCAGTTTGAAACAGACTCCCAGTGAATCACACCTTCAAAATTCCACCAGACATACAACAGTACTTTGGGATCAAACTGATTTTTTTTTAACGATGACTTTGGTTGGTTGGCGGGCATTAAGCCACTGTTTTGGGGCATCAGAGTTTTTGTAATATACCTATTTTTCATCAAAAGTGACAATTCTCCTGATAAATCTATCATCCATGGGTTTACAGATAAGCTGATGACAAATATCCACTCTATGTTCAGCCTCTTGAGGTGTCAGTTCATGTCAGTTCTACAGCTTCTGCATGATTCTCCAAGAGTCTTTATATGGCGATGTATGGTATCTTTTGATGCACCAAGTTCTTATGAAAGTCTATGGGTACCTCTTTGTACTTTTTTACTCGCAATATTTGATGTGTATCCAGGTCTTCCAGAACGTGGTAAATCTTTAATGTTTTCGTCTCCATTGTTAAAACGTTGGAAGCATCATTGTGCCACATGTTCACTATGACACCTTTTGCTTCTACTTCACATATTGGTTTTATAATCTTGTTTCCAGTAGTGTTTCAGAAGGACTCTAAATTCAAACTTTGTTATTTCCATTTTGTGATTGTTTATTAACAATTGAAGACTGCCACATGCTTGCAATGTACACAACACTAGCCATAGCATCCTGTAAATAGCATTGCCAAACCAAAGAAATCTAATATATTTTTCAAAACGACCAAATTCAAAAAACCTACATTACTTATGAGACAACGTAATATATATTCTTGCTTAAAGTTGTTTTTGAGGAGATCAAGGTGACTGCAGCAGCTCCTGCCATACCCTGGAGTTTACTGCTATCCAAGAACATTTCTATTTTGTAGTTAGTTGATTCTGCAATCTCTTCTATAGCGATTCTTTCTGTCTTCAACCATTCAATGCACATCACAATGATTTTGGCATAACCCCAAAAATATATATTATGATTTAGCTCTAACCAATTCAGGTGTATTCAAAATTGGCTGCTGTGTGCTTTCAAGCTTATACATACTGCATGTACGCTAATGGTTTTTATACTGTAACAAAAATGAAAACACAGTGTGCTAAACATACTATTTGTGATTCTTTCCACAGTATGTGGCCATTCCTCCTTATTCAGTGGTGCTTCCATTTCAACAGTGTTTCCAGTGTGATTGTGTGTTGTTCTGTATATCTGTACGATTTCGCAAATACGATAGGTATTGATTTGACATCAGCTATGACACAAGATACTTTATATGGCAGTGTTTTATAGGTTTTTGCTATTGTGACATTTATAATTCTTTGTACTCTCCTTAGTTTATTGAAGTTTTTCTTTCTTTTTAGTGCATTCTCCCTTATTGGGGCTCCAAAGATTAACATAGGCAAAATTGCTCCTTTATTTATAGTTTTTAATGGTCTATGGACTAGTCCCCACTGCAGTCTTGCTGCTCTTCTTTACATATGAATACGTTTCATGCATTTGTTTGTTGTTATCTCAATGTGTTTATCAAAATGTAGTTTGAAATTGAAGTGTATTCCTAAGTTCTTTATTTCATGGGCTTGATTCATTCATAGTCTATATATATATATATATATATATATATATATATATATATATATATATATATATATATATATATATATATATATATTGTCACCCTGGTGGTAGACTCGCGAAGCCAATGAAAAATGATGACCGGTGGAGATTCGGAAAACTTCGGAACCAATCGTTACCGGTAGCGACAGACAGTTGAGAGTAGAGTTGGTAAAATAAACAGCTTGAGGTTCTAGCAATTTTGTAATGTTGAACAGTGTATTTCGAGGAGAATAAAGTGTAGTTTTTGTGTTTCGTAACCTCGTTTTATTATTTCACGAACCCACAAAGTCACAACTGGTGTCAGGAAGCGGGATAACAACATCACCGAACATTATGGCTATGAAATCGGCATTGGAAATGCTTTTGCAGAAGATGAACGAATTAACAGCGAAGTCGGAAGCGACAAATAACAACTTGGCCGCGAAGATGAACGAGTTAACAACAAAAACAGAAGCGGCAAATAACAACCTGGCCGCAGAGTTGAAAGAAATAAAGACCGAATTGACCACAGAAATGAAGGCAGCGAACGACAGTCTGGCCACGGAAATGGAGGCGAACGAGGTCCTTGCCGCCAAATTTGAGGAACAGTTGGCCGGCGTGAGGGATGACGTGACGGAGCTGGGCAAGCGGATGGGCCAAGTGGACGAGCGCGTCGAGGACCTGGCGAACCGCTTCAATGACCTAGAGGAAAAGGCCGACAATAACGCCAAGTCCCTGAACGCCATGGTTGAAGACGTCGAAGACCTCGCGATCCGCGTAAACAACCTGGAGGGAAAGGCCGACAGCAGCGTCAAGTCCCTGAACGCCATGGTGGAGGACGTCGTCGGCAGGAGACTGAAGAATTTGAAGGCTGACGCACCGGGACGCGACACAACATCGGCGCGCGTCAAACCTCCGAAATATGACGGCGCGTCAACATTCGAGGTCTTCCGCCGCCAGTTCGACACAGTGGCCAAGCACAACAGATGGTCACCGGAGGAGGAGGCCACACAGCTAATAGCCAGCCTCCTGGGACGGGCCGCGGAACTCCTAAACGCGGTGCAGACAACGGTGGCGCCCAAGGACATCTGGGAGGCCCTGGAGAATCGTTTCGGGAACCACCGCTTAGCCGCAGCGTGCAGCTGCCAACTAAAGGCAAGGTCACAGCAGCCGGGGGAGACGCTGCAGGAGTTCGCCATAGCGATTGAGCAGCTAGCTGGCAAGGCCTTGGTTGACCTGCCACTGGAGTTCGTATCCCGGGAAGCCACCTACAACTTTGTCGACGGGGTACGGGACACGGAGATTCGTCAGTGCCTAATGCTCGGCGATTATAAAACCATCCACGAGGCGCTGACAGCGGCATTAAGGATGGAGGCGGCCAAGGTAGCATCTATCCCGACGTCGAGAACGAGGAGTGTCCGCTACGCCGGAGACAGAAGACCAGCTGAGGGACGCCGGCGAACACCTAGTGGCCTGTGTTGGGGGTGTGGACAGCCCGGACACCTGCGGAGAGACTGCCCACACCAGGAAGAGCAGCCGGAAAACGAGTAAGGGCCGGCGTGGAGAGGGGCACGTCGGCGTCATTACCACCATCCCCTCGAGTGATAATCCGCGCCGTCAGCCGGCGGATGGATGACAACCTCATCGCGGACGGTTGGGTAAGAGGAAAGCCGTGCCGCGTGCTGGTGGACACCGGGGCGGCCGTGACCATCATTAGACCTGACGCGGCGAAGGGTTTGCCGACGAGGAAACCGAGCCGACCATACCAGCTTGTGACGGCATCGGGCGACACCATGCCTGCGGAGAAGGAGGCCCTGCTGGAGCTGACCTAGGGACAGAGTGCCGTGCGTCTGTGGGTGTTCGTCGCGAAGGTGGCTGAGGAGGTGATTCTGGGACTGGATGCCTTCAGGAGCCACGAGGCGACGGTCGACGTCGGCAGGAAGAACCTGCGGCTCAACGAGGAAGAGGTTATACTCCGTCAATCAGAAGAGCGCCTTGGAATTTGCAGGGCCGTCTTGAGCAAAGACGTGGTTGTCCCCGCGAGGAGCGAGGTGATGGTGACGGCGCGACCGGAAGGCCAGACAGCACGTTGGGTCCAGAGGCAGCAGGAGTACGACTTCACCTCGGAACATCGCAGAGGGAAGAGTCACGGTAACGTGGACGATATGTCCCGAAGACCCTGTCCAGAAGAGTGCGGTCAATGCACAAGAGTGGAGGGGAAGGAGCGTGCCGCAGCAGTTCGAGTAGTCACGGCAGTGCCTGCGGATGGCTGGGTTAGCGCAGGCCTGAGGAGGGAGCAGCTGGCGGACGCAGACTTGGGGCCACTCTTGAGGGATGTGGAGAACCTGGTGGACGACTTCCACGACATGCACGAGATGGCTCGCCAGAACATCCAGAAGGCGAGCGACTGCATGAAAACCCGATACGACAGGCAAGCCATTAGCCAAGGGTTCCAGCAAGGTGACCTGGTCTGGTTGTGCCGCCCGACCCGGACCAAGGGACGCTGCCCGAAGCTTCAGCAGTCATGGCAAGGACCGTACCGTGTGGTGAAGAGGATTAACGACGTGGTCTACCGCATCCAGAAGGTGCCCCGAGGAAAGATGTTGGTGGTACACCTAGATCGCCTGGCCCGCTACGAAGGCGCTATTCGGGACGACCAGCCTTGAGGAGGGAGCAGTGTCACCCTGGTGGTAGACTCGCGAAGCCGATGAAAAATGATGACCGGTGGAGATTCGGAAAACTTCGGAACCAATCGTTACCGGTAGCGACAGACAGTTGAGAGTAGAGTTGGTAAAATAAACAGTTTGAGGTTCTAGCAATTTTGTAATGTTGAACAGTGTATTTCGAGGAGAATAAAGTGTAGTTTTTGTGTTTTGTAACCTCGTTTTATCATTTCACGAACCCACAAAGTCACAATATATATATAGATTAACATTGCTGTAGACTTGGATTCATTAAATGTGCTTTTGATGCTTTTAGACCATTCTTGTATTTTTATTAGGTCAGTATTGGCATAATTTTTTGCCTCAGTGTCACTATCTACTATTAAGAGAAGTATTAAGTCATCCACAAATGCAATGACTTGTGAATGATTTGAGAAATTAAGACTCAGTAGTGATTTATATAATACATTCCAAAACCCGGGCCCACTACAGGATCCCTGTATTTAATGGCCCTCAGTAAGAGAGCTAATGCATTTAGTGCATTTTTGGACACCATGAGTGATAGAAAACTGCAGTTGTGTTATACTTAAAAAGAGGTATTCAAGAAGTTCTTGGAAATGTAGAAGATCTATGATACAAAAAGAATTATGAGAAATATGCTACAAAAGCTATGAGCTGCAGGATAAAATATAAGTTTAAAGCTTTATTTCTTGTACTCTCATTTAAATTATTTTCCTGATAATTTTGGATACCTCAGAAATAAACAAGGTGAATGATTTCATCAAGAAATCAAGGAGATGAACAGGAAATATCAGAGTTAACGGAACATTGTGAGCGGGATACTGTTGGAGCTTGAAAAGGGGAGTTCCTTATTCATGACTTAAATGTAAATCAGTGCAAGAGACTTTCCGGCCAAGGAAAATGTATCTTATTTTACAGATATAGAGGTATTTATAAATGTATAAATTCATTAACTATAAATAAATTAATAAATTTATTAATCATAAATTTTTATTTCTGTATTCATTTTGGAACATATGGTTTTTATATAAAAACACTATTTTCAAATTATTACTTTATGATGTGTGAGAAAACCTTACATTATAGAGAAAAATGAACAGCATCATTCAATTTAGCCACTACAATTAGTTAAAAACACCTTTCAGATCGCAAACCAGCGAACAAGAGTTATATTTATATAAGTTATATTTTAATCATAATTCAATTGCATTATATCTAATTCAGGTTTATTTAACTAAATCTTTTTGTTTCCTCACACAGAACTTTGGAATGAAATTCTACATACAACTTGTATAATATTTGTTTTGGTACACATTTTAATGTATGTTTTGCTTAGGGATAATGGTGGAAGAAAACATGACAAAATGGAATTTTTGTATTATAATATAGTAAAAGGAGTCTTGATTGCTATAATAGATAGAAACAAAGTTGTGTGTAGTAGTTTTACAAATGCTGTCACCATTCATTTGCCTATACGCTGACTCTATATGCATGACAACATGCTGTGTGTGAAATATTAAATGAGTGAATACTTGAATGAGTATATGCCAATTTCCCACAAGAGCACAAATGAACCTTTTCAACTATATGTTGAAATACTCAATGGTATTTTTTGAGCGAGTCGGGCTGAAAGAAATGAGTGAGTCTCTATTATTTATATGAAACAAACGAATAAGATTATTTGCTTGATAAATTGACCATATAGTTCAAGCACATATCACAATGTAAAGCAATTATCATAAGTTACCAGCAGTGATGACAATGTTTAAGGAAGGAAGGAAGGAAGGAAGGGAGGAAGGGAGGAAGGGAGGAAGGGAGGAAGGGAGGAAGGGAGGAGGGCGGGAAGGGGAGGGAGAGAGGGAGGGAGGGAGGAAGGGAGGAAGGAAGGAAAAGGGAAAGTGTAAAAAGGAGAAGATACATATTGCCTTCTTTCTTTACTTTCTTTTCATTTATGTTCTTATATTTTTTAGTTTTTAGTTTTGTCCTTCCAAAGGTTTACAAAAAAAATTTATTACATGAATAAAACTATTTGTTGGAAGTTTAATCGTTTTTCCACACTAGCCCTGTGTAGGCTATCCAAAAATTATTTGTGTTTTAGAATCACTCTTGCAAACGAAGACAGCATTCAAAAATAAGCTGTTTTTTCCACCCAGTCTTCCAAAGACAGTGCTACCAGATTATGTTCTTCAGAATCCATTTGTTGAAATATATCTGAAACAGTTCATGTCATGAATCAGCTAAAAACCTCTCTTTAGGAAATGCAAATGAACATAATTTTACATACAGAACAACAAAATTAATTTGAATGTGTCACCTTGGAATACATTGGCAACTGAAAAAATATGAATGACTTACTTATAACTGCTGTTAATCTGATAGCACACATCAAGAAATCCGAAAATTGAATGTCACCATCATTGTTGCAATATCGATGTATAAGAGCACTAAATGTTCGATTATTGAGATGGTAACCAGCTGATCCTAGGGCATCTCTGAGTCTATAAGCCTCAAGTAGTTGTGCACCTTTCTCATACTTTGTAAATGCTTCCTGTAATGTCACAAAACAAACTTATTTCATCTTCTCATAATTTAAAATAAGTTTAGAAAACTATATCATAAAATAAAACTATACAGACGTTATAAACCAAGAAAATTTGTATTAGCATATGCCAATCTGAAAAACAATACATAAGCAAATACAACTTAAAAAAGAGAGAATCAATCCTGTTTACATCATCTATTGTATGTTATATTGACTTCCTTAATTGCTATTGTCAAACACTGCAACTGTGTCTGTATCAAAATCTGTTGGTAGTCTTTAGGCTAATTCTATAGATGTAGGGGAAACAATTTTAAGAGATAACAATTTTTAATTAACTAATTTCTTGAGGTAATTTCCTTTTCTTGGCATGCATCACTGGAATCGCCTTTTGTTGTGGTGTACCAATTTTGATATATTTTTATTTTAATATTATCAACATTATTTTCCTATTTTTAAATAGGCATGCACAAATGTCATCTTGCCCCAGTACCTGGGCAAGATGACTGATCATGGGGGAAGATGACAATTCTGATAAAAGTTGAATATATTATTATTCTTAGAAAGAATAACACAGTACAGTAATTATTTTATACATTGTTAAGTATTTTCAATCGAATAATAGTGATTAAATGGTTATAATGTAGAACATTATCTGTTGTTAAATTTTAGATGAGTCGTATTTCTTACACATCTGCTTCACTTTCGAAAGTGAAGCAGATGTGTAAGAAATACGACTCATCTCAAATTTAATAATTTTTCGCTTCACTGTGGTGTTCCAATACAGTTAAATCTCGATATTATCTGTTGTGTTGCACTAATTTTGATATATTTTTATTTTAATATTATCTACATTGTTTTCCTATTTTTAAATAGGCATGCACAAATGTCAAGATGACTGATCATAGGGGAAGATGACAGTTCTGATAAAAGTTGAATATATTATTATTCTTATAAAGAATAACACAGTACAGTAATTATTTTATATATTGTTAAGTATTTTCAATTGAATAATATTGATTAAATGGTTATAATGTAGAACATTATCATAATAAATGAGTAAAACTCAAAATCAGTAGCTAGCCTTAACAAAAATCACAAACACATATTCCTCCTTCAAAGTTTGAGCAGTTCTCGTGGCACTGTGCCTGTCATTTACCACACTCTACCCAGTCTTCTAATGGAGGATCAATGAAGTTCTCATTATAAGCAGGACACTGCACTGTACTTTGTTGGGAAGTTTGAGCTCACGATATGGGTGTCAGAAGTTTGAGTTTCATCCTTTTGTACAGGAATCAAATTTCTTTTTCTTAACAACTCCTTTTTCGGAAATTTGAACCTCTTATTTATGTCACTTTAATTGTTTTTGTGACATCTTTAGTGCTTCTTTCTGAACCAACATTTCTTTCAGAGGTGAGTTTGTTAAGACACTTGCACATTGCCTGTGACTTGCATTTTTTCACTGAGAGCATTGTGCAATAATCTGGGAATCATGTGGTATGAAAATCAGAAAACAAAATAAAAAATGCATTAAAACACAAAAATAGAACACTAAAAGGCTCTAGGGGCAACATGGCAAGACCGTTAACTTGAATCTCCCAGTCAACTTTGTCCCGATAGGGAACGTTAGAAATCTTTGATTATTATGATAGGATTAACAGGAAATAAATATTAATAAATAGTGAGTGTGAAGAGAATATTATATAAGATAGTAATGAATAGCAAAGAATAACCGGATATCTTAGCTGTAAGACCACGAGATCTTATGACCAAGGTTTTGAAAATTACAACACGTCAGAGAAAAAACACAAACTACATCTAACAGACTACAAAATGGCAGCAGGGGTCTCACTATACCAGTTATACAATGTCTAACAAGTCTAATAATGTGGAGCACTAGTAGTATCAGTAAGGTGGGGCTATCTCCTAATACAAACTTAAACTAACTAAATCAACAGATGGCAGCAGCAACTCCAGAATTACCCACACCACTGGATCAAGCTTTAGTCGCATAAGAGCCGAAGATGCAAATGATGATTTGCAAAACATGTCCTCAAAATAGGTACGTAAGTGAAGCAGATGTGTAATAAATACGACTCATCTATAAATTAATAATTAAACTAACTTGTTTGCCATCTTGCCCGGCTTGTCAATTTGCCCCAGACTCCCCTATGTGATAATCCTCATGTAATAAATCTTTTCTTTATTATTTTGTACTATGTCGAAATTAAGACTGTTAAGTGCTAAACAATTGTCTAAATAGATAACAATGATTACATTACGAATTACGGAAACAATATTTTACAGTAGAGAAGTAAGAAGACTTTGTCTTTTTTAAACAAGTTAAGTAAGTGACCTGTCAATGTAGGCTGTTCATATTCACCAGCTAAACCAGTCATTTTGTTGCATATTTTATGGATTTATATATTCAATTAAAAACCATGTATGTAGGTTGTTTTTATGTTAATAAATAACTAAACAGTAAGCATCAAGGTTTAAAACACCATGCAAATTCTTAAAATATCTCTTTTTCATTAGGTGCTCTCCAGCACTATACTTCTTCTTATCTTTCATAATTTTAATTAAGCAACTTATCTGGACCTAATTCTGGCAATTCTAATAACATTTTTTGCAAAATAACCTATAATTCTGATCCACCTTATTCTTTAGTTCTGATACTTCCCATATTGCCATTCTGTATAACATTCTTGACTTCATATGTTTTCCTTCCAAACATTTTGTGAAAATTTGCAATTTATATTTGCATATTTGTCACAGCAACTTTTCAAATTATTTCTGCTCAGTTCCAGTGTTTGTCTTTCCTTAGTTTGGGAACCGTTTAGAAAGCCAAAATTTTGCATTTATTTATGCTTACATTAATGTCTCATTCTTTAGAGAAGAATTCTATATTATTTATTGTCCTTTTTAATTTAATACTTACAGTAGTTATTGCTATATTTTCTTACTCTACTATGCTCTGTGTATTTTTTATGTCTATAGCAAGTTTCTACCTTCCAGTGTGAAATTGCTCCCCAGAGCACCTCAAACTCTTCCAGGCTCAGTTTTCCTGATCTGTCGCTATCCATAATAGTGATCATGTTCCTGCACATTTCTTTGGAGTACTGCATCCCATAGTGGTCTGGTAACATAAATATTTATTTATTTATTTACAAATGCCTGTCATACAAAAAAAATAAAAGATAACCTTTAAGGAAATAGAATATGATTATTTTAGTTAATTAATGGAAATTAATTATTTCTTCACATTAGCCATATATAGGCTAAGGTTTTTGATAGAGTCAACATGAAAAATTCAATGCCATGGCCGAGATTTGAACCACAGAGCTTCTGGTATCCGTCCAGTCACTCTTACCCATTGAGTTACCATGGCCAACTCGCTGTCATGACATTAAATTATCCATTTGACTCGTATATTTCCCTATCGATTTCCTATCGTAAGTACTTAAGTCCCAGGCATTGAAATTTTCAAGTTGATTCTATCTATCAAGAATATGATTAATTTGCACATGTCCAGAATAATGAGTAAAAATTTCAAGAAACAGGAATCCAAGACTTACACAACAAACCATAACAAATAGAAGTCAATAAGGAAAATGTGTAACTTCTATCAATATCCATAGATGTTCTTGAAATTTCAAGAACATTTCATTTTCGAAGAGGAGGTCTTTAAGTGATTGCTTCTCATACATTCATAGTGATACCTAAGGCATGAGTATTGTGGACATATCAATTGATCATAATTTTGTATAATGTAATCAAAATGCTTGTTTAATAAAAATTTTATAATAATCTTATTGTTATAATTATAAAATATATTTGAAATTTAATAAGATAACGACATAGAAAAATGAAATAATTTACTTTTATGGTAACCTTCCCATCACCACACTGACAAAACCATAAGATTGTATTGCTAACCAGCACAAATTATAAACAAGGATATAAACTGCCTCATTATTAGATGTATACAGGGACATATATAGACTAAGACCCTAGCCAACCATTTGAACAGCAAATCAATAAATACTAGCCTTGATTAATATGTGAAAACAGAAGCTAATAACAATGAAGCAATATAAATATCACAATGTAATGTAATAATTTGCTACAAAATCTTTTTAATAATTTGATAAATTCCTTACAGAACTCAAGGGACTAGCTTTACAAAAATCTCTTTTGTATCTTCAGTCATTCTCTTTATATTTATATTATATTTTTTATTTAGTTATTATAATATTGAGATATAAAATCGTTAAAAGCTTTCCATGAATTTGTTTTGAAAGTAAAAACAGTGGTGAAGCAAGTATTTCAAAACTATATATTTAAGTATTTAATTTATTATACCATTATGATGAGTATTTGTATTGCTTCTTTGAACATGCATATCCATCCTCTGTTACTGTACAGTGTCATTGAAGATATAATAACCATTTTCATTCATTAGATATAATTTTGTAAACTTCAAGATGAAAATACATGGGAAACATAACATATTAAATTTATTAAACAATGGTCTATATGTAGACTCTCCCCATTATACCTAGGATCTGTTTTTGTATTATGAATAGTGAGATGCAACAAGTTGAGTTACCACATCTTAATGGAGAACGAATGTATGTAAACTACACACTTCTAAGTGTCTCTATACGGACTATGTGAATCATTTGTCTAAAATATAGCAGACTGTACGCATTTTTTCATTCAATTGATCAATGTGTGTATCCCATTTTAGGTTATTTTGTATCCATAGATCCAGAAATTCAGTTGTAACTGCATATTTAATTATTTGTTTGTTGCACATAAATTGTGTTTGTGTAAAACCTTTGTTCTGGGGAAAATGAAAATGGATTACCTGTGTGTTATCCAAGATTACAATTAAATTATTACTACTGAACCAATTAGCAATATCATTAAACATTCTTTTAGCTAAGGTTTGTAGTTCCTCATTATTATTGCTCTTGATTAGAATATTTGTTTCATCATTTGAAACATTTAATTGCATATCATTTAGAAATAATAAAAAGAGAATAGAGCCCAGAATAGAACCTTGCAGTACACCATATTTAATATTTTTTGTATGTTTCCACGTACATGAATTAAATGCAGAATAAAGCATTTTTGAGTTCATATCCACGAAATAATTTGAAATAAGTTATTTTCATGTTAAACATAGTTGTTTGTTATATATTTGTGTATAGATCAGTTTAACCTTGTCTTCTAATGAAAATTTAGAAAATGGGCTGCTTAGTAAAACAACTTTTACAATGGAAAAACAAAAATTAACTTGAACATTAGGCTTAAAGAGTATTTTAGGAACATCAGGAACAAATAAATAGATAAGTTGGCGGTAGCGTACCAGTTTTGGAAGGATAATCATGACATAGAATGAGAAATCCACTTATTAAAAAGTGTCCAACCTCCAGCTGCATTAACCACATGGGAAAAAATCTTCATAAAGAAATATGAAAGAAAATTGTTTAATTTCGGCACTACCTTTGATGAAAACCCAAACTTCAAGTTCATCAAGATACCAACAGAGACGCACCTGTTGCCTTCAATGAGTTCACCAAACTAATGTCCATTAGTCGACAACAGCTGATGATGTTAGGAAGATCCTAACGAAGTGCGTTCTATGTAAATACTAGCAATAAATGGAGCATTGAGTATTAGTTTGACTCAAAATTATATTAAAACTTAATTTATTTGAGTTAAAAAAATAAGATATTGCATATACTTTTAGCTTTTAGCTAGTGCTTTTAGCTTTCCCAGCAGAAGCAGATTTTTCCTTTAATCGCCTGTTGTTCTGCTAACAATGCAAGTAACATTGGAAATCAATGATTAGTTTAATTTTAATTATGAACAAGGGGAAATAATGAATGCGTTATAACAAAACACAATGTTCTGTTAACATTAACACTGCAAGCTATCTCACTTAGCAGATTAGTCTTTGTATAAGTATCACTCATATGACTGGTTGGAATGTGTTGCTAACGATAGTCATGACAGTATTAACTGGATTAACTGGCACAAATAGTCCTTATTTATTGCCTGCTACAGTCTAGAGTGAACCTCCACAATGACATCATTTCATGCCAAACTCGAAGTAGTACAGATTCAGACCTGTTGTTGCTTACTTCATCTTCAGTGGCATTCTGTTGCTAGGCAACACATGTCATTGTTTCTTGAAGAATATTAAGCATGACTCTTCCACTTTGCTGTACCATGGCATCAAAACACTACCTACTGAATAATCTTTGCTCTTACATTTAATGCAGCAATCATGCATTAGATTTAATTTCTAAATATAAAATAAATAATAATTAAGAGAAAATCACATTTACCATCAACTTCAAGGAAATTCAGGATTGTCTGGAGTCTCTGCCAGTCAACTTCCTGCTGATCCCCTGCAACTTCTAGGAACTTTCTTCTCACAATAGCTGTATCTGCATCCATTGATTTACCTCCCTGCAAATGATGCATTTGCTATACAATAGTTCATTTTCAGTTAGAAAAACAAAACCATAAGAAATAAATTATTTATAGGTCTAAAGAAAAATGAGTAAAGTTCCACCAGATCCAAACACAGAGGGCTTAAGTTTAGAGTAAGTTGGTACAAGTGCATGCATAATTATTGTGCTACTAGGTCTGAGGCTAAGTGTAAGTAAATGGAAGTAAGGCTTCCAGGCACAGGAAGTTATATACAGTATGTGTAAGACTTAAGAAGAATCTAGCTCAAGCATGATGGGGCATGAAGTTAACCTAGGAGTTGAAACTCCCCCTCTAAATACAGGGAGCAGCCGAAGCAACTTTGTGGGCTTTTCCATACGGCAGTAGTTGGAGTCCAAAAAGGTCCCCCTTTCGGGTGGATGTGAATAGGCCACTTACTTGCACCAACCTATCTGGAAAGACTACCGATAACCTCAGTGGGGCTACTGGTGACCTAGCACACAGTGCTACTAGCTACACAAGCTAGTACTGGGGAACTTTTAGGTGCCGCTCAACCCTGTCTGAGAGGCAGATCCAGACAGATGTACCCAATACCCATGGGTGTCAGGTTGAGACCTGCCCTGTTGAAACCAACCCAATCCAAGCAACTCCCCTGCAGTAGGGGTTTGAATGTTTGGCCCCGTGTAGCACTTATACCTTTAATAGTGTAGTACTTGCACTATAGCTACTATAGCAGGGTTAGAAACCCTCCTCTATGGACTCTAACTCAGTTAATTAGATGAAGAATTTATAGCTGAATCTGTGAGTAGTGTGAAAATGGTTTTAAAGAAGCTAAACATAGAATATGGAGCTCCCATTTGACTTTCTACCCTGTACTACGATAGGCCTCATTTTTCCCCTAAATCATGGCTTTAATGAAGAAGTGCTACACAGAAAAATAAATAACTTCTGCTCAGAAGAAAACAAAGGCCACTCTTAAAATGTTGCATTTAAAATTAAAGCATACAATACATTTCAAAGCAACATCTCCAGTCTTAGGAAGCTTGTGTTGCAGCTGCGTTTTTGTTGAAGAAAAATAAGAAACAGCAGAAAAACTCTTATGGAAAGGCAATTGCTTAAATTAATGATGTGCTCTTATTTAAGATCTATTCAGAAGTATAGAGACAAAAAGTGTCAGCTACTATGTATAAGGATGAAACCAACATCTATATAATGCTGACATGAGAGTGGTTTATGTTAGTAAGAGGGTACTAAACTACCTGTTACGCCTCTTATTTGGTTTTAGTACACTGCTTAGTATTTATCTGACTCTCCACTTTTTCTTTATTCCTGAATCTGAAACTGTGTTCATACATTTATATTCTAGACTTTTATAATCAAATTAATATCAGACAGACTCCTCCATACAGAGTCACTTGGTGGTTGGTGTGACTTGTCATTGTCATTGCAAAGTATGTCTACCAGCTATTTGAATGACATGTTTTCACACTCCTCCCATTTCACCATTCACCTAGACCTCTGTTCTTAGGATAATGCATATATGATAGAGTTGAATTCAAACCAACTCTAGCTTTTTTATATTGTCAAGAAGCACCCAGCAATAATAGAACAAGCAGTTAATATCCTATTAGAAGGCTTAGCCATTGATTGTGAAAATGTCTCTCTTTCTGCATATACATAAATGTCAGGAAATACAACAGACTTCTCTCAGTTGAACAACAAATTCATGTATACGAGTGAAAAAGAAACACTAGCTTACATAAGAAAGCATTACAAGAAAGCCCGAGTGCAACAGTGGTCTATCCCACGTTTTAAAGAAGCTGAAATATTGTATTGCAAAGTTGACAGCAGTCAGTTACTATAGTTTGAGAGCAAGAAAGCAAGTTGCTGCCAATGTGAAAATGATAAAATTCTTTCAATATATATTGATTGTAATAGGTAGTTCAAGGTTAATGACAACAGATGGCAGGCTCAAACTCGACATTGGAGAAGGTTAGACCACTATTGCACTCAGCCTTTATTGCCTCCAATAGGAAGCATCCGAAGAAATAAGCATTTTCACAAAGGTTAACATTTGTGTTTATAATGTACTTTCACTTTATAAAATCTCAATAAATTTAAAAGTCCAATTAATTAGTGAGCATTAAAAGAAGATAGTTGCAAAATAAGTAAATTTACTAAGCTATTGGACTAGAAAAACAATAACTCTTAACTATGAAACTATGAATTCACATATATCAGTTCACATAGTATGAGACACTCATAATTGATTAAATATATCAAAGTAGAAATATACTGTGCTCTACCAGTATGTAATTATGACCAAAATACTGTAGAATATCACTCAAAGTGAATGCTTGCATCAAGAATAGCAATGTAAAATAACTGTTTGAGGCACATTTGGAAAAACAGCAGAAACAGTCTGGAGAAATGTTGCAAAAATAATTACACGTTCTGAATTTCAAAACTTACGTATTCCTTTTTTTTTTTTTTTTTTTCCTACTTTTTTTTAAATCTGAAAGGTGATCTTAAATGGATCTTTTTTGCGCTGAATTTGAAAATAATTTCCATTTTCTCCCATTATGTCAGTTTTTCAAACTATTCATAAATAACAGTACATTTATACATTTTAAAAAGGGAGTAAAACCCTTTTACTACTGCAACATTCATTTTATTCTGTAAATGAGTTTTTAAATGTTAATTAGTTTTAAGTGATTGTAAATAATGACAGTGGCCATTAATGTAATTTTTATACTATGACGTGTCTGATATCAATCAAAAGGACGAAATAAATTGAATTGAATTAATTTGAATTAAATTATGAAGTAGAGTAAACTCCACATTTGTGAACAATTACTTTTATATAGCATTTCTCTATGGTCTTTATATAGTTTATATTTATTTCTTTTTCTACTTTAGACTTTTGTTGGATCCTGTATCTGTTACAGTTGTTAGTCTTATGTACTTTTTATATTTATCTTTGTATCTTGAACTGACGTGTCCTATAACATATGTATTATGTTCCAAAGGATAAAATAAATACAATACAATAATGAAATTAAATCTTTGTGAAATGTAATAGAACTTATTTTCAACAAGAATTTTGTATGAAAGACCAGGCCATAATTATAACTTGTCATTTTCCACTAATTATTAATTAATAATAATTATAAGCACATACATATCCTTACCTCAATATTGCACTTTAAATTTTCTCCTTTTTTACCTTCTAGCAGGTTGTACAGAGCAGTCCCTTTTTAACATCCAACAATAGTCTCTCATTATCTATTTTTTGACCCCGCAATAAGTTTGTTATTGTGCATTATTTGCATTTCCAACTACTTCATTCTACACATGTCTATACTTTTTAATATAATCTTTAAAAACTTGGTTGTCCGTGGTTCTTTCCGTTTCAGTTAACAGTCTAAGCCTAGTTTTGGATGTGCATATTGAAACAATTTAAGTAATTAATATAACAGATATCTCACTTTAAATACTTTGACAATCATTTATAAAATAATTATAATTTGCCTGGTATCAAAAAGAACACCAGAGGAACATTATGTTGAGAAAAACAGAAAAATCTGCAGTTTCACACCATTTTTGGACAGAAAACCACAACATTGGCCACAACATTAAACTGTTAAAATCTTTAAGTACACCCATAGAATTGGATATTTGGGAAAAAATATTCATAAACAAAAACCGTGATAAAGTTATAAATTTTGAAATCCCGGCATTAACTGAAGTATTAAAACGTAGTGCCCCTAACACCAGATGGCAGAGTGATCGGAGCTCTGTAGTAGTGGAAGAAGAGGGAGGTTCATTTAGTCACCAAACAGCTGAGGATGAGATCGAATGATCTTGAAAACGTTTCAATTATACAACAAGTAAGTGAAGTTTGAGTGTAAACATAGTGACTCATAAATCAAACTCAAAAATGAAGAATACTTCACTGTTAATAATGCTTCTGCTTTTAATATTCATATAGTATGTTTTACCGCAGGTTAATTTTAAGGGAAAGATACATTTGTGTACATACCTTAGAGTGGATATTTAGTAGATTTTAATAATTATAAGAGTATATAGACATAAACATGTAAATATAAACAATAATAGTTATATTATTTCACATTTTAAGTAATAAAGCTGAAATCACAAACTGCTGAGCCTTTCTAACAAACAATAAGCACATGGTAATATTACTGCATGTACATTACAGAAAATATTCAAAACATAAAATTTTAGATTGCAAAAAGGTATGACATAATACGTGGAAACAGATTTCAGTTTTGCAGTCAGTGTGAAAATGTGACTCAGAAATGGTCATTCACTTTGAAAAAACAAAATCCATGCAGAATGGTGTTATTAATGAAGGGAACATAGTATATGCATAATGAGAGGATGAGAAATATGTCACTGAACTTACTTGTTCTTTGAAAGGAATTTCTACCAAACTGCAGTCATTTGACCAACACCAAAAATGAAAAAAGAACTAGGAGAGATAAATACTCCATTTCTGTATCTACAAAACAATTAAATTTACTTGATAAAGTGCTAAAGTAAACAAATATTTTTCCTGAAGCATCATATTCCTACAACAAAATATTACAAAGCCTTTGAATCAAACTAAAGCAATTTTAAGACTTCATCTTTCAATGCTGCATGAAAAACTATTAAGAAAAAAGCAAAAATGGTAAAATAAGCACTTTTAGGATTTTTAGACACCAAAAAATTCCTTCAGGCTCGTCCTGTAGCTCAGGTAGAGCACCTACATGCCGTGCAAGGGGTACCGGGTTCGATTCCCGGCTGATTCCCCAGCTTCCCCAGAGTCTGGAAGCATGGATGACAGTGCAAATGTGCACATAATCTAATGATTAAAAACCAAAGTACCCTCTACCCAATGTATATGAGTTAACACCATTGCCAAAGGTGATATGTTCCAAACAAAAATGTCTGCTGATATGACTATTGTAGTTAAATGGAACATAAAAAAAAAAAGAAAAAAAATCCTGCAATATATTTATATTGTGATAACCCTATTTTGAAAATTAGACATAGTTAGAAAACATAGCCTGGAGATTTTGTGGCAAACAAGTGAAGAGAGTACTGAAATTGAATTACTTATAAAATATCTATTTATATTTAAAAATACCAGGTGGCAGGTAAGCACTTAAAAAGCCATGGTAACTAATTGTGCTAATTGATAATGAGAGATGTCCTAAGACCTGGCAAGAAGTACCTGCCTGACCTATAAGTTGGTTGCAGCTTTTAAACACTACTTCTGCAGCAACTGAGGGAGAAGATGAAACTTGCAAGTGCCTTTCAAGTATTACTTATACTAAATCCTAAATCCACCTTCTTAGACAGTTGTGAGGAAGTGTTACCATAAAAGGCAAAAGGAACTTTAGTACAAATTCTGGATATGCTACCACATATAAACAATAATACTTTATCCGCCTCTGTACATAGATCACAGCTTTCCTGACTCACATTCAAGAGGTCTGAGTTTGAATTTCAATCAGGGTGAGTTGTCTGGATAAGATTTTCTCTGGGGTTTTCCCTTATCCTGAAAGATGATTGTCAGCTAACTTCAAGCTCTATGGATCCTGGAGTAATAATTTAGAGCATCATTTTACCCATTTCATTCACCATTTGATATGACTTAAGAGTAGTAATAGTAGTTTATTACTGTCAATAGACTCATTTAATATTTGAGGACATATTTAAAAAATAAAAATTAAAAAAGAAAAAAACAATGATACATCACAGAAAAGTAAATTCCTGTAATAATAGGCAGCTATTGCAGCATTCTGGCACTGTGTTATATTATAGAAACTTTGTCTAATTTACAAAATGTTGTTGATCTGTATATTCTTGGCTCCTAATTATATCAACATTTTATATAAATGAATGTAATTAGTTTTAATTTATTATATCAACAACAAAATAAGTATTTAGCTCAAAATCTGAGGATAAATTATTACCTCCCATCAGCATCTTGCTCTTTCGGTAATATTTCAGATTCAGATTCAGATTTTATTCTACCATTTGCAACATGTTTTACAAAGCATCGTCAAAAGTAACACTACAATTACATTTTTACAGTTCAATAATAAAACAAATAAATCTATTTACAGATTATTAGCAGTTCTAGATATACACAATAGATTGATAACAAAATTTAATAAACTAAGTCTCTCTTCCCTTTTTGTATTCCTCAATTGAGTAGAAAGCGTTTTTCACTAGGTAAGTCTTTATTGCGTAAATTTTCTTCACTTCTTCATTTATTGCCTTGATAGAGTGAGATAAATGATTGTATAAATTTTTTGCAGTACTTTCAATACATTTGGCAGCTAATGTTCCCCTGAACCTATTTCTAAAGTAGTTCTGTTTTGTTCTTGTATTATATTCATGAATGTTTCTATTTTTTCCTTCTATGTGGTTTCTTATTACATGTTTGAGACATTCAAATATACATAAAGAGGGTAATGTGAGTATTTTAAGCTTTTTAAAGCTACTTTTACATGATTGTCTCCTAGGGATTTTTTCCATTATTCTTATTGCTCTCTTTTGTTGCCTAAATTTTTTTAACATATTTTTCTTACCTGCTGCCCCCCATAAAATGACCCCATAACTTAGGTGTGCATGTATAAATGCATAATAAACCTTCAGTGCACTGACTTCATCCATAATTTGTGTTGTCTGTTTTAATACATATATGCCCTTGTTTATTTTCTTGTTGAGCTTTTCTATATGTTTGTGCCATTTTAAACTACTGTCTATAACTAATCCTAAAAAGTTTGTCTGTGCTACTTGGCTAATTTGCTTATTTTGTACTGTTAATGTGATGTCAGATTTTTTTTCTATTATTGAGCTGAATTTGCATCCATTCGGTTTTGTTTGTGTTTAGTACCATTCCCAGTGCTTCTAAATAAGTGCTAATTGATTCTAATAAGGAGTTTGCTTTTTCCTGAACTTCTGCCTCTGTCTTACCTGTTACCACTACAGTTGTATCATCTGCATATCCAATGGCTAATTCTCCTGCATCCTGTATTATTTTAAATAGAAAATTTATATATAGGATAAACAGATATGGTCCCAATTTTGACCCCTGAGGCACTCCATGTGTTACACGTTTGAATGCTGATTTATGAAGAATAAAAATTCATCTAACATAACCCTTAAAAAGCATTGTGTTTTAAAACCATAATCACCAGGTAACTTTCCTAACTGAGATTCAAACTTGAGACCTCTTAAATGTGAGGCAGACACGCTATTCCTACATCACAGAGGTGGGAAAATTGTATATTGATTACATGTGCTGCTTTATCCCAGGTATTTATATGTATTGCTAACAATTTCTATGGTGAATAAATTACTTTCTTACTTATTACCAGGGCTAGGGTTTATATGTAAATACATATTCCTTAATTTCACTGATACTCAATTTTTAACTGATGTCCATTGATCATGTTGTCCTCTATTCAAATTAAACAAATTTATTTTACATATTTTTCCATATTTTTGACATTAGTACATATTAATATGTAAAATTAATATTTGTCCATAATTAGTGATTTTAATGCAATATTTGTACATATATTACTCTTAAGAGAAAAACTATACAGAATTTTCGTTTTCATGACAAAAATGTGGTAATAAGGATAATCTTACAGTTAGAATAGGGTACAAGGTACATATAATTACGCATTTTTTCTACTACCTTTGTATATAATGATTTGTGGAAATCCCTGCGTTTTCCACATTTATGTGGTCCCAGTTAAAGTCCAATTGTACTCACTAATTATCTCCGCTGGTATGAGGGCAAGGAGACATCAGTGGTGTTGTTACTCTGGAAGCATTGGATATTAACGTACTAAACACTTTTTAGAATGTGAACATTTGTTGGACTTTTTTTTTTTACCAGGAGTATCTATAAAGCCCATTTTCTAGTGATTTATATTGTTCCTGAGGAAGATCAAGAACCAAATTTGGAGAATGGGACAGAGGAAGTAGTATCATCTGCCACTGGTTTTCCTAGCCTAGAAAGAGATGGTGAGTATTTCTTTCTCTTTCCAAATGTTGGTGTCACATGTAGCTGTAAATCTTTTCCTCAATTTCAGAATCAACCTACCCTTTCAGTCAGTGTTTATCTGTTAAACTGGTCTGGTTCTAAAATGCCTAAAGAAGCAAGATCTACAATGCGAAGTTAAAAAATTATAGAATAAAAAGAAGTATTTCAGAAAGTGGAGTACCATTGTTACTAAAATTAGGCAAGTGAGTCAACCTTGTATATACTTTTCTCCACTTACAAGTTTCTTATGAAGACTAGTTTCTGGGGACTTCTCCCCTATCGTCAGTTCTGTGGTTGACTGATCAACCACATCAGTCAACCACAGAACTGACGATAGGGGAAAAGTCCCCAGAAACCAGTCTTCATAAAAAACTTGTAAGTGGAGAAAAGTATATACAAGGTTTACTCACTTGCCTAATTTTAGTTAAAAAATTATGTTACCGAGTTCAAAGATGAAGGATTTTCAACAGATGGAAAAGTTTTATTCCGCAATACATCTCAGACTAATGTGAGCTCAAAACAGCGATTTTTAATTAATCAACATATTTCTACCACAAAACACCAAGCTTGCAAGAAAAGATACACCGGATTTCATCAAACATTTATGATGCGACCCACAACAAGTAAACATGCTGAATTCAACACTGATCTCTGCCGTGCCCTCATCGGATCTGATATACCTCTTTGGAAAGTCAAAAGTCCATCATTGCGACAGTTTCTAGAGAAATATACTACTCACAACATTCCGGATCAGTCAACGTTATGTAAAAATTATTGTGAAGTAGTGTATGAAGAAACTATGGAGAAGATAAGAAAGGAGATAGGTGAAAATTACATCTGGGTATCAGTAGATGAAACTACAGATGTAGAAGGATGATGTATTGGCAATGTTGTGATTGGTTCCATGAACAGTGAGACCTCTTCCAAACCTATATTGTTGTCGTGTGAAGTAATGGAAAAATGCAATAACAAAACAGTTGCAAAATTATTTAACAATGCAATGGGTGTTCTGTGGCCTAGTGGTATTAAACATGACCGAGTTTTGCTACTTTTGACTGATATAGCTTCCTACATGATTAAAGCAGCGGAAGCTTTAAGGGTGAATTTCCGAAAATGATCCACTTAACCTGCCTTACATCGTATTGCAGAACCAATCAGGGTAAATTTTCCAAAAGTGGACCAATTAATTTCTTGTGGAAAGAAAATGTTCCTGAAAGCCCCCAGCAGAATTCAGCTCTTGAAGGAAATGTATCCCAATGTACCTCTGCCACTGCGACCAAGTACTAACCAGATGGGGTACATGGTTGGAGGTTGTGGAGTATTACTTGAAGAACTATGAAGCCATCAAGAGTGTGGTGGATTCTTTTAATTCGGAAAGTGCTGCCTCTATTAATGTTCTGAAATCCTTGTTGAGTGACGACTGTGTGAAAAATGATTTGTGTTACATTCAATCAAATTATTGTAATATAACAAAAGCAATTCAGAAACTACAAAATAATAATCTCACCTGAAAACATTGATATTCTAAAAAAAAATGATTCATGAACTCAAATGTGCACATGGACATTTAGCTGATCTTATCAAGTGTAAAGTGGACAATGTGTTTTTAAAAAATCCAGGCTTTGAGGAAATGTGCAAAGTAAGTGCAATCTTAAGTGGTTCGTCAAATATAAAACTAGAATCAGATATATCTCCTGCTGACATACTGAATTTTAAACACGCTCCAATCACTTCATGTGCAATAGAATGAAGCTTCAGCCAATGTAAATCACTTTTGCGAGACAGCAGGAGAAGCTTCAAGTTTGAAAATTTAAAATAACTTTTTGTGGCATATTGTTATTCTAGAAGAAATAATGAATAAATACAAGTGAAAGGATAAAAAAATTGAATAATTTAATTTATGAATCCAGTATTTTTAATGTATATTTATAGGTTCTATTTTACCAAATATGTGTGCATTATATATATATATATATATATATATATATATATATATATATATATATATATATATATATATATGTACGTAATTCGACATTTTTAGCACATCATGTACATATTTTGAAATTTTTTAGTACATATATATGCACATATTTTCACATTTTTACTACATATATGTACATATTTTGACACTTGTTAGTACATATAAATCCTAACCCTGCTTATTACGTAGAAAATGAAGCTATTTACAGTGAAGCAATAAATATTACACAAATATAATTATTTGCTACTAAATCTTTCTTTTCAATGAAAAGAAGCAAGAAGTATTAACATAAATTTTCTTAACATAAGTGTAGCTTTAGTAGCAAATATTTATATTTGTGTAATACTTACTTACTATACACAGTTTCTGAAAATGGTAGGTATGAGCCAAAACTACTGTAAATATATGAAAGATATGAGAAGCTTAACAAATTATTTATTTTAGTAAGCATGTAGCAAGTGAATATTTTATGTAGAATAGAAACTGAGTACCTATATTTACATAAGATTACAATGACTATATTTTTGAGAAAAGTGAAAAATGTTTTTCTTTTGGCTGGAGTTTTGCACTGCAGTGTAATAAATTCATATTGGTAGATTCTGTGCAATGTTTTCTTATAAGATGTGCCCCACCAACTTATATGCACAAGCGCTGCTGACTTTTGTACAGTGAACCAGCTCTTGTTTCTCATTAATAATTCACAATCAATAAAGATATTGTAAAACAAAATGTTAAAGTTTTTAAGTATTTATCTCTTGCTGTTTCTGTAAATAACTGTTGTGAAAAATTACTTTAATCAGTTTTACAGTAATATCTTAGTGTCTTAAAAGTCTTACATTTAACCTGCTGAGAACCACTAAAACAGATCTGGTATATAAATTGCCTACATTCATTCTATAATAAAATAAACTTACCAGATGAAAAATGTCATCCATTGTTATATTTACATCCAGTTCACTAAAATCAAAGAAAACAACTTTTTATATTTACTAATATTTTCTTTTCATACAATATAATATTTTTGTTATACTTTTGTTCCTTTTTCTTATTAAAGAAGCAGATATATGCATAATGAGTGTTCATTTCATTTTGGTCTTCTGTCCATCATATTGGATACAATGCTATGCCAATGTCAACTAGCAATTCTGTTTCTTCAAATGCTGATGAATCCATGTGCTAGTTGGCAGCAACTGCTCTCTGAATGGTTATAGCAAGGAATAGAAAGAAAATAAGAATTTGTTTATTAAACATAGATGAGTCTTATTTATTACACATCAGCTTACCTTACGTACATATATTGAGGACATGTTTCATGAACCATTGTTCACATCATTAGCTCTAATGCAACTAAAGCTTGATCCAGTGGTGTGAGTAGTTCTGGAGTTGCTGCTGCCATCTGTTAATTTTGTGATGAATTTAAATGTGGAGTTGTCTTCTGGTTGTCTTAGGATACGGAAAAAGCGTTGTAGATAAAAAAATAAAATCATTGGCACCAAAAAACAATTACAGCATTAAAAACCAACTTAACAGCAATAATATTGATAAGATAAAACCAGAAGAAAAATCAGGCATTTACCAGATAAATTGTAAAGAATATGAAAAAATTTACATAGGGAGGACAAAAAGAAACATAGGCACTAGGATGAAAGAACATTTTAGGCACCTAAGATACAAAAATATTGATAAGTCTGCAATAGCAGCTCATTTCTGGTCTGAAAATCATGAAATTGAAGATAGCACCGAATTACTAAAACATGTAAAAAAAACATAGTGAACTTGTCATAAGGGAGAGAATATACATAGAAAAGCATAAAAACCAAGTAATGAACTTGAAAATCCTGCCAGACGACAACCCCATATTTAAATTTATCACAAAATCAACAGATGGCAGCAACTACTGCAGAACTACCCACACTACTGGATCAAGTTTTAGTCGTATTAGAGCTGATGATGCGAACAATAGTTCGCGAAACATGTCCTCAATATAGGTACATAAGTAAAGCTAATGTGTAATAAATACGACTCATCTATAATTTAATAATTGTTTCGCTTCACTATGGTGTTCCAATAAAGTTAAATTTCGATATAAGAATTTGGTGAAATTTAAAGGGAGTCGATTAATGACACTAAACAACACTTACTTTTAAATTTTTCCAGGACATGTTTCAGAGACTTTGCCTCTATCCTCGATGGCCGGTTGAGGATAGAGGCAAAGTCTCTGAAACATGTTCCGGAAAAATTTAAAAGTAAGTGTTGTTTAGTGTCATTAATCGACTCCCTTTAAATTTAATTTATCATAACAACACTGTTTCCAACACTTCCAAGAAAGGAATTGTAAGAATTTGGTGTTCATTAGATACATAGTAGTTTGAGTTTCATGAACCATTAATTTCCTGTAACTGCTGATTAACAGCAATAGAAGACAAAATAAAACTCTTTGAATAATAAATAATATTTTGTAAGAAAAGAAAGGTATATAAATTAATAATAAAAAACATGCTTCTATTAGTTCCGGTAGCTTTTGTTGAATTTGATTCTTTGATCTTCAGAGTGTCATAGGAGTGAACTACACTGCAGGATGTTGCTACATCATGAGAACTAGATAATTTCTTTTGCAACCTCTGAGTGGATGAAACTTGCATCAAAATAGTAATATAATTTAGAGCAACAGGAAACCATAGCAGAAGCACTTTAAAA
This sequence comes from Mantis religiosa, assembly GCA_030765055.1. Classification (NCBI taxonomy): domain Eukaryota; kingdom Metazoa; phylum Arthropoda; class Insecta; order Mantodea; family Mantidae; genus Mantis; species Mantis religiosa. The sequence continues at coordinate 88,962,898 of CM060952.1, forward strand.
TGAACACTCAGTATGTGTGTAGCATTAAGTACTAGATAATTAAAAGTTGTATACTTACTCCATTGAGGCTTTAGTTTCCGAAAATATCCGCAACATGAACTGTCCTTCTTCACCTGGTAAAGATGTAGATGGAATGATGCAATAAGTACCTGGTTCCAATGTGGCACGAAGAGTGACTTCTCTCATATACCAGTACTTAGTTTTAGCAATAGGTTTGTTCTTTGAAAAGAAGCTTTCTCTCAAGGGGTTGGGTAGTTTCTTAGGATCTTTCAGCTGAAATAGAAATTAGAGAGAATAATATATAATAAAAGTAAACCGAAAAGATAATGACACATTGCTTCACTCACACCGTTTTTCACAAGATATGTTTCAAGAGCTGTTGCACCCACCTTCAGCTGAGTCGAGCTGAGTCTTAACTAGTGCAAATTATAGTGTTTTCCTCCATCTCCATGTCGTAGGTAAATGGCATGATGTACTTGTCAAAGATGTCCGGTGGTGGAGTTTTGAAATACATCATGCCATCTACCGATGACAAAGAAGGAGGAAAGCATTACAATTTGCCCTAGTCGAGACTTAGCTGATGATAGGAGCAACAGCTCTTGAAACATGTCCTGTGAAAAACAGTGTGAGTGAAGCAATGTATCAATATCTTCTTGATTTACTTTTATTTTAACTTGTGCTTCATTGTCTCTACGTTCTTTCAAGTTTTATACTTAGAATAATATATGTTCAAAAATCAACATTCAGAACAAATTATAACCAGAGACTGGAAGTTTATGCATTATAAATCATTAAAATAGGAAGGCAAAAAGACACTATAAGTAACTAAAATAGGCAAGAAAAATAGATATTATAAATATTAAAACAGTCAATAAAAGGCAATTATAAAAATGCATTTATTTAATAGATTACATTATTCAATAACTTAATCATCAGATTTTAAAGAACTTCAAAGCTTTAAAACAAAATGACACAAAAATGAAATATTTTTTTAAAAAAAGACCAGTGTATTGCAATGCTTCATTTGATGCGCATGACAACTAAATACTTTTTTATGTTCTCTGGGGTCATGTTGAGTCACCTATCATGTAACACATTTTTCATCACATGATGAAACGATCTCTCAACATTGACAGACATTATTGGAGCAAATCTAAAATGTAGCATCATTGTAGGATCCATTTCAACTGCATCAAAATTGTTACCTTGCAGAATTTTTTAAATGTTTTATCCAGATCACAATCTTTTGGTAACACTTTTTTACACTTTTCACTAAGTAAAGGTACACTGGTGCACTGTGCAGTCTCTGCATTGCATCATCTACAATTTTCAATGACTTCATTAAAGGTTGTCCTCTTTCTTGCAGATGGCAGATTTCTTGGGGCAGGAACCCAAACTCGTCCACAAAGAAAGTTAAGTCATTTTTCACTTCCAAAGAGTTGAAAAATTTCTTGGTGGTACAACTGAAGTTGGTTCATCCTCCATAGCGTTCACCAACCTCAATTATACTCTGAAAATTTCTGCTGAGATCCATGTCATCCATCTCATTATGATAGGTTGGGAGGGGGCAGAGATAGATCTGGTGCAATGGATTTAAATGTCAGGATTATTAATGGTGCTTTCACAAAAACCTTCTTAATACTAGAAATCAGTTTGTCATCATCCAGAAACAAGCTTTGTATCTCTTCTGACAACTTGTGAAATCCATGTGCTGTGCAGATCATATGAAGCATGTTTGGAAAAAGAACTTTTAATGCTATTTCACCCTTTTTTTCATATATGGTGCAGCGTCTCAGATCAAAATTAGGATGTTATCATATTGAATCTCTTTGGGCCACAGCAACTTTAATGATCTCATGAATAACTGCGTGATAGTTAACTTGTTAACTTTCTCAAGACACTCCCTTATAAGCAGGAATGATTTTATTGATTCATTTTCTGTAGGATCTAATGCTCCAATAACAACATTGGCAATGAAATGACCCATGGTATCAGTAGACTCATCAACAGATATCCAATTCTTCTTATTTCTCATTTTATCTTTAATGATTTTCATTGTGCCACTGTAACATTCGGTTAAGTAACATTTTCGCACACTTGACTTGCTAGGTACAGATTCGTTAGCATACTTCTCCAAAAACTGTGTTAATGTAGGATTCTGTAATTTCCACAAGGGGATTCTGGTGCTAAGGAAAGCTTTACATAAGTCAAATGCAAATTAAGATTTTCGACTTGATGTTACAAGTACTGTTGGAAGCAAAGAAATCTGTCCAGTAGCTGACTGGAAAGAGCATTTTTGTGTTTGATTGTGCTGCTATGTTGTGATATAAAATGCTACTTTTTATAGTTCACTGACTGCTCACATATTTTGCATGATAGTACTTTACCATCAGTATAAAATATGTCGGATCCAAAAGTATTAACGTAACTTTGTAATTTACAGTGTAAAAGTAATATTAAATTTTGGCATATTGTGCTAGCTACAACAACGTCACAACATCTGGTGAAGTAACTTTCACTGTCACAGACTAACGTTTATTAAAATAAAATGTACATTAAGGAAATATTTCATAGTTAATAAAATAATAATTAATAAATTTATAATGAATAAATAATAGATTAATAATTAAAGAAACTCAACAAAAAGCGTTTACTTTGTGAAATAGGCATTTATATTGAAAAAGGCAGAAAAAGGCAACATAAAACTGTGGCATTTCAATCACAAAGGTATAGCTTGTACAGATTTACTTTCAAATTGAAGATAGATTTTATACATTTAAAAAGGTATTCTGCCTAATTTCCAGTCTCTGGTTATAAATATAATCTGACGAAATCAGTTTTGGTTATTACTAGTATGTTGAATAATGACATTTAAAAGATATTTTAAGATACCGGAGGTATGAAGATAAAGTGTGTGAGTAGTGCATGAACATCAGCTCACATTCTATTCACTGCTGGGTAAACTCTTAAGTAATTTTGTTTCTAAAAGCCTGGGGGTGTAACTCATTAATGAACCTAAATTAACATTCATCTACTGCTGCCTTATCAGAGTTCATGATACAGATTTCAAATTTCTTTATACAAATCTTCCGAGTGCCTTGGTATCTGGGCTGGCTTCAGTATCTTCATGTTGGTTCTTATTTCATGGTTTTGAATCCAGAAGTATGCTACAACTGTTTGAATTTGATCCAATGCCAGTGCTGCTTGTTCCTTTTAGTTTTCCTGATATAAATATTCTCACAATTTCTGACTTTTTCTCCTTAGGTAAAGAACCAAATTTTCTTAATTTAATGAGATTCTTGATGCTATATTTGTTGTAATTTCCACAAACAAAGAAGTAACACAAATATTCATCATAATGGTGTAATAAATTTAGGAATATACATTTTAATAAATTATACCTGGTCAATAAAGCTTCTTGTACTTTTAAAATATTTAAAAAGATAGTTTTGATATACTTCCTTCACTGCTGCTTTTGCTTGTCAACGAATGTATGGAAAGTTCATAATGATCTTATAATCTCAATATCACAATAAGCTAACCAGATATATTGTTGTTCATACAACCTTTGTAAATAACTATATTACTTTTAAACTATTGTATATAATTATTGTAAATTAATAACTTGGCTTGTCCTATATCATAGTGCCCACATACAAAATATGATTTACAGAGTGAATATAGAATCTGAATCTGAAACTAACATGCCAGGATGATGCTATGGTTCTTAAAAATTTTCTGTAGTTATGGAAGAACTATTCTGAAGTTCAGTTTCCTTTGATAATCTTATAACTTTTTGGTGAGTTCCTTTACTATGTTTTAAGACACTTTCAAACAGTAGATATTAACAGATGAAATAACTTTATTGTGTGCTATTAATAAAGGAACAAATCTTCGTATGATCAGAGGAATCAGAAAGCTTACTTTTCAGTTTATGTATTCCTAATCTCTTACCAGACCATTTTGAAGCAAAATGATGTATGTGTGTTTGGAGGAATTTAGTAACAGTGACGTCAAAATTAATATAAAAATTAGTAAGTGACGAGTGTCAATAAACCAACCACAAATAATTTTTATATTAAAATGATGTATGTTGCTTTGCTTCTTGTTCTTGGGGTATATTTTGGTTTCTATTCTTATTCTGAACCATTCTTTAAGTCATTAAGTCAATTTATAAGGGCCATCAGCTGTAGGTGATTGTTCCAACACACACAAACCTCATGTAGGTAAACCTTAGAAGGTTAGAATCAGAACTGAAAAGTTCAATGCCATAGACAGGATTTGAGCCACAGATCTTCCACTCTACCACGAGCTGCCCGCCTCGGTAGCATAGATGGTAGCATGTCTGCCTCACGTTCAAGAGGTCCCGAATTCGATTCTCGTTCAGGATAAAGTTTTTTCTGGGGTTTTCCCTTATCCTGAAACATGAATGTCGGGTAGCTCTAAGCTCCATGGACCCTGGACAAATTTGAGCATCATTTCACCCATTTCATTCACCGTCCGATATGACATAACGTTGGAGGAGATAAAATTACAAACAAAAAAACAAAAAAACAAAAAACCACTGAGCTACCCTGGCAACATACCAACATGACATTAAATCCTCCAGCTGATTCACATCTTCCCAGCAGATCAATGAGGAAATTTCAATTCAAGATCATTTACCCCAATGGCAATTCATAATTTGTAAGTACTTAATTTTCAGGCTTTTTAAGTTCTCACTAATTCAAGTTCTTTTCAGCTTAAAGTGATTTACATACATGATATATATGCAGGCCAATTGCAAGGTTCTGTTTACCCATTCTTCTCTGCACACGGCGATTTTTCTGCATTAGAGCTACAATAATGCAGCAAGGTGCATTTCCTTCAATTCTAATGCGGTATTGAGGATTCCACCAATATGTTGCTGCAAATAAATTTGAGTTCTTATTAGTCAATGCACATTTTAGAACAAAACATCATTAAATTTATCCTTATAAATTCTTATAATATGAGGATCAATCTCTTAAAGCTTTTAACATGGCCTTAGTTTGGGTATATGAGAGATTAATGGAGAATTTTCTTGGGATGCTAAATGACGATGGAGTCAGATAATCATAGTACCTTAAATTCAAGCATATACATTTTTCATACTGATCATAACTACATAGCTTCATCATACAAACATTAGAAATAATGACTCTGTGCCCCACACATTTCTTGCATAGTTTAAGAAAAATTGCTGTATAGCTCATTAATCACTTCAAGCCCATGTAAATAAAATCATGGTTAGTCTGCAAAAACCAAAATTATATGTAGGTTTAAACTGTACCTATATCATAGGTTTCAGTGTTGTTAAATGTTTATGGTTTGTTTTATAGTGTTAAAGGTTTATACAATACTGGACCAGCTTTCTCAAAGATTTCCTTGGAATTTGTTGCAACTTTTCTTTGATGTCACCAAGTTCTTTCTTTGTAAGAACACAGCAAATGACCAACTTCCAGATTATTATCAAGAATGGATTCTATTTCTATAAATTATTCACAAGATTCAAATTGTTTCTGTGTGAGGCACACAAACTGCTGGGAATTTATTAACAAATCAGTATGTCATATACGAATTAAATGAAGATTCTGTCTTTATACAAAGACTTTGTGTCCTTGATTAGCTAGCTTATGGAGATAATGGAATGTAGAAGCAGAACTCTAGAAATAGTGCAATGTAGAGTAGGCAATGTCTTATAATATGGCTATATCTCCAAATGAAAGCTCTGCATTTGTACAAGCTTCCTGAATAAAGAGTTAGTTCTATTTAAATCTATAGATTTTAGATAAATCTTGAAATATTTCAGTAATGTACATTACTTAGGACTAACATTCAGAGATGGAAGAACTGAAGTTTTTAATCCATTCTCCCTCACAGAGACTCATTTGTAGCATCTGAGGTCCACGTTTACACATTCCCTCAATAAATGCATCACTGCTGAGATTGCATATCTCAATGTGAGAAAAATAATGTTGGAAGTCATTAAAAGACATCCAGAATTCCCCATCACTAGCAAATCTCAGATTTGCTTTAGCTTTTTCTTCTGGGGTCACCAAATTCCATTCTTTAGACCTGAAAAAAAGAGTAAAATATTAAATTAATTTAGATTCTCCAAAGTATGTGTAAATATAGCAAATGAAGGATTTCACAAGCAATAGTAAGCAGATGGCAAATATTTCAAGAAAAATAGAGAAAAAATTACATTTTAATGTAGGTACACAAATGAGCAGGATTTCACAGTACATTGATTTTCATGAAGATTTTTAACAAGAGTATGTATTTATTTTGTTTACATATTTGTTTTGAATTTCTAGAAACCCAAAAATAGCATTTTAGAAATAGGTCATGTATTTGCATGTGTGTGCACCGTAATTCAAAGATGTAAACTTAGTCAAATGTCAAACTTGGTACATAAGCATTAGGGATGAAATTTGAGACACATTTGCTTCACTTAATAGTTTATACAGAATGTGTTTCAGAAGCTTTCGCTACATCATTGGT